>CM035168.1:49897073-50451563 GCA_020205615.1 Panax quinquefolius | reverse complement strand
ATACATGGGAGGCCATGCATCTAAGTTATAATAGTTATCATTGGACTTGAGAATTAACCTTGGTTGACCCAATAGACCTCAAAGAAGAATAAGAAGATTACTATCCTGTTTATTCCAATGGTGTGTATCTTCTTGGCATATAATTATCCCCATTGTCTCAAACTGAGGATTATATTCTAACCATATTCCAAGATTATATAGATAATGCTCATAGATATAGTCAGCAAGTGGATGTGCACAACCATATCTTATGATAACACCAGTTTGTATGTGGTTAGACATCATGTATGATAGAGGAAACACACCCTTTAAGCTCTTAGTACAATTCTGTCCTCCTCATTCTAACGGGGTGCATTTTTGACGCTTTCAAAGTCGGGTTCTCATCACCCTAATGTTGTTCACCAAAATTAAATATTAAATGACGTATAAAATATGACACACAATTTTAAGTTCTCAATACAATTATATATTTTCAAGCTGTTTTATAATGTATTGAGAAATTTCAACAATCATAGACCATCACTCTAATCCCTTGTTATCCTCGCTCGAACTAGCTAAACTCTTATTGTAAAATCCCAAATTTTACGAATAAAGATTTAAATTTCTCGAATTTTTTTTGAATATTATGGTGTGGATTTAATATAATGTTATAGTTGTGGGTAATATTTATAAATTTTTCAAAGTATGCAAGTTGTTATATTTTATTAGATTGGTTGGGGAATATTCTTTGTGTCGGGGAATATTCGTACGACGGCACAATCATTGGTGGACCCCACAACAAAATTATTGTCGGATTGAGAAAACGACAAAAATATTTTTATGAAAATAACGGCGGAAGTTTTCACAATTAATCTTTGTTGAACTACTCATAGTAAAAGAAATGAATATGTCTGGCGTGGTTGCATAGTAGCACACAGTATTAATTATTGATGCTTACGTGAGAAGACACTCAGTTTTGTTCAATTATTGCTACAGTAGTTGCTGCATAGTATCTCACTTTATTGGATTCAATTATTGTTGATTGTTATACATATATATATTATATACGAGTTTTGTTTTATTAGTATTATTAATGTAATAAAAGCAGAAAAGCTTTTTATATAAAATAGAATACTTTTATAAAGTTATTCTATAAATAGAATATATTATATTCTATTATGCATAGTATTTTGCATAGTAAAATCTTTTTATATAAAATGAATACTTTTATAAAGTTATTCTATAAATAGAATATATTATATTATATTTTATTATACATAGTATTGCATAGTGTCTGCGTAGTGTTTTGGATAGTAAAATCTTTTTATATAAAACATAATACTTTTATAAAGTTATTAGTTTTATTAGATTATAAATAGAATATATTATATTTTATTTAAAAGATTTTGCTTTAAATCTGACCAGATTAGATTAAAAGTAAATCAATTTGGACCGTTCATGAATTAGTTACTATTCAGGTCCATTCTTACATAAATATAAGCTCATTCCTTCATTATTTCTTACGAATTCACCGAAACTCTAGAGAGAGCGTAGAGAAATCTTCTTCTATAATCTTGGCGACTTTCTTTAGCGTTTAAGAAAGCTTTGAGCGTAGTCAAGTTTCTTCAAGTATATCTCCAGCCTACTAAGTCAGTATTCTTCTTTATAAGGTAAGGGGTATTATTTTTTTCGTATTCATGAAGAGAACTTCATTATTCCATTATTTATTATTACATTGGAATAACTTTTATACACCTGATCTACTCTATACTTGGTGAAATTCTTACATTATTCCATTCTTTATTATTACATTGGAATATCCTCGTACTATTCGCTTACCGGGACTGGTTCCGCTCTTTATTATTCTGTTGGAATAACTTTTATATATGGTCTGATACTGCATGCATGGTGATTTACGTTGTTATTCCATTCTTTATTATTCATTAGAACATCTTGTCGGTCTTAATTGCTCGACTGGTTCCGTTATTTATTATTCTGTTGGAATAACATGTACATCATGAAATACTGCATGCATGGTGATTTCTGTTGTTATTCCATTCTTTATTATTATGTTGGAATATCCTGTCAGTGCGTATTACGCCTAACCTGGTTCCGTTATTTATTGTTCTGTTGAAATAACCTGTCTATGCGAAGTACCGCATGCATGGTGATTTCTTTTGTTATTCCATTCTTTATTATACTCAGTTGGTTAAAGTTTTGACTTCTATACTCCATGAAATTAGCGGAATATCCTTGATATTTGTGCTTCATCCAGTATTTTTCATGGAAGTATTCTTCTGTGCATTCTTGAATTTTACTCTATAACGAAGTATCATGTTGACAATTTGGACGTTATTAGTTCCTGAATAATTTAATTCTTGAACTTGTTTTATCGAATTCTTATATCATTGTCATCATCCTCATGTTTATATTTTGTTAAAAGTTATCTGTGGCCTTTAGTGCATAGATGGACTTGGTATGATTATGACCAGGGATTATTCGGTATAATCATGACCGTAATGTTACAAATGATGTGGAAAAAGTCCTCATTGGCCCGTAGTGCGTTGATGGACAGTTTTTGGTTTGATTATGACTATGGATTCTCTTCGGCCAAGGTAACAAAGATGAATTATTTTATGGCATGATCAGGACCGTTGATGAAAACACGATTATCTTTGGCCCGAAGTGCATGGATAATTCGCGGTCGTGATACTAAATAATATCATTGGCCTGTAGTGCAGGGATGATTTGATGATGTGGATTATTTATTAAGCTGAGTCTCAGCGATAAAAGTGATGAAAAACTTTTTAAATCATAAAAGATAGTAGATTTTATTCTCTACTTGACTATTTTAATGGATTGCTTGTTCTGCTACAGTTAAACTTGATGTCTATTGTATTTTATCAGTTTAACATTGTTGAGGACTAATGATAATTTATTATGCATTATCTTAGTCATAATATTTCTTACTGGGCTAGTTGAGCTCACCCTTTCCTTCATTGTTCTCTTCAGGAAATGAGAATATAAATTTGGGGACAAGTGGGAAGCAGTTGATAGTCCGGATGATAGTATTAGTAGTCCTCACTATTCTGTTAAATAGTGTGATAATAAATATAATGAGGACTTATTCTGAGAGTGGATATTGTCTAGAAGATAATATTTGTATTAAAACTCACAGCTCTCTTGTTGTATATTAAAGATTGTATTTGTATTTTGTACCATGTATTTGGAGACTCAGAATAGGTGATGTATACCTATTTTGGGGGCGTCACACTTATTACCTGAAAGGAATTGTGAAGCAAAAGAGTGGGCACAAATAGCCCAGTAAAAAATATCATGACTAAGATAATTAAATTATCAATAGTTTTCATCAGTAATAGATTAGATATTTAGAACACATGGTAGATGATAAAATTTTTTAACCATAATTGCAGCGGAATCAACAATCCATTAGAAGAGTCAAGTATAACATAATGTCTACTATCTCCTTTACATTAAAAGTCCATTATTAATATTTTATTCCTGTAATACCCATCAACAATTCTTTGTTGTAACCAAGATAAAAAGAACTTTCATCACCTGTATTCACCTGAACCACCAAAGATTATAGTTAAATTCACAATTCATGTTTATAATAATGTAAATCAACAGTTTCTCCTTACCATAAATGCTTAATAGAACTTTCACTCAATGTCCTTGCCCCAAAGGCTAAAGACATTCAAATGTAATAACAATGATCATACCAATTAATTGTCTATCTTTGCACTACGGGCCAAAAATATGTAACTATAAAACCAATGGTCATGATCATGCCAATCAATTGTTTGTCAGTGCACTACGACACAAGACATTCAACTATAAAACCAATGGTAATGATCCTGCCAAACAATAGTCTATCTTTGCACTACGGGCCAAAGATATTTATTCGAATCATCAGTGGTCATGATCATCTCATACATCTGTCCATCTTTGCACTACGGGCCAAAACTATCAATCAATAGTTCATCTTTGTACTACGACCAAATATATCAATCAACAATTCTTCTTTTCACTATGGGCCAAAGAGAACATTTATCACAAGTCTTTATTTGTAACATTAAAGGTCATGATTATATTAATACACAGCTCCTGGTCATAATCATACCAATCAACAGTTCATCTTTGCACTACGTGTAATAACCCGATATTTTCTATATAAATAAATGAGAAATTTTGCATATAAATTGTTTTTTTTATTATTTTAAAGATGGGAATATGTGCCAAGTAATGTGTATGTATACATGTGATAAATAAAATTTATTTATTACATGAATAATTTCAAATAATTTTATTTTAGAATTATTGATCATTATAAAGTATATCCTTATAATAATTAATTTTATAGTAGAAATATTTTTATTATTTATTTTCCATGAAAATATGATTTTGTATTATTTAAATAATATATGAAATGATTATTGGAATTATTATAATTATTATATGAATTTATTCAAAATAATTAAGTTAATTATTTTCATTTAATTAATTATAGTACAAATTTGAAAGATATTTCAGATATGGAATCCAAACTTTATTTCTGGATTTTGATCAATGAATGAGAATAATAATATTATATTAAATACAATATTATTTTTCAATGCTATAAATATATACAGTATATGTGTAGACTGATAATGGTTAGTTAATTACGGTGTATCACGACAAACCCTAGTATTACTGTCATAAACCATAATTGAGACCTCAAAACTGGAGTTTAAGATCGGTCAGAAATTGTGTTATATGAATTATGGTGCATATTATAGAATTTCTGTTAATTAGGAAAAACCCTAATTAATATTTGAAAACCTAATTAAAATTAGAAACCCTAATTTGCTAATTAGGAACCCTAATTGCTAAAATTAGAAACCCTAATTATTATTTTAGTAAATTGAATTGTTAATTTGGGAACCCTAATAATATTAAGGAACCCTAATTATTTAAAACCATAATTTCTATTTAAAAACCCTAATTTTAAATTAGTAAGTCCTAATTAAAATTTTATTACACTTTAAACTTAATTTTTCAAACCCTAGAAATTATTTAGGAAACCTTAAGGTTTAAAATCTATTGATTAAAACCTAGATTAAAGTACCATGGACAAGAATACCATTAAAATTGTTAGCAAAATGACCTAATTACCCTTTTTGTCCCATTTTTGGAATTATTGCTAACAAAATCTTGCCAAATCTTGGCAAGTCATCAACCTAGTCTAAGCTAGGGGCTAAGAAGCACCTGCACATCAGCCATTACTATCCAAGTTCATTGCATATAAGATATACATATAGATTAAGAGAGAGAAAGTTACTAAAATTGCTCATTTGGCTATCTAACTCTCAAACAACTTTTCTCTCTCCCAAACCTCCGAAAATATAAGGTATATCAGTCTCAGAAACAAGCCCCACCATCTCCTCTAACAGATCATAAACATATAATAAAGAATTTGTTCATAGTAAGGTATGAACCCTAAATCATATCTGATCTTGAACCCTATGTTAGATGTTATGATTTAATGTTAAAACATGTTGTTTATAGTGTACATAGATGATATGGGTTGCTAGATGTTAGATCCATAACATCTAGAGTCTCGGATTTGATGTTTTGCAAAAATTAGAAAATTTTATTTTTGATGTCTGACAATGAATGTCAGACCATCTAGATCTCATCCTGTTTATGTAATTTGTTGTTTAAAGGTTTGATCATGTAGTGTGCTATGAGGTCTGTAATCTAGAACTTGTAACAGGACCAGATCATGCTTAGAATGTCATATAATCATGGTCAAAGGTAGTTGACCGACCATGACTTTCTAAAATCTGGAAAACCCAGAATGTGCTCAGAACAGCCTGACAACATGTTCATAGCCTCAGATCTTTCAGTTGTTTATTGTGTTGTTCTTTTTGTTGTAATAGAATTGTATTATGTTATATGGACTTCATATTTATGCCTTAAAATCTCCTAAACATCAAATGGATTTAACGTAGTGACTGGTCAAAGTACGTAAGGTGAACACGAATTCGATTTTCTGGGCAACCCAGAAAACCTATGACCATGATCTCTGACGGCCTTTGATCGGCTTAGATCTACTTGATCTGTTGTTGTTATATGTGTTTTATATACTAGATTTGTAGTATTACATGTTTTCTACAACCTGGAAACAATAGATCACATAAAGCAAACTCAGAACGCGAGATATAAGGATCCAAAGTAGCACCCTCGTTCTGTTCTTCATTTCTGGAAAACCCAGAAATGAAGAACAACCTCTGACACGATTTTCTAAGGCCTAGATCTTTTAGCTTGATGATTTTTAAACCTGATACGTGCTTGATTCATGTACCCTGATAGTTACTCTACACAGCCCGACGGCCAGAACACCTTTACCATGAACAGATTTCATAATATAAGGCCATGAAAAGCGTTGACCGGCCATGACTAGATTTTTTGGGCAACCCAGAAACATGATGAACACTTCTGACATCTAGTTTGTAGTCTTATAACTTGCTATTGTGATGTTGTTTGACCTAGTTTATTGTTGATTCTTGTATTACTACATCAGTACTACAAGATCAAAGCTCTAAAACACCCAGAAACATCATAGGTTTGAAATTAATCATGGTCAAACAAGCTAACTCGATAACTGACTTTGAAGGTCTGGGTTTCTCAAGAACACCTAAGGCGACACTTTCTGTCGCCAAAGGCTTTAGCGACAGACTTAGTTATTTTTAATTAATTAATTTTCAAAAATTATTTAAAAATAGAAATTTATTTCTGAAAATTATAAAAATAATTTTAAAAATAATTTTAAGTTATAAAAATTAACTTTTAATAATTTAACATATTTTTCATAAATATTAGTATTTATTTAAATATTATTGATATTCAATTTATTTAATAAATGCATTAAATAAATTAATTAAAAATAATTTTATTATATTAAAAATCATTTTAAATTATAATAAGGTATTTAAAAATAATTTAATTTATAAAATATAACTTTTAATATTTTAAAGCAAAATTCATTAATTATTTAATATAAATGATATTAGATTTATTTAATAAATATATTAAATAAATTAATTTAAAAATAATTTTAATATTAGAAAAATCATTTTAAATGAAAATAAAGTGTGTAAAAATATTTTAAGTTATAAAATATAATTTTAATATTTAAAGGATAATTTCATTAATAATTTAATATTAATGATATTAATTTAATATTAATGATATTAAACTTATTTAATAATTATATTAAATAAATAGTTTAAAAATGGTTTTATTAATTTAAAATTATTTAAAAAGGATATAAAGGAATTAAAAATATTTCAAGTTATAATTAATGACTTTTAATATTTTAATAAATAATACATTAATATTTAAATATTAATGGTAATTATTTAAAATGATTTTAAATATTTTAAAAATGATTTAAGGGTAATATAATACTTTAAAAGTATTTTAAGTTATTATAAATAACTTTAATATTTTGGCAATGGTTTCATTAGTAATTTAATATTAATTAAATATTAATGATAATAGAATCATTTAGTATTAAATCATTTAATAATGATTCCAGTGTTTGAAAAATCATAATAAATTATAATAATTATTTAAAAATTATTATAAGGCTATGAAAAATAATACGACTGATATTTAAAATATCTAAAGGAATATTGAACTACACAATAGAGTCTTAGACTCGATAATTACCCGATAAAGTCGTCGGTAAACCGAAATATTTCAGAAATTGATCTGGACTTGTATAATTTGACTAGATAAGTGTTTGTTTGTGAAGCAATGACTGTTAAACTTATGTGACAATGTGATTAGGTTATGTGTTGACTGAAAATAGCAGTACTATGTGATATGATATATTATTCTAATCAAACGAATGATCTTATTAATGATAGGTTTCAATATAAAAGATAAAACTAAGTTTCGTAACTGTAAGCAACAGACCAGACAAGTATCCTACCTTTGCATTTACTTTATACAATGGACGTGAGTAAGAAAGTTTTAGAATCATATTATTGTGCCAGATTATTAACTCTATTGTTATTGATTATGTATCCAATTATTCATATTCATACAAGTTTTTAAATTATCCGATCATTGTTTATCAACACAGTATTAGTGCATAATCCAGATATTTATTCTGTTCGTTAGTTTCTAAATATGGTTATACAAGTGTCCCCACTTGGATAATCATTGTATTTAATCACATGTTGATAATACTTATTGATTTCCAGTATGTATACGTTGACTTAAAAGCCATCTAAGCTATTTGATTTGGCTAGACACAAACTTAAAAATATTGTTGAATAAGATAGAACTTTATTGTATCCAACCAGATTGTTTTGGTTTGGATTCCCGACTAAGTATGAACATCCCGAACATGGGAAAACTTTTGTGTACCTAAGGTGGATAGGATGAACGATAATATCGTTCTTGCATGTAGTATTGATCAATATAGGGCATAACGGGCTGATCATCCCCCATGCTTGTAAGTTATGACGGTTTATAGATGAAGTTCTGTTTAACCTTTTCGAAAATAGAAAACAATATTCATAGTCTGTCGATAAATCTCTAGTTATAGTCAGTACGTAGTTTCAAAAATTTGATATAGAATTGATATGTTGTTATTATTGGTTCAGCTTACTTCGCAACTGTTGATTCGTTGTAGAAGTGTCATTCAAAGAAAACATTTAATTCTTTCAGCTAATATCTATTGTTGTTATTACTTGCTGGGCAATAAAATGCTCATTCTTGCTTTAAATTTAAATGTTTTCAGCTAAGTATGATCAACCCGAAGGATCAGACAAGAACAAAGAGAAAGGAAAGCTGTTCGAATGAGTTTTATAAAATTCTGTGTAATAGTTAGAGTTTATTAAGACAATGATATCTATTATCTATGATGTAATCCACGTAGACAGGTTATTCTCGCAAATTACTAAAGAATGAATTTGAAGGGTTATTCATCATGCACGCGGTAATCCGCATAGACATGTTATACCCACAGATTAATAAAGAATGAATATAAAAGATTATTCACCAGGCATGCGGTAATCCGCGTAGATAGGTTATTGCCATAAATTAATAAAGAATGAATACGAAGGGTTATTCACCATGCATGCGGTAATCTGCGTAGACATGTTATACCCACAGATTAATAAAGAATAGATTGACAATCCTTATGAATATAAGGAAAATAACATCACTTACGAAGATGAAAGAAATAATACCCCTTACGAATACGAAAAGTAATATCCCTTACCTTACGAAAAATAATATCCCTTACCTTAGTAGAAGATTGGATACTACAATAGTGTAGTAGTAGAATACTCTTCTTCTTTCTCTCTTATTATCTCTCTATAGTTTTAGTGAATTTGTAAGAAATAATGAAGGAATGAGCTTCTATTTATAGGAGAATGGACTAAATAGTAACTGATTCACGGACGATCCAGATTGATTTACTATTAAAACAGACGGTCCATATTGATTTACTTTTAAAACCTCAACCGACGGTCCATATTGATTTACTATTAAAATTTCAACCAACAGTTTGAAAAATTAGCGCATCTCCCCATGGAATAATAAGCCAAACCTACAAAAAATGTCTCATGACAAACCCCTCTATTTATATCAAAAATTGAATAAATATTTACCACAAATCACTTATCTTCAATCAACACATTTTTAATCTTTCAACAATTATTCATCATTTAATATTATAACACATAATATTGAAAACTAGAAAATTCCCAGGAAAGAGGGGGCTTTCCGATAAGGATTTCTCCTTACTGGCGCGCAATTAAATAACTAAACCCCTTTTCTCGGCAGAACTTCCTAAAAATTGTCAATAATACAAATAATACTATGAATAATTGTGTCGTCTCAATTATTGATTTAATAATATAAAATATTGTACAGATGATACTGTGACAATAACTGAATCAATAATATGAGATACTATGTAACAACTACTGTAGAAATTATTGAATGAAACTGAGTGACTTCTTATGTAAGCATCAACAATCAAAGATATTGTGCAATACCATGTGCTACTATGCAACAACGCGCATTACTATTCTCTTATCACCAGTATTTCAACAGTTAACGGTAAAAGTTTTATCGTTATTTTTATAAAAAGGTTATTTATGTCGCTTTCTATATCCGACAGTCATTCCGTTGTTAGGTCCACCAATGATTGTGCCGGCGTACGGATATTCCCCGATAAAAAGAATAATCCCCGACAAAAAGAATATTCCCCGACCAAACGAATATATTATGACAACTTGCTTACTTTGTAAAATTTGCACATATTACCCTTAACTTTAACCTTTTATCAATTTAACCATTTACTAAATAGAATAATAATTATAAGAAAAATTAAATACTTTTATTTCATAAAATTTGGGGTCTTACATGGGGGGTTTTGAATTTGTTCTAAACTAAGAAATCATAATTAAATTAATAAATTTAACCAAATATTTAACAACTTCAGTTTTGGAGTTCAGTTTACAGCAGTCAAATAATCAAGTTACTACTATTTGTTGTTCAGTGAAACTATTAGCCTTAGACAACAATAAGCTCTGTTATCTAAAATTCTCCTTAACCCACTGAATGAAATAAAATCTCCGCCATATTCAAACCGTGATATAACCTAGAATAAGCTCTCTAAATTTAATATGACAGAAGCATTGAGAAATAGATAATTAGGCTAATCAAAGCAACAAACACATAAGCTCGATTTGTTTAACTTTCTTTCTGATAATCTTAGCAATACACAAAATCTTGACCACAATCAGTATTACTAATTTGCTACTTATGATAAAAAAGTTATCAATTATACGTAATAACACTCTTTAGTCTAGCTAATGATAAAGATCAAACTAATTCAATTGGTCATATCAAATCAATTAGATCAAATAACATGTAAACAGTTAAGATAGATTATCAGAATAAGTTTCATGGAAGAAGGAATAAATAGTATAACTCAATTAATTAATTAATTAACTATAAACGTTCCACATCCCTTTAGAACTGAATATAAGAAAACTAGCCTTACATGCCTTCAATTCTCTAAAACTAGGATTGCAATCCAATGTAGAAGATGATAGATCATGATGCCCTAAAAGCTAACTAAGAACATGTATTTATAGTACTGAAACAAAATCTTATGTCCCTTAGGAATCGCAATCCAAATTCGAGTAAAAATCTGGCCTTAGAAATGTTCATTATTTTTCTGGATCTCGATGAACTAGCCGGGGCGAGTTCATTATGCCTGAGGAGCTCGTCGGGGCTAGCTTGGACAGAGGAATCTAGGTTGGGATGGTTTCATAATGTGTTTGGGCAAAGAAATGACAAACTTGCCTAGGCGAGTTCCTTGGCATGAGCTCGCTGGGAGCTTAACTTTTCCTGGGTAGAGAGGTTCTTGACAAGGCGAGCTCCTTGTGCATGTTGGGCTCGCCGGGGTAAGCTCAATGGATTCTTGGATTTTCTTCCTTTTTCATCGTATCAGCTCTAATTCATCCCATTTTCATCTTTTCAACTCAAATTCATCCTAAAATCAATAAACACCCTAATAAGCTCATATACACATGCAATAAAACTAAACGTAAAGGAATCAAAATCAATGAATATCTTGTACTTATCAAATTTCCCCACACTTAGCATTTACTCGTCCTCGTGTAAAATAAAACAAGGGTATATTATCATTAATCAGAATTTTATTCAACCATAGTGTCAAAAGGGTTCAAGTTACAAATCATGAGTATTAACACTAACTAACAGAAATATGATCAACGCCTCATCAATCAACTCGAGATAACAACCTTGCAATTTCACTAATAAATTTTATTAAATCAAAATGTATTCACATAAGTAGCTGTCTTACAATCTAAACTCATACTTAACTTGGTTATCATGGAACAACAGCCGTGCACACTAACTCATAACTTAGAACATATTTTCTCTACTATTTATTTTTTCATAGAAACTTATTTCCAACACAGATGAATACATTTTTATGCTTTGTCACACAATATTTCCTTTCTTGACATGTGCAATGTCTTTTTTTTCTTAGGCTTTTCAATTTTATCCAAGTAGCAAACTTTCCACCAACGACTCCTAAACCAGATGGCTTTAAGGCATTGGGTGTAGAGACACCCATAGGGCTTACTTATTCAAGTAACAAAGGCCATAAAAGTTGACTAGTCAAGCTGCTTTTATCCACCACACTTTTTAGCGTGAATACTGATGCTTCTTGAGGCTTGGATACCCAGTTATTTCGTACAATGGACATTGAAACAGATTTTCAATCATATCTCTTTTTTTCATTCATAATTTGTTTTCAATTTCTTTTTTTCTCCCCACGGTTCTGTAATAAACACAAGCATTTAAATAGTTATAAATAATAAAATCAATGCATATAGACAACTCCACAGATAACTTGACTAAATAAGCATGTTTCTCATATTTGAGTATTTACGTAACATATATTCAATTCAAATCAATTACTATGGATCATGACTTAATTCTCATCATTCATTAACTAATTAAGCATCAAGTAGATTTTGAAATTTAGCATTCATTTTCAATCTCTGACTTTAACCTTTTAAAGCTTAGCTAAATAAAATTATATCACCGAATTCAAAAATTTTTAAAGCCATCATTTTTTTCAAAATTTTCTACCAAAAAATGGATTAAATCAACAAACACTTATATCCCCCCATACTCAAACCTTACATTGTCCCCAATGTAAGAAATCATGCAAAGAAGAAAGTAACTACTGCCTAACATGCAACTAACATACTAAAAAGTAAAGGGATAGAAGACTCAATTTGAATCTTGGGTTGCCTCCCAAGCAGCTGCCCTTGTTTATTGTCATTGGCTTGACAACATGTCTCTTCTCTCATTCCTCATATATTGGTTCCCCCAGATCCATCATCTCAACATTTTCCACCCGATACCCCTCATAAAAGGGTTTCAACCTATGTTCATTAACCTTAAAGACCTTTCCTGCTCGGGTTCTAAATTTAACCTGCACTATAAGGAAAAACATTAGTGATAACAAATGTTCATACCCATCTATATCTCAAATTACCTAGAAACAACTTAATTCTGGAATGGTAAAGTAGAACTTTATGTCCCACAACAAAGGTCTTCCTTATGATTTGCTTGTGATGAAAGGATTTAGTCTTTTACTTGTAAATTTTTGAACTTTCATTAGCCTCATTCCTCAACTCTTCTAGCTCTTGCAACTATAACTTCCGTTGTCCTCCAGTTGCACCCAAGCTCATATTGCACTACTTAATTTCCCAGAAAGCTTTCTGCTCCAACTCGACAGGTAATTAACATGGTTTCCCAAACACAATCCTATATGGTGACATATCTATAAGAGTTTTGTACTCAGTTCTATAAGCCCAAAAAGCATCGTTAAGTCACAGACTCTAATCCTTTCTGTTCGGGTTGACTAATTTCTCCAAAATGGACTTGACCTTCTAGTTGGATATCTTAACATGGCGATTACTTTGCGGATGGTAGGATGTAGAAACCTTGTGCTAAATATTGTATTTCTTAAATAAAGCCGCTAACACCCTATTTCAAAAATGGGTTCTGCAATCACTAATGATGGCTCGTGGGGCTCCAAACCTGACAAATACGTTAGTCCTAACAAAATTTGCAACAATTTTAGAATCGTAAGTCCTGGTGGCTTTAGCTCCCACCTATTTAGAGACATAGTCAACAATCAAAAGAATTTAAACATTACTAAAAGATGAAGGAAAAGGTCCTATAAAATCTATACCCCAAACAAAAAAAATTTCCCCAATTAAATAGGGGTTTATGGCATTTGATTTCTATATGAAATATTCCTTGTCCTTTGACAATTAATACATGTTTTTCAAAAAAAGATAAGAATCTTTAAAGAGAGATGGCCTATAAAAACCACTTTTCAAAACTTTATTAGTTGTTTTTTGGTCCAAAATGACCTCTACAAGCATAAAAATGATAAATAGCTAGGGAGTCTTACTCACAATAATGAATTCTAAATTGAAACTCACTATTAGGCACACATCTATTAACTATCTGGTCAGCAATTTTTTTTCATAAATATGGATCATCCCAAACATAGTATTTGGCATCACTCTTTAGCTTTTCCTGAAAGTAATATGCACACAAGCCAATCATGTTTGATGATAAAACATATACTTTATAACAATCTTATTCATTTATTAATAAAAAGTATTAATTTATTAAAGGCTTTTAATTATCTACATGATGTTGTTGTATAATATGTGATAAACCCATAGTTTTAAGCAATGCTTTTAGAATAATGATGATGATCATTCTAATGAGATCTAAATTCTTGGAAAGCTTAAAACTAAAATAGTTCCCAATCGTTGGATTACTAACTTGGGGATTAGTGAATCCGGATAAATTGGTACATATGTTGCTTGCTCATTGGATGAGGATGATTGATCTCATGATCATTTGTGTGGAGACACTAAAACAAGTATGTAGGTGCTTATTAGAGAATAAGTACACTGAACGTGGCTCACTAAGGAATACCTAATGGAGTTTTACTTGTCTGTCAATAGGAATTCTTGTAGTGATAATAGTATAAGTGATCCTTGAACTTGAGATCATCATAGTATCTTGTGTCTGATGAGTTATACAATGTCCCAATTAAATATAAGACTTGGAATTATTGTCGAGCCTTATTTTATTTAATTATATGTATTTTGATTCCCAAATGAACAACTCCAAATGAATGCAAATTAAACTCCTTTCTAATTTCATTCCACCTTGGCCAATGATTTCTGGATTGTCATTTATCCAATCATATAGGACATTTTTCTTATTTTACTAGAAGTGGTAGATTCTTTATTAATCATTCATTATCTCCATATATAACTTATTACACCCAAGTATACCCTTTGATATACCCTAAAAGTCTAATTTATTATACATAAGATACTATGATGACCTCAAGTCCAAGGATCACTTGTACTACTATCACTACAGGAATTCTTATTGACAGACAAGTAAATCTTCATTAGGTATTCCTTAACGATCCACGTTCAGTGAACTTATTCTCCAATAAGCACCTACATACTTGCTTTAGTTTCTCCACACAAATGATCATGAGATCAATCATCCTCATCTAATGAGCAAGCAACATATGTACTAATATATCCAGATTCAGTAATCCCCTTTTTTAGTAATCCATTGATTGGGAATATTTTTTTTAAGCTATCTAAGAATTTAGATCTCATTAGCATGATCTCATCATGATTCTAAAAGCACTGCTTAAAATTATGAGTTTATCACATATTATTAAAATAACAACATGTAGATAATCAAATGTCTTTAGTAAATAAATACTTTTATTAATAAATAAATAAGATTATTTACAAAGTATATGCTTTATCATCATACATGATTGAATTGTATGCATACTACTTTCACGTGTGAGGTTTGCATATAGCGTGTGTAGACACTCAAAATTTCATTTTCCTTTTTCTAACTATGCAGGAGGACAAAAGTGTCTTTTTCACACTCCAGAGATAACCCTGGAGGACCACAACATCAGTTAGAACCCCAAAGATAGCCCCAGGAGATAGAGTTTAATGCCCGGAGTCAACCCCAGGAGGTCAAGCCAACCTCAAAGATAACCCTAAGGACATTCAGAGTTAACAACATAACAATCTCAGAGATAACTTTGGGAAAAGACCGCTACAACTACGCCAAAGTCAGAAACAACCTCGGGAGGAGAAAAATGGTCATTTTGCCAACTCAACTTCAACTCAAATCAAATCACTCATTTCAACTCAAACATCTTCAAAAGAAGTCACACAAGAACCATATCTTAACTTCCGAGTGCAAACTACGTAAAACAGCTCAACGGACTGCCTGACGGAGACCCAGAAATGCTATTTAGGTCATGGACCTATCTTCCCAGAATCAAAAAAGGCAAATCCTATGTCATTGCGTAGCTCTTAGAAAAATCTTTCCAGAATGGTATGACACATTTTCATCAGAATCCCGAATTGAAAGATATGAAGGTTCGAGCGAACAATGTGTTGTTTGAGTACACGATTTTGAGACTACATGAACCCATATGGCTCAGGGCACTTTGAGCAGCACACTGTAGACCTGAGGTCGTCGCGGTAGACCTCTGGCTCCCCCCCTCTGTAAATAGAGGACTTGGGGTGGCCATTTTCAAGAGAGAAAAGGCAAGGAAGCCCTATCCATTTTACTTTGTACACACTTTAAACTGAGTGCTTTCTCTTCCCAAACACCAGTGAGCATGTGTTTTACTATATTTTACCGGTGGAAAACCAAGTATTCATTCATTTAAAGCTATCTGAAGTCTTCTTGGCAGCCCACTATAAGACATCTCAGATTTCTTAAAGCCTTTCTCCACTTTCATTCACACACAGTTATTCACGTTGAGAGTCGTGTTGTGTGCGTATGCCCGGACCATTGGTCCGTGGATTTTATTACTTATATATATATATATATATATACACTTATATATATAATATTATTATCGAGTTATGCCTCGATTGAGCCTGGATTTATATCCGGTGCATTTACTGCTTTTATATATATATACTCTCGAATATCGATTGAGCTCGGATCGGCATATATCAAAAAGTTCATCGCTTATATATATATATATTCTCGAATTATCGATTGAGTTTGGATCGACATATCCAGTGCGTTTACTGCTTATATATATATATACATTTCTGTCAGGCCCAGAGATTACTTCGTGGCCATTTACCGCTTATATATATATATTTATATTTTTGTCCTGCCTGGAGTTTACTTCGTGGAAGTTGATTGTACATATATATATATATATATATATATATATATATATTTACATTTCTCGTCTTGCCTTGAGTTTACTTCGTGGCAGTTGATTGTTCATATATATATTTACAACTTTTATATATATATAACTTTTTACAACTTTTATACATACTACATCATCATGTGAGCCTAGGAATCATGTGATCACAGATTCAGCTCCTGAATTTAGATTCGATTTCCGTGATGGACATTTTCAGTTGCAACCAGCTTGTAAATTCTTCACGGTGTTTGAATTTCCTAAGATGACTTTCATGCCCACAAGGAGTTCTGAACTGCTATGTATCTTATTTTTTCGAAGATGCTTCGCATCTCGAAAATAAAAGCAACCAAGCCGGACATATAATAAAATGGAAGTATCAAAGGCCTCAATTACTATTGAGCACAAGGGTTTGAAAAATCTGTTTTACAAAACATCACTGCCAAAGCTTGTTAAAATTAAACTTTTATACAAAATTCAAACCCTTTGTATATAGGTGCAAACGAGGCATAGCACTACTTCCAGATAATTACACATTGACCTACACACACACACACATTCAGATAAAATTTTAAATTGAAAGTGGCGGTAACCGTGTCACCACGGAAGTCGGGGGGTGCATAACACCTTCCCTCCGCTTAATCAAGCCCTCGGACCCTAATGAATCTCGGTTTCACAGACGAGTTAAACAGTGTTACATCACTAGTTCAATGTGCAAACCTTTTCTCGATTGGGTTGATGCAACCATTTAAAAATACCAATTAGTGACTCTTATAGTCCTATCGTCGACATATACATGTCGGACCTTTACAAACTTGTTTTTTTAAACAAATCTCACCTAACATGAGAACACCAAAAAACAAGAACAGAAAGGGACAAATAAAAATCCCGACGTCGACAACGCGATCATGCAATTAAATTACATAAAGGTGCGGAAGCATGATAAAACGAAATTTAAATTTTTTCATATAAAACATCACCATGATCATACTTAATGCATAGTTATATATAAAAGTAGATCGACGCGGAGCCCCACTTAAGCCCGCCACATTGCTACCCCTTAGCTAGTAAGTAACCTTAACTCCAAAACAACAAAACCTAATTTGTTTCTTATTTTGGAATTCCCTTTGGCTTTAATCTAAATATTCTTGCAGTTAATCTTTGATGTAAACCATTGAAAAGGAATGAGCATATATATAGCCAACTACTTTACATTTAGAATTATAACACTACACACATTTTACTTGTCTTAATTCAAATATTATTGTTAACGTCAAGATCTGTCCACGCGCTCCAATCACCAAAGCGCGTACAATTATGTACAAAAACAGATAAACATAGAAAGCTTGACCGCTTAGGACGCTGGGGGATAGCTCCGGTGTAAGAATAAGTACAGATCGAATAATGTTAACAATGGAGACTTAATGCTCTAGTACTGAAATAATAATTGTGTGTACCTTAGAATCAGGATAAAGCCTTGTATTTGTAGTGATCTCACCACCTCCACAGAATCCTTCCCCGTATTGGATTAGGGCTCCTCATTAGGAAAGATACCTTAATGGGAACAAATACAATTCCCTTAAGGAAAAGAAGTTTGTTTAATACCTGACACTTTCCTTAGGGATCAGAAGCTAAATATATTTAGGAATCCTCAACTCTTTAAAATACTCAAACTACCGAAACATAATCTCACATGAGTTTAAACAACCTCTTGTGGACTGCAGCCCACTATACAAACAGGACTCAAACAATCATGGCCCAACATTACCCCCCCAGTCTTCCATTCAAATAAAATATTTAATGGAAGAGTACTCCAAACACAACCCAATGATTAATAATAAATAAGATCAAGCCCAAGAATTTTTGAAACCCTTATAGCATACAATAATCCAACCTCTCAACTCCACCCACGTGCCCCATCATGACATCTATTAATGAGTCGTCCCTCGGCATTTGGGCATAACTGAAAGGACACGCTACTTTAAATTCTATCTCTCAAACAAAATAAACCTTTTCCCCCAAACAGACAACCCTTTGCGCTTCATTTGAATCTCAGAACTCTCTCCTCCTTTAGCAAAACCCTCACCCCGGCTATCATCCTCCAAGCTCCGACAATGGCTTCCTATCAAACTCTGACAAACGCCACATCCACCAGTGATGAACCCATCCCTGCCATTCCTCTTTCAACCATCCCTGCACCACCCACATCCACTATGTCCTCCTCCACCACAAACCCAAATCCTACCGTCTGTGCCATAACTACTGACTCCACCATCACCACCACCGGAACCTCCTCCCAAAACCCAACCGTCAGTTCCATAACTACCAATTCCACCATCACCACCCCTGGAACTTCCTCCAAAAACCCAAATCCAACCAAAATAGAAATTGATTTCCAAAAAATGATTCGTGAGTATCCCAATGAAACAAGATTCCTTCACGCCAACACCCCCTCTTAGATCATTGACGCAGACATTCTCGTGATCTGGGAACACTATTAAATTCCAGTAACTCACCAACTCAAATCGCCTTCTCCCACTGATCGAATATACCTCTGACCCGACAGATGGACATCCATGCCCCTTACTCTTTTGGAGAAGGGGGTTCGATTACCCCTTCATCCCTTCATCATTTCCCTCTTAGGGTTTATCAACATCGACTTTGCCCAACTGGTGCAGATCTCTTACATCCATATTATTTCTTTCATCGCCTTTTGCTATGAAATAGGCGTTTCGCCCCTCCATTGACTTCTTCTTTACCCTATTCCAACTAGTAAACTCCCGAGAATCTGAATTTAAAGTCTTAAGTAAACAACCCCTGATAAGTTAGTTTTATACCTACTTATTCGGTATCTATTACTTGAATTAGTTGCTTATACTCATGTTTCTTAGTTACTTTTCATGCATTTTGTGTTCATTTTGTAGATCTTATGCTTGGGAACGATGTGAGCGACTATTGGTATGAAAACGCAATGAAAAGCAATCTGGACATCGTTTGGGCTATCATATTCATTTCGTGTTCTTGGATTGGAACTTGGATTATGTTGTAGAGCTTCTTCTTAGCTTTTCGGAACATCATGAATCATTCCAATTGGAGTTCGGATGCAAAAGTTATGACCTTTGTACCAATGAACGTTGAACGTCACTGTTTTGGATGGCCATTTGCATAGCTGTCACTTCCAACCCAATTTCAGCCTTCATTCGTGGATTATTTCTCAATTCTCAAAGAATGAAAGTTGTAGAGCTCGTTGAGAGGTTCGATTTGATAGGTGGAAGGCCCTGTAACTCTTTCCGGATCAAAGGTTATGGCTGTTTTACCAGAGGATTATGCAAATAGAAAATCCTTGGCAAGCACGGATTTCTTTCTAGTGTATTTTAGCGCAATGCCAGCAATCCTCTGAGCAAAAAAAATGTGATTTGATACTTGAGCGCGGGCGCGCCCAA
Source organism: Panax quinquefolius (assembly GCA_020205615.1). NCBI lineage: Eukaryota > Viridiplantae > Streptophyta > Magnoliopsida > Apiales > Araliaceae > Panax > Panax quinquefolius. The sequence goes on along the minus strand of CM035168.1, from coordinate 50,431,250 downwards.
CTTCAGGCCAATTCTAGCGCGGCCGCGCCACTTTGGAAGTTGACTAGATATGACTTTTCACTAGATAGTGCGATTGAAGCGTAACTTAGGGGGGGGGGGTTCAATTAGGGCTTATAAAGGAGACATATTTTCATGATGTAAAGGGGGATTCCACCCTTGGGGGATCAATCTACTTTACATATGCCCCTTTATTTTCTTTAATTTCCTTATTAGATTAGAGTAGATTAGAACCCTAGAAGAGCTAAGATTTGGGGATTGAAGCAATTGAAGATCCTTGAAAGTTCAGAAGTGAAATAAGAGAAGAAACTCAGATTTGCTATTCTTAATCCCTAACTCTCTTTACTTCTATTTGTATTTTTTAATGTATATTCAATTGTGGATCATGGATTCTAATTCAACAATGAGTTAAACTCTATTTTGGGATTGCAATGGAATCTATTGCCTAGTTTATTTTGACATACTTCATTGTTAGTCTTATTAATTGTTATAAGATTGTCTATTAAGATTCATGCTTATTTGCTTAATTGATTGGCCATCAATTATTGTGATAATCCATATGAACTTGAAAAATGAAGTATGAGTTTAGATCTGATCTTGATAGCTTGTGTTTGTATGTTCTACATGGTGATGGAATGTATGATTCATGCTTAGGATAGACATATACCGAAGCACCACTCGTAATCAATTGAGAGCTTGGGCTTAAATCCTATTTATTTGTAAATTGCATAGACATATAGCAATTTAGATAATGTGGGTGTTCATGTGTATTTTATCAATTGTGGATTACATGTGATATGGGTATGGTACATCGAGAGATGGCTATATTTCACTTTTGTGTTCTCGACTAACAATCCACTATAATTAATTTGGCTTAACAGGAAATGTGTCGATTTAAATGATTCAATAGGGGAAATTGTAATCTCGAGTCTTCATTATCTAGTTTCATTCTAGGGATTGTTAATATTATTTAATTTTATAGTTTTCATCACTATATTAAATCATTCGTTTAAATAAGACTGAAATGGTTATGGGTTAGTGCTTGGTAAACTTTATTAGTTAATTCTCCGTGGGAACGATACTTTACTTACTCTTTATTACTTGTTGACCGTGTATAATTGCACGCATATATTGATCGGTAAAACGACTAACAAGTTTTTGGCGCCGTTGCTGGGGAATTATTTTAATAATTTTTGCCAACATTAATTTCAATCAAATTAGTCTTAATTTAAACATTTTATTTTATTTTAAATATCTTCCTATATTTTTCTCTTTTCAGGTACCATGGATGACTTTGCTTATCAATGGCCTTATGCAAATAAGATTCAACCAAGGGACACAAGAACTGAAGGACTCAATGTATTTTCTACATTGTCAGCACAAATTGTAACACTTTCGGAGAGGTTGGATGTTCTTGCAGCCCAACACACTCAAGAGATAGCAGTTATATGTGAATATTGTGCTGGCGAGCATCCGAGTTATCACTGCGACATCAGAGTTGGACAAGTATAGTTTGGGGGTGATTACCTCAACAACTATATTTATCCCAATTATCATCAAGGTTAGGGGTATCACCCATATTATGAATGGAATTGTAACTATCAAGACCAAGACTGCGTTCTAGGTCCAACGTATCCATCAGATTTCTCATATCCACCTCCAATGTAACAAGAAGAAAATTCAAGGCTGAAGGAATTCATGTCAAAAAGCATAGCAGACCATGAAGAGATGATAATGAGTCAGAAGTTATCAACCCAAAATCTTAATAGACAGATGGAACAACTCATTAACTCCTCAATGAATGGTCCTCAATACATGGATTTTGAAACTGAACAAGATAATTCAAGATTGGAGGATTTGTGGTTCAAGTTTGTAGCATCAATTGAGGAGAAGATGATTGAACAAGAGAGGTCAATTCAAAATCTGCAGAATCAGATGGATCAAATGTTCGAAGCCTTGAACAATCGCCCTCAAAACAATTGGTACTATGACATGGATGATGAAACTGATGGAGAGCCATAAGTGTACATGCCACTGGATGAACTGAAAGGAGTGGACATTGAGGAGACTGTTAGGTTTGTAATATTCATGAACGCAATCAAATTGCAAAAATAAGCGGAAGCGAGATAAAATCAGAGTTTAAAAATTTTACAAACCATATACCCGGATCACCCTTTATGCACAATTATTAATTAAACGAAAAGATATGAAGAACAAACATACCCTTGAAGATCCGAGCTTCCTCAGGTACAAGTTCACCTCCAATCCTTTTCGCGTTCAACTTGAATCCACCGGGTTTGGTTCCTTCCTTTGATCAACGTTAGCCACCCATATGTTTGGCCTCTAGAGGTGATCCACCAAAGAAAAATAAAGATTCAAGAAGAAGGGGTATTGGCTCAACCCTAGTTTTTCCTATCTGTATAGAAAAAGGGCGTACTCTCCAACAAATTGGAATTATTACGTAGTTGTAAAAGTCAACAACACCCACCCATAATAAGACTCCTCTTATTTATAGATGTGGGCAACCCACCTTAACAATTAAGGAATTGGGTTTTATTTAATTAATTAAATTCTTTTAATTAATTAAGCTCCCTAATCTTATTAGGGATAATTAATTAAACCCCTTTAACTAATTTTCCTTCCTAATCTAATTAGGAATAAATGAGAGTACTTATATTAAATTAATTCCTAAACTCTTTTAGAAATTAAAATAATAATAATTGTAATAATATTAATAAGACTCCTCTTATTAATTTATATTTAATATTTCTAAAATATTAAATAATAAATATTAAGCTATTTAATTTATTCTATCACCATAGATTAAATTAAATATACATAATATATTATTACGATTATGCCATTAACTTCTTAAATAATTATTCTTCCTTTTATGGTGTGACCCTTTAGGTTCTCCATATTAAACCGGTTGTGAATAAATCAATTAGAACAATTCTAATCTTATTTAAATAAATAAATTAAACAATTAATTTATTTAAATAAATAATATTTATTCTACAATAGGGATAAGCCTCCCTAGCGATCAACGACTTTCCAGATAATATAGATTTCAACATTAATCATAAAAGAACCTTTGAGTAAATAGTTACCGTATAATTCAATCCTTCCACCATACAATGTCCCAATTAAATATAAGACATGGAATTACTGTCAAGTCTTATTTTATTTAATTATATGTATTTCGATCCTTAAATGCACAACTCCAAATAATGCAAATTAGAAACTCCTTTCTAATTTCATTCTGCCATGGCCAAGGACTACTGGGTTGTCATTTATCGAATCACATAGGACATTTCTCTTCTTTTATTAGAAGTGGTAGATTCTTTATTGATCATACATTATCTCCATGTACAACTTATTATACCCAAGCATACCCTTTGATATACCCTAAGGGTCTTAAGGAATAAGTCAAAGTATAATTCATCATACACAAGATACTATGATGATCTCAAGTCCAAGGATCACTTGACTACTATCACTACAGAAATTCCTATTGACAGCAAATAAAACTCCATTAGGTATTCCTTAGCTGAGCCACGCTCAAAGTGAACTTATTCTCTAATAAGCACCTACATACTTGCTTTAGTGTCTCCATACAAATGATCACGAGATCAATCATCCTCATCCAATGAGCAAGTAACGATGTATGTACCAATCTATCTGGATTCACTAATCCCCAATTTAGTAATCCAACGATTGGGAACTATTTTAGTTTTAAGCTTTCTAAGAATTTAGATCTCATTAGAATGATCATCATCATTATTCTAAAAGCATTGCTTAAAACTATGGGTTTATCACATATTATAAAACAAAGATCATGTAGATAATTAAAAGCCTTTAATAAATTAATACTTTTTATTAATAAATGAATAAGATTGTTACAAAGTATATGCTTTATCATCAAACATGATTGGCTTGTGTGCATACTACTTTCAATCTCCCACTTGCACTAAAGCCAATCGTCATGGTATCTTATACTCTTCTTCTCTAAGTGACGATTATCCTGCTGTTGGATAAGCTTTAGTTAATGGATATGTAATGTTGTTCTTAAGAGTCCACTATCTCTATAGTGATTTCCCATCTTTCAATGATTCTTATAATCAAATGCATATGCCACAACACATGTTTAGATCCAAGATGAGACTTAGGAACTATTCCTAGTTCTGTAATGAACTTTTATCCAAACAATCAACTTGCAGCTTCATTTATAGCTACTTACTTTGTCTTTATCACTAAACTAGCAACTCTTTGCTGTTTGGAACCTTTCCAATTCACTGCACCACTGTTCAAGGTAACGCTTTACCTTAAAGTGGATTTTTCTATCATCTTGGTGCATGTCTCAAAACTTGAGTCTCATTAAGCCTCTAGTTTTAATTTAGACCCACCATGAATATGATCACATCCTTAGTGCCGGTTAAGCACTTTAAGAAGTTTTTCACTGACTTATAGTGAACTTCTCCAGAATATGACTGATCAACATCAGGTCTCGTACATTTTATTGAATACATGATAGTCACTCATGCGATATCTCTTTTCAGGAGTCTGTGGGGACTATTAAGAGAGATACACTCCATAGCTCATCGACATGAGACATCTCTTGGAGTTTGCCATGCTAAACGACTTTAGCATCAAATGAATATACGTTCCTTGGGTTAAGTTGAGCATCCTTTTAAATCTATCTATATAGATTTTATCCCCAATTAAGATACTCTTCCCAAATCATTCGTGGAGGAATGTTTAGACAACTTTATCTTTACTGATTGTAGCATTGGTATGTTATTCCTCATCCGTAGTATATCAACATATAATACTAGAAATTTCACGATGCTCCCACTGACCCTTTTGTACACACTATGTTCATTCTTAATTTTGATAAAATCAAACTCTTTTGATTGCCTCATCAAAACGAATGTTCCATATTTGAGAAACTTGCTTCAATCCATTTCTCTGAGTGTCTACAACACTTACCTCATCGTATGTAACTGGATCATCATCTTCTATGATGTGTACCTCATCATCATCATCCATGATGAATCCATACCTCCTAGGTATCTTCGGTACTATTCCAGATTTACGATTCGGTTGTGGTACAATAGGTCTATCTATAGGTTCCTCTTATTTGACTTATAGTGTTTTGCGGTTCTTGAACTCTTCAAGGTCTATTATCCTCCCACTAGCCCCTTCAATGATAAACACATTTATCTTAGAAGGCAGCGTGTTTCACAATAAACACCTTTTGCTAAGCAGGATTATAGAACATATACCCTAAACTTACTTTAGGATGTCCCACAAATCTGTACATGTCAAATCTTGTCCCAAGCTTATCCTTCGAAATCTTTTCACATAAGTTGGACAACCCCTTATCTTAACATACTTAAGATTAGGAATCCTCCCTGTCCATAACTTTTATGGAGTCTTGGGGCCTGATTTTGAGGTTACCTTTTCGTAGATATGCAGCCATTTCTAGGACATGAGCCTAGAAGGATACTGGAATTTTGGTAAAATCATTTTGGACCGTACCATGTTCAACAAGGTATGATTTTACCTTTCAGATACATCAATCAATTATTACGTATCATGATGTGTCCATTATGAGAAAACCATTTGAGATGATCTAGAAACTTATTGCACAAGTATTTATTCCTTAATCTAATCAAAGAATCTTAATACTTTGTCAATTTGTTTCATTTCTGAATTATTTGAACCTTTCAAATAATTTACACTTGTATTTCAGTAAATACACACATTCAACTCTTTGAATGATCATCTCCTTTTCTTATACTTGTTTGTTCAATTTGCAAAATATATTTTTCACGTAAGTCAAGTATACAAAATCCATTAAGTAATATTCCAGTTCTATACAAAACATTATTATTATAAATAGAACAACAATTGTTCTTAATTATAATACCAAAAATTTTATTGTCCAACAACAAAATAGAAATAATGTTTCTAACAAGAATTGGAATACAATAACAACTTATTGACTTAATAGATTTGCCCGTAGGCAATGCTAAACTATAAGTTTCTATGGCTAATGTAGCAACCTTTGCTTCATTTCCACACATAGGATTACTTATATTTGTTTAGCTTTTTACTTCTGCTTGGTCCCTTCATAAATCTATATTTATGATAACCAAAGTCGGTATCCAATACCCAAGTAGAACATTGACTTAAAGAAAAATTTATTTCAACCATGAACAAAATAATATTTGTAACCGAAACTTCACTAAGCTTCTTTGGTTAGCCTCTGCAAGATGCTTCTCGCAGCTTCCTTCCTCGTGTCCAAAGCTTATTGCGATGGGAAGCAAACTCCTTTGCTATCCGTGACGGTTTTGCTCTTATTATCCTTTGTTTATGCCTTTCTATTTACCTTCTTTGAATCGTTCTTCTTTCGTAAGATCCTTTGGCCCCTACCAAGTAGACTTTATCTTTCTTGGTTGGAAAGTGACTCTCAACATTTTTCAATATGTTAAGTAAATCAATGAGTTTATATCTAGCTTGTTTATATGAAAAATTCACAACAATTGTGAAAGGAGTCCTGGGTGAGGAAAGATCAAATCTTGGCTCAACTCTCCATCCATGAAGAAACCAAATTGTCCTAATTGATCAATCAAATTGATTATGTTAAGAACTTTTGTCTATACTATAGTGTCATTGGCCATTCTAGATCGGAAGAGCTCCTTAGATATCTCGATATCTATCGGTCCCTACTTTCCTCACCATCAACTACTTGATGTGCGGGAATATAGTAGGAGCATCCATAGTTTCATCTTGTGTTGAAGCTCGTTACTCATGGATGCGAGCATGATGCATCGAGCCAATCAGTGCATCATCTTGCCACTTTCTAAAAGTAGCAATCTCTTCCTCGGGAGGCATTATGCGCAACCATTGCGGGGATAGGCGACATGGGACATAAGATAGTTTTTCACTATGAGAACTATTCTCAAATTCCTTAACCAATCCGTTTAATTGGTTTGGTTAATTTAGCATCTAATATGCTTCGCAAAGTGATAGTAATTTAGACATTGTAAAAATCAGTAAATGAATTTGTAATTAACAACATTTTAACATACATTCTTTTATTAATTACCAAAATAATTCAGTCTTGTTTTAAATTGGTATCTCCCACTATTTTCTTCAAACTATATTACCCTCACTTATATAGTTCGGCAAAATCAAATTAAAGATCTCTAGTAGAGAATAAGGATCCCATTTCAAATGTATATAGCCTTGTGGTGACACAACAAACTATATATAAATAAATAGGTAGACAACTTTTTGTCAATTACATCAACTATGCAACTCCTTTTCTTTTGTCTCTTAGATTATTTTGATCAAGTGGTGGCACATCCGAATCAAAATTATCCAAGTTAAGTCCGACTCTAGCACTCCATATATTCAAAAAAAGAAAATATCATCCTTGTGGTGACACAACAAAATAATATTGTTCAATTTTCTTTATAAACATCAAATGTGATAAATTAACATCTTAAATACTTAATACTTGCCTTGTGGTGACACAACAAACTCATATTAAATATTTAATACTCTATTAATTTTATCATGCTAGAAGGCTGACGCTCGATATTCCAAATATCTTTGAAGGCTTAGGACTTAATATATAAAAATTGAGGAGTTTGTTATTAATGGTCTCATCTCTTGTTTAAGCGCATTTACATATATATATAAAATACGCGTCATATTAATAAACATGCAAAGCATGTTTGCATAATATATAATATATATAATATAAGCATGCACATATAGAATACTATATTCTACCCGATTGATTATGGACTTTTATTCTAGTTTGGTTCACTAGAGCCACCAAGTGAACCAAAAGGTCAAACCCTAGGGGTGCAAGAAATAATATTTAAATATAACTATTACATTTAAACCCTGGGCTCCATTACGAATCTGGTCTTCAAGCGCCTTTGCTCCTTGATCTCCAATTCTTCAAAATAATTCTAATTATTCCTATTACAAAACTATTTTAAAATAAATAGAAACCTTGATCGCTGATCGAGGGAAGTACATAGGAGGAAGATAGAATTTACATTAAGAAAAATTAGAGAAGACGAGGTACGCAGACCCCATTTAATAAAACCCATACATTCATGCATCCAACTAAAATAAAATCCAATCACATTGGTCAATTTTCCATAATCAATCCCATTTATTATCATACACATCACCATATGCATCAATAAATAACATTCATCTTATGAATAATAAACATTTAATATATATATTGATATCATTTAATGGGCAAATTTAGTTAGTATAAAATCTAATTTTTGAATCAAAATAAACTCCTTTATTTTAATCCAAATTTAAATCAAAATAAAACTATTTTATTTTAATTTATCCAATTTTGAATAAAAATAAAACTATTTTATTTTAATCAAAATCTTTAATCAAAATAAACTCCTTTATTTTAATTAATTATGGAATCCAATTCCATGAAAAAAAATATATTAAAGGAAACACTTGATTATCTTTCCTATTCACAAATAAACTCCTTTATTTTGAATAATATGAAATCTTATTTCATATTTAAATAAACTCCTTTATTTAAGGAAACATGGATTCTCTTTCCTATTCACAAATAAACTCTTTTATTTTGAATAATATGAAATCTTATTTCATATCTAAACAAACTCCTTTATTTAAGGAAAGATGGATTTACTTACCTATTCACAAATAAACTCCTTTATTTTAGAAAAAATAAAATCCAATTTCAACTCCAATTAGTTATCATGGAATCCAATTCCAACTCTAATTAGTTAGCATGAAATTCTAATTTTAAAATTAAAATAAACTTTTATATTTTAATATTAAAATAAACTTTTTATTTTAAAATTAAAATAAATATTATATTTTAATTATAAAATAATTAATAATATTATATATATATATAATAAACGTTAATATATATAATAACATATTATATATAATTCGTGAAATCAGGAACCTTATTCCCTTGAAATCCGTGAGTCCTGCTGGCCACTTTTGTATACAACTTGGTCCACTTGAAAAAAAAATCCTGTTAAATATATAACCACTTGGTCCACGCTGCCTTAAAATTCATGCAAGCTCTTGCCCCTTTTTTTTATTTTTTTTTTATTACAAAACCGCTGTCTTGTTATCATGTTGCAGCTAAAAAAAAAAAGAAATTTATACGGAAGGAACATGATGCCACGTGGGAAACATATCAGGCGCAACTTTTTTTTTTTTATGATTCACGGATTAGCAGATTTGATCTTTATCAAAAACCGGCTCCCTTTTTTTTTTATTTTTTTTTATTTTCATGCAATAAATTTTATACAACAATAATATGCCCAATTAAATTGTTCTAAACACATATCAATATACATATCAAATTAAAACAATTAATAATTCGCATAAAGGTTTGGCTCTGATACCACTGTTAGGTTTGTAATATTCATGAACGCAATCAAATTGCAAAAAATAAGCGGGCGAGATAAAATCGAGTTTAAAATTTTACAAACCATATACCCTGATCACCCTTTATGCACAATTATTAATTAAACGAAAAGATATGAAGAACAAACATACCCTTGAAGATCCGAAGCTTCCTCGTACAAGTTCACCTCCAATCCTTTTCGCGTCAACTTGAATCCACCGGGGTTTGGTTCCTTCCTTTGATCAACGTTAGCCACCCATATGTTTGGTCTCTGAGGTGATCCACCAAGGAAAATAAAGATTCAAGAAGAAGGGGTATTGGCTCAACCCTAGTTTTTCCTATCTGTATAGAAAAAGGGTGTACTCTCCAACAAATTGGAATTATTACGTAGTTGTAAAAGTCAACAACACCCACCCATAATAAGACTCCTCTTATTTATAGATGTGGACAACCCACCTTAACAATTAAGGAATTGGGTTTTATTTAATTAATTAAATTCTTTTAATTAATTAAGCTCCCTAATCTTATTAGGGATAATTAATTAAACTCCTTTAACTAATTTTCCTTCCTAATCCAATTAGGAATAAATGAGAGTACTTATATTAAATTAATTCCTAAACTCTTTAGAAATTAAAATAATAATAATTGTAATAATATTAATAAGACTCTCTTATTAATTTATATTTAATATTTCTAAAATATTAAATAATAAATATTAAGCTATTTAATTTATTCTATCACCATAGATTAAATTAAATATACATAATATATTATTACGATTATGCCATTAACTTCTTAAATAATTATTCTTCCTTTTATGGTGTGACCCTTTAGGTTCTCCATATTAAACCTATTGTGAATAAATCAATTAGAACAATTCTAATCTTATTTAAATAAATAAATTAAACAATTAATTTATTTAAATAAATAATATTTATTCTACAATAGGATAAGCCTCCCTAGCGATCAACAACTTTTCGGATAATATAGATTTCAACATTAATCATAAAAGAACCTTTGAGTAAATAGTTACTGCATAATTCAATCCTTCCACCATACAATGTCCCAATTAAATATAAGACATGGAATTACTTTATCAAGTCTTATTTTATTTAATTATATGTATTTCGATCCTTAAATGCACAACTCCAAATAATGCAAATTAGAAACTCCTTTCTAATTTCATTCTGCCTTGGCCAAGGACTACTGGGTTGTCATTTATCGAATCACATAGGACATTTCTCTTCTTTTATTAAGTGGTAGATTCTTTATCGATCATACATTATCTCCATGTACAACTTATTATACCCAAGCATACCCTTTGATATACCCTAAGGGTCTTAAGGAATAAGTCAAAGTATAATTCATCATACACAAGATACTATGATGATCTCAAGTCCAAGGATCACTTGTACTACTATCACTACAGGAATTCCTATTGACAGGCAAATAAAACTCCATTAGGTATTCCTTAGCGAGCCACGCTCAAATGAACTTATTCTCTAATAAGCACCTACATACTTGCTTTAGTGTCTCCATACAAATGATCACGAGATCAATCATCCTCATCCAATGAGTAAGCAACGTATGTACCAATCTATCCGGATTCACTAATCCCCAATTTAGTAATCCAACGATTGGGAACTATTTTAGTTTTAAGCTTTCTAAGAATTTAGATCTCATTAGAATGATCATCATCATTATTCTAAAAGCATTGCTTAAAACTATGGGTTTATCACATATTATAAAACAGCATCATGTAGATAATTAAAAGCCTTTAATAAATTAATACTTTTTATTAATAAATGAATAAGATTGTTACAAAGTATATGCTTTATCATCAAACATGATTGGCTTGTGTGCATACTACTTTCAGAGACAACTGGGGGTTTGGAAAATGAAGAATATCAGATCACCTGTATTATACCCCAAGTACCTTCTCAACTAGAGTTGAAAAATCCAGTGAGTTTTGCACACCCATGTCCCCTAGGTAGTCACATCCAAGGTAATAATCAGTGTGATAAAGAGGCCTCGTATACACCATGGTGGGCTGAGGAAGAGAAAATAAAAGAGGAAAAGTCCGTTGTACTTTTCATGCCTCAATGCAATAATTTATTCACAAATACAACAGATGAAGCACCTAGCTATGCAATAGAACTGGGAACATCATGTACATGAAATATGCTAGGTGGCTTCAATTCACAGACACGCATGATGGGGAACCTACCAAAGCGCATAGCGGTTACAATGGATGGAGGGTTCCTAGCATATTGTAGAGGAATTGGATAGCGATGTCAAGAAAAGAGTCTAGCTAATGGACTATAAACTGAGCGCTAGATGGGAGGCAACCCATCCAATCTTTCTTCCTCCTTGTTTAATTCTTATTTACATTTCCATTTACCTCTTATGCTATTTTTAATTCTTCATACTTTCCATATTTCGTAGATGTTTGATAGTTGTAAGTCTTAATAATAGTTTCATTATTTCTCTTCTCAGGTTCAATCCAATTACTATAAGCATTCAGGATCAAACAGAAGTGAAAAAAAAAACTGAAGCTGCTAGAGTACAAGGTAGCGCGGCCGCGCCCAACTGCAAGCCAAACATAGCGCGGCCGCGCCATATCTCAGTCATAGAAAACAAACATTGCTAAAATTTTAGAATTTCTAATTTAAGCATTCGGACAGTTAGAAGTCCACACTCAGTTTCCAACTTTAGATTATCTCAAACTTATCCATCGCCTGATACACCATCGGATCTTGAGAAGGCGAACGGAGATGACATTGCCACTTAGGGGAGTATTCTTTCACTTTAAATTATAATGAGGGCATTGTTCATTTTAAGTTTGGGGGTATTGGGTTTAGTTAGTAGTTTAGAGCATGTAGTGTAATTGCATCATATAGAGTAATTTCATGTTACATATAGTTAATTGCATGTTAGTAGTTATTAGTTTAATTTTGCAGTAAATTTTTTCTTTTTGTTTACTTAATATCTGTTTAGTTACATAACATTGCATAATCCCAGGCTTTTAGTTAATTGAATTCTAATTTGGCCAATGATGACATAGAAATTTGATAGATTTTTGAACTTGGTTGATATCTTGAGCTTAGTTATAATTTTATACATGATATAATTCATGCTTGCTGTTTAGATGTTACCAGGTAGCATGACAATGTTCCTATTTGCTTGTTGGTTAAGATTAGCATGCTTGTTTGCTGAGAGAAAAATGTTATTTTTAATGATAGAATTGTGTAAGAAGTGAGTAATGACTATGAAGACACTGAAACTCAAGTTTTGAGAATGCATGGGTATGCTTGCTTTATATAAAAAGAAGAGAAAGAAAAAGATAAGAATAGAAAAAAAAAGAGAAAAAAATGAATAATTACCGTGGCTAGTCTTGTTTCGGGGCCTTTGTTACTTGAGTAAGTACGCCCGAGGAGATTGTCTCTACACCTAGCACCCTAAGGTCTTAATGGTTTAGGAGTCGTTGGTTGAAAGTTCGCTAAGGGGTAACACTATTAGCCTAATGGAATGAGACATTGCACAGTCATGGGAAATAAAAAAAAATCAATAAACACCGCGGAAAAGTGCAAAAATTGCCCTCGTGAGTAAAAATAAAGCAGAATAAACCCATTGTTGAACCTTAATTTGTATTGATGTGTTGGAATAGTTGATGTCTCATTAGTATATGTTGTTCTTGATTTAAACTTCAATTTTCTGTCTTAAGCAATTTAGCATGTGGTATCTTCACCTTTGTCAAGCTTATCTGTGAACACATCACACACACATACAACATATTTATAGCAGGTTTGGATTATCTGATTGTATGTCATTATGCCTTTAGCTTAGTTTGATGCTTTGTTCTTGGATCTTGATATTTCTCTGAGGCATATCTTATTAGAATTCTTAACATGGCTGGAAATCTTGGGATTCATTGTCATAGTAGCGTAGCTTGCATAGCATGTAGAATGTATTATGTTGTGTTGCTTGGGGACAAGCAACGGTTTAAGTTTAGGAGTATTTGATAAGTTGGTTTTATACCTACTTATTCGGTATCTGTTACTTGAATTAGTTGCTTATACTCATGTTTCTTAGTTACTTTCTGTGATGCCCCCAAAATAGGTATACATGACCCATCTTGAGTCGCCAAATACATGGTACAAAATTCAAATTCAACTTAATAATACAATTGTCATGTAAAATATGACAAAACATAAACTGAAAGTTTTAATACGAATATTGTCTTCTAGACAGTATTCAAATCAAATGGAGTCCTCAATACATTTATTATCACACTATTTCATAGAATAGTGAGGACTACTAATGCTATCATCTGGACCGTCACTCCGTTCCCCGACTAGTCCTGGCTACGTTCTCATTTCCTGAAGAGAACAATGAAAGCAAAAGGGTGAGCTCAACTAGCCTAGTAAGAAATATTATGACTAAGATAATGCAGAATAAATTATCGTTAGCCTTCAACAGTGTTAAACTGATAAAATATAACAAACATCAAGTTTAACTGCAGCGGAATAAGCAAACCATTAGAAGAGTCAAGTAGAGCATAAGATCTACTATCTTCTATGATTTAAAAAGGTTTTTCATCAACTTTATCGCTGAGACTCAGCTTAATAAATAGTCCACATCATCCCTGCACTACGGCCAAGGATATTTGTGAGATCCCAAATTTTATGAAATGAAAGTATTCAATTTTCTTATAATTATTATGTTATTTAGTAAATGGTTAAATTGATAAAGGTTAAAGTTAAGGATGATATTTGAAAATTTTGCAAAGTAAGTAAGTTGATATAAAATATTCGTTATGTCGGGGAATATTCGATTGGTCGGGGAATATTTATTTTAACAGGGAATATTCGTACGACGGCACAATTTTTGGTGGACCCCACAACAGAAGTATTGTCGTAGTTAGAAAATGACAGAATTATCTTTTATAAAAATAACGACGAAAGTTTTACCGTTAAACTGTTGAACTACCCGGTAGTAAAAGTACAGTAATACACGCGGTTGCATAGTAGCACACGATATTGATTATTGATGCTTACGTGAGAAGTCACTCAGTTATACTCAATTATTGCTATAGTAATTGCTGCATCATATCTCTCATATTATTGATTCAATTATTGTCACAGTATCATCTGTTAGCTCCCAGTAGGCACACTAGATCTAGAAGGGGGGGGGGGGGTTGAATAGATCCTTTTAATTTCAAATACTTTTCTAGTTTATTTTGTATTGCTGATAATTTAGCATGTGACAAACATAAGAATCTTTTCAAGCACATCGGAATAAGTAAAAGATCCCCTTCATTGATATATCCATAATGATACATACATTATTCGTAGAGTTAGTTTAGTGGTAAGCAATTAAAACATACATAGCAGTTATAGCAGTTAATGTACATAATGTAAATGACATAAAGTAAAATACACAATGGGTTTTAAGTGGTTCAGAGACTCAAGCTCCTAATCCACTCTTCTACTTTCAACTAGCAGGATTTCCACTAAGGAAGGGCAGCACCCTGAATCACTAAAATTCCTTCAAGGCCAGAAGTCTTGGGACTTCAGTTCACTAAGAACTCTTCAAGGCCAGCAGCCTTGGAACTTCTCTAGTTCCCTAGGAACTCTTCAAGCCCAGCAGGCTTGGAACTTCATTTAGTCCCTCCGGACAAGGACCCCTCAGGCCCTGACTTCTTGTTGTAGTTGTTGTTATTGTTGGTGCTGAGCTGCTAAGATGTCATTAGGCTCTGAACATCTTTTGTACTTAGCAGCTTGGTGTGGTCCTCTTTGCTTTCTGCTTTGAGTCTGAACCATATCTTCTTTGGTGCAGCTTATCTTCACTCTTTTCTGCTCATCTTCACCTGGTATCAGCTGTGCACTATCACCATCTGGGTTTGCTAAGTCTCTGTGCTTTTAGTAGACTTTATCTGGCACTTAGTAATCCCTGAACCCTTCTTGAATACTTTGTAGACATGGTTATGTACTTGTCTAGTTTCAGCTTTCGGTTCATAGTGATTCATAGAGTGGCTCTTTTGATCTTCTTTGTACTCATCCACTTTCCTGAATGCCTTCTTCTTGGCCTTTTCGGCTTTCAGCTTGGCTTCCATTTTTAGTGGTATTCTCATCTTTGTTGAGTGAAGCTTTGATCTATTTGAGTTCTTCTTTAAAACTGCTTCACTTCCACCTTCGTAGTCTCACTGTCACTGAGACTTGTTCTGTTGATCTTTGGTGGAACTCGTAGAGTCAACAATAGCATTCCCAACAACTCAACGATTCTGCAACTTAGCAATCATCAGCAACTCTTGATCTTTGAATCTCCGTTGATTTATACTGCTTCCTAATCTTCCCGTTGGAAAGTAGCCGTTGAAAGCTATTCAAATTGCTTCTCAGATCTCGAGTTATTTGGTGTAGACTGCAGATGTGACAAGACATTTTTTGACTTTTCGACCTGCAGCGGTCTCTTCGTTTCACCCTTATCGATATGTTACTTTGATGTCTCGGGCAGGTCGTCGACTTTATTTCTCCCTTCTGATTTCTTGATCAGAGGTTTTCCTTGCATCAATGCTCTCAATAAGCTTTTGTCTGAATGCCAACCTTCAGATTGAACCGTTGCCAATGTTTCAATCCTCAGTTGTTCCAACTCAACAATTCTGATGCAATTTTTCTCGGACCTGATCGTAGTGTCTTATTGACTGATGCTTATTGACATGTAGAGTCAACACTACAATCTTGAAGAGTGTTCACTTGATCTCTAGTTAAAAACAACTCTTCCTTCTTTCATGTAGTGCTTCAACACTTCTGTTTGCCTCAACTGTTCTCAGATACTGATGGCTTGACTCCTTGCTCTGGCCCCTTCTGAATAACAAGACACTTCAGATTTGTGGTGTGTCCAGCTCGCTTTCTCCTTGTGATCTCCCGTTCACTTATCATCAATGGACTGACCCAATGCTTAATCACTTTAGCCTTGTTCTTCAGAGGCAGACCAATGTCTTTGTATATACTCCATCAGTTCCTTCTTCGTTTGGCAAACACTACGATCCTGGTTACTTCCAAGATCATTGTCATCTTTCTACTTGACGATTCTCGCACTGGTCGACTTTCCTTAGTCGACATCTTTGAAGTCTTCTTATGATCATGTTGTGGAAGACTTTATCATGAATGGCTTCACAACTCAATCTGGATGCTGATTAAGTTGATGCTTAAATCTTCTAATATCTTGCATGCCATTCGTTGAGTGCTCTCTGGCTTCCTTTAGGTGAGATGTATCCTTACAGTACCAACCAGAGGCTTCAATCCTTTGGATATTCTGGGAGAACTCAATTGTTGAGAATCGCTCTACAATTCTTCTTTGGCTTTGTGAGCACATCTGTTGAGGTCTTAGTTCTGCACTCTTTAATTCAACTTCGGCTGTGCAGACACTACGACTCCGAGATCAGATCTTGACACTACGATTTCTGTCGTTGTGCTTGTTGTCTTCATCTGATCTTCCTCGACTATGATTTCTGCCTTAGATACGATCAGTAGACTCTACGATTCTGAGTGTAGTCTATGATCCTTGACTTGACTTTGGCAGATACTCGGTCGGCTCGTAGGCAGGCTGTCTCTATGATTTTGAACATGACTTCCTCAGCAGACTACGACTCCAAGGAAGCTTTACTCGACACACTATGATCCTTCCTCGTCTCTCCTGGAAGTCTACGAACTCTGAGATCTACTATCTTGCAGACTACGATTCTGCCTCGATAGCTCTCGAGTTATCCTTGACTCTCCTGGAAGACTACGATTTCTGGTGCAGTGCTCGACGATCAGACAAACCTATCTATTACATCATAAGATCAACCTAACATGTTTGATCTTTCTATGTTTATAGTCCTTGTACATCATTTTTTGAAGGACTTTACAGAGCTATTTTGCTTATGTAGGATCAACCTAACATATTTGATCAATTCATTCTAAGTCCTTGTACATGTGTTTCTATTATTTATCAAAAGACTTTACAGCTTTTCTTAATGCAAGCATACTTTCATATTCATTCATATATATATATCATAATCAAATCATATATAAATAGGAATATCATTCACATGTTTATTCCTGACAATCTCCCCCTATTTGATTATGACAAAAATAATAAGTGCATATGCATGTTATGAATGAATCTTATATACAGTGATCAACTGTATTTCTCAAACAGATAATCATGAATGTCATTTAAAATGATGTGAAATTTAATATACTGACATTTTATATCCTGGATCCAGAACATACCTAACTTGTTAGAGATGTACCTCTTTTGGCTCCATGTATGCTTCCAGGATGTCTGTTGATCAGCTACTCATCTGTTTGATTTGTTTGCTCCTCCTTCTCCTCTTCTTCTGGCTCCCCCTCAGTCTTAGGCTCATCATCCTTTGGCTCCCCCTCAGATGATGAACCATCTGCTTTCTTCTTCTTTGTCTTCTTAATTTGTCTGCTCCTGCTTTCCTTGCTCTTTCTTGAATGCCTCTTACTCTGCCTTTTTCTATGCCTTTTTTTCTCCCCCTTTTTGTCATTAATCACTTGAGAGAGCTGTTCCATGTTGGACATAAGCTGCTCCATTAGATAAGAGGAGTTACCAACTTCAATCTTGAGTTCTTGTTGGCTTAACTCAAGTTGCATAGAGAAGGGTTGATTCATGTTGTCAATCTTGTCAGAGAGGACTTTTAGTTGTTCTTCATTTGCTTTTTGTGCTCGTAGAGCTTAAGCTTTTTGATCATGTATGGCCTTCAGATAGATGTGATCTCTCTCTTTGATTTTAAGAGATACATCTGCCATAGAGGTTTGAATTCTGTCTTGAACTGGGTTATCTTCTGTTGCTGTCAACATCTTTGACTCTTCATTGATTAGAGATATCTTCTCAACCAGCTCAGCAGAATTTCTCAACAACTCCTGCTCCATAGAAATTTGGTCATCTGGTCTGGCAACTTCTTGTAGAACACTAGTTTGGACTCTACGATTTTCATCTTTGGACAGATTTTTGAAAGTGTTGATAATCTAAAAAATCGTTGAGTACCAACCAATATTGGAAGATGAAGGGATGTTGGGCAACAGTGCTTGAGCAGATGAAGGCTTCTCATCTTGAACTTGAACACTATCAGTGATAGAGTGAACAGTCTCTACGATTAATGTCTTGGAAATATTCCTTTTTCCATCAGAGTCCACTCTACGATAATAAGGAATATAATGATTTTCAGCATGTCAGTAGACTTTGTAGTGGGGCTTGTCATTTATCATCATGGTTGCAAACTTCTTTACCCTTGGGAAGTTTTGTGACACCAGCTCTAGATTTGCAAACTGAGAATAACACCAACTGAAGTAGCTCTCATTAGTATTAGTATGTGCCTTCAACCATGGCATCCACGAGAAGAACCATCTCATCAGAAGATCTTCAGAGTTATACAATATTGTTGTGCAGTCTAATTCCATGTTTTTCCAGTTGTAAAGCACTTCATCTGTGGTCATTCTTACAACTCGAAGTTGTTTATTTCCATGATTTATCCATCTTGCTGGTGGTTCATCAAAGACTTCCACTACAATTCTTCTGCTAATTCTGACTGGAGAGAGAATAGGATAGTATTCTGGTTCCTCTGATTCCTGATGTGTAGAATCGGAATCTTTCTCTATCTCTTCCCTTGTTGAGCCTGAATCTTGCTGATTCCCTTCATCAGATTTATCAGTGAATTCTTCTTGTTTGTCTTCATTTTTAGAGCCTTCTTCAGTAATATCTTTCTTGGAATCGTCTTCTCCAAAGCTAGTCTCATCTTTAACACTTTCTTCCTGTGACTCATATTCCTCATCACTTAATTCAATGACTTCAGTAGAGTTGTCAGTTTTCTTTTTGGAGGCAAATTGAGCAATCAATCTGTAGCTTTTTCTTCTCCTTAGAGGTTCAGCTATGGGAGAATCAGACTCTTTTTCTTCTTCAGACATTGAGGCCTTTGAGTCATCAGGCAAACTTTCTTGATGTTCATCATTGGCAGGGGCAGATATTTCTTTTTTGATCTCATCATCTTTTGATTCATAATGAGAGATTATTTGAAAATTTGCATTTGGAGATTCAGATGGGTCATTTTGCAGCTTCTCTTCAACTTCAAAGTGAGTACTTTGAGAATTGGCCATAGGACTTAAATATTCTTCTTCATCAGCAGAGTTTACATCTTCTTTTATAGATCCAGCTCCACCTTCATTGTTGGATCTGATCTCTGGGAATTCAGTCTTGAGATCATTAGTTTCCTTTTCTTCTTTTGACTTTACGTCCTCTTCTTTGTTAGATGTTCTTCCTTGGGGAACTGGAACTGATTTCTTCAACCCTTTTGCTTTCTTCTTGGGTGGTTCTTGGAGTAGTCTGTTACTCCTTCTTTTTGGATTTTTAGCAGTTGATGCTGATTTTTCTCTTGCTCTTTGTTTCTTCTTGTCAATGGAGACATGTCTTGACGAAGCCTCTGCATTCTTCACATTCTTAGGCTTCTTCTTCGCCGATGTAGCAGTAACTGATGCAGATTCATAAGACTCAGAGCTTTCCACCTCCTTTGCTTTTCACTGCTTTGCAAAGACTTTTCTGCTGGTTCCAGTTTGTGTTAGCCTCCTGTTTTCCTTTGGGTTTTTCTTCCAATTCACAAACAGTTGTGGAGACATTTGTAATAACAGTGAATTTTAAGTCACTATATATGTATGTACATTATTGATATTTAAAACTTTGTGTTATATAGTGATTTAATATGTGACAACGTATGTGAAGTGGTGCATGGATCAATAAACATATATTCTATAGTTATGGATATATACATTTATAGATTTCATTAAAAATGAAAGCTTCGTAACCTAATTATACATTAGGTGAGACAATTAAATAACCTAAGGGTTATGGTAATAAGGAAAGGTTAGTATTTAATATGTGTACTAACTTAAGTGGATAATCTTGTTATTTCAAGTGACTAATAATTTTAATACTAATTCTAGTAAACCTAATTAGGTTATGAGCTAAAGTCACATGTATAAGTAATTAAATTTCATAAGATTGGAAATGGAGGCCCTAAATAATCAATTTGGGTATCATATATTAAAATTGTTAGACTATGTTTATTACATGGCCCAAAACAATTAAAAGAGAAGCCCAAAAGAAATAAAATGCAAACCAATACTTAGCCCACTTGATTAAGGGTATTTTAGACTTTTGATTAATCAAATTTGTGCATTAAAATAAAGGCAAAATGGAGGATATAATGGGGCAAGGGGGGACTGACCAATTAGGCCTTTTTAAGGCAAGAAGATTATGCTAATCAAGTCCCATAAGTAGAAGTCTTTCACATAAGGACATGTGTGTCAATCTCCCATTGGTTGCAAATCTATTAAGCACCCTTAATCACATGATTAGGCTAATTGAAGAGATAAGGCAAAGCTTTTTATCCATGGGACAATAAATGTATGGGGGATAATAGTTAATCACCCATTTCATTTGCTAGAACATTTCATTTTCTCTCATTCTTCTTTTTTTATCTTTTTTCTCCCAAGCTAGTAGCATACAAAAGAGAAAAGAGAGAGAGAGTTCGGTTTTTCTAAGAGAGGGAGAGGAGTTGTTGTTCATGCATCCTAAGTTCAGTACTTACTTTGGAAGAACAAGAAGGATATCAACCAAAACTAGATTAACTATAGGTCTCTCAAAGGAAGATAATTAAACTGCATAGTGGATAGAATTTAATTGCGTAGCCGTAACCTACAAACGAGGCAAGTTTCATAACTCAAACTCGAGTTATTATTTTCAAAGCCTGTTAGTGAATAATTATTGATGATTATTCACATCTATAATGATTATTGAAATTCGCACTTTGTGCAATTGAATTCTTGTTCTATTATTACTGAACTGTGAATTAAATTAAAGTTCTTTCATTCATGAACTGTTTATGAGATAAATCTATGCTAATTGTATCAGCTAGATCAAGCATGTTTAAATTTGTTAAATCAAATGTGTTTTAAAAGATGTTCTTATTAAATTGATATGATAAGAACTCTTGACTGAGAAAAGGACAAATTTGATTAAAGCATGATATCGATGCTGTATTATTAAGTGTTTATGCATAAATAATGGGGTATGGAAGGCTGATCCCCTTCAATACCAAAACTTATTAAGAGGTCCAGTTTAAATGGCTGAGAACCTTGACAAATGTTCATGGTTATTTTAAAAACCACTCAGTTCATGTTATCCAATTATTCGAATATAAAATAGTTGATTATTAATTCATGTTCCTTCACAATCTTATACTATTGTTGAACATTGAAAGCAAAACTTCTTTCTAGTCATGATATATCTCCTTTGTATATAAACTTGATAAGCCTGAAGGATCCAATACGAAGGATAAAGGCAAGGGCAAGATCCAGGAATAGTTTAGAATGAATGTTAGTTGTTATTATTTGATGGATTTTCTTATGTAAACCTTTTGTATTATGAATGGTGTGTTTAAGTTAAGGTTAAGAAGACCTTGGGACTATGTTATGAAACTTTATTATAATGAACAATGTATGTTTATTATCCTGTAATAGTTATAGAATGCTTATGATGATGATAGATCGTGAGCACCGAATCTGAGGTTAGAGAACCTGGATTTGGGGGCGTCACAGGTTGGTATCAAAGATGTAGGTTATAAACATTAGGAATGCGAAACCTAGGTTATAACCTTAGTATAAAACTTATATAGAGTATGTAGATGATGGGTTAAGGAGATCCATCGAGTTTCAGTTGTACTAAATAAAATATCATTTCATTTTATCAATGAATATATTTTATTGTGGTACTGATGTTGGTTTTATTTATGGTGTTTGTAGGATGTCTGAAGAACACCAGGGCAGTCACTCAGTGGAGAAAGAGCCCATTGAGCGCGAGGTCGCGGAAGAATCCCCTCATGGTCCTCCGATAGGGGATTTGTTGTGTATAATCAAACAATTAGAAGGCAGAGTGGGAGAACTAGAGGTTGAAAACCACACACTCCAGTTCACAGAAGGTTAATATAAGGATACGGCTTATCAATCCCAGATGGAGGTAGTCGAGCAAAAGGGAAAGTTGGATGAGTCAGATTTGCAAGTTGGGATGCTGAGGGTGCAGCTTCAGGCCTTGATTGCTGACCTTGAGGTGGAAAGGCTGGAGAGGACTAGGATGGATGAAGCATGGTATAATGCAGCTATAAGGGTTGACCAGTTGGAAGGTGAGCTACTGGCGAAAGATACCAGGATAGAGACACTAGGGCTAGTGCTTGATGCAGCCTTCTAGAGCCAGAAGGGACTGAGTGTTAGGCCTCGCGTAGAGATAGGGGAGTCGAGTCGATCCGTTCGGCGTAGAGTTATGGAGGGGTTATTTCCCCAGGAGCCTGTTCAGGTGACCCAACAGGGCCACCAGTGATGATTATGCTATGGACCAGTTGTAGATAGACGCGTTAGTACCCCTTTTGTGTAATATGGTTTTATGTTGATGTAAACCTCAGCAAGTGTGAGGTAGTAGGTAGTATCCCTATTTGTGTTTGTAGGGGAGTATCATTTTGAGTTAATCCCATCTTTTGTGTTTAAAATGGGATAGTAGCATTTATAAAAATATACCTGTATTGAACATGTGAGGCACCGGAGATTGGTATATGAATATAAATGCATTATTATGATGTGTTGGAAAATTTAAATAGTAAATTGTCTATTTAATGTTATGTGAATCCAGTAAACTGATTTGAATTTTTTTTAAAACAAACTTAACCCACTAATTAGGGAGAAAGACTTCCAAATCTTGGTAACTTAAAACTCTCACATAATGATCATCTGATTGTTTGAATACAGTAGCGTATTACATGCTAAGTACTTATATGATAATAAAACCTGAGTAACGTGTTAGAATTTTGTATCACTAGATAATGCCGCCCAGACGTGTACTAAGGAACCAAGAGATCGAAGAGTCAATTAATAATGCAGCGGGAGCTCAACCAAACCCAATGCAAGACTTTATCAACATGATGGCTGAAGCTATGAGGAATCAAGCTCAACCTGCGGGAAATCAGGCGGGAAACCAATTAGCCAACTTTAAGGACTTCAAGGCAGTAGAACTGCCAGAGTTTAGAGGAACATCAGACCCGATAGAGGCCCAGACGTGGATAAAGGAGATTGAGAAGGCCTTCATTATTGCTAGAGTAGAAGAAGAGCAGAAGATAATTTTTGCTACCTACTTAATGAAGGGTGAGGCTAACTATTGGTAGGAGGCCAACCAGAATAAAGCCGGAACTGGAATCGTGACTTGGGAAGCGTTCAAGAAGTTGTTCTTTGAGAACTACTTCCCTGAGAGTATACAAGCGAGAATGGAGATCAAGTTTTTGGAATTGAAACAAGAGAATATGTTAGTGTCAGAGTACGCAGTAAAGTTCAATGAATTGGCTAGATTCGCTCCACATCAGGTGGACACAGAGGTGAGGAAAGCAAGAAGGTTCGAAAATGGACTAATGCCGTGGATTTACAGTAAGGTAGTGGTTTTACAAATCACGTCATTCTCAACTCTGTTGGAGAAAGCTTTCATAGCGGAAGGTGGAAGCGAAGCGGTCTCAAAGTACAATCGGGAGAAGAATAAGAAGAAAGTAGAAGGTGGGAATCAGAATGTTAGCAATGGGGGTAACAATAACAAGAAGCAGAAATGGAGCAGTGGGGGTAGTAATTTGGAGAGTTAGCAAGGAAGTGTGCAACAAAAGAAGTCGGTGTGTGGAAATTGTTGGAAGGGTCACTCGGGAGAGTGCCTGAAAGGAAAAACGGTATGTTATACCTGTGGACAAGAAGGGCATACCTCACCCAATTGTCCTAAGGTGAAGAAGGGAGGTTGCTTTAACTGTGGTGAAGCGGGACATCAGATCAAGGATTGCCCGAGGAAGAAAAGCACGGATGGCGGAAACGGCAACAGGGGCAATAACACTAAGACAATCAGTGGAGGACCAGCCCAGCCAAACAAGCTGACAGCGAGGACATTCAATATGACAGTGCAAGATGCCATAGCATCCAGGGAGGTGGTGTCAGGTATAATTCCGATCAACGATATAAATGCCTATGTGTTATTCGATTCGGGAGCTTCATGTTCTTTCATATATGATGAATTTGCTCTAAGATTAAGTTTACCTCATGAACTATTAGAACCCCCAATGAATGTAGAAGTAGCAAACAAAGAAATTATCCCTGTAGACTACATCCATAGGAACTGTTGTGCTGATATAAGAGGGTTTAAGCTTAACGTGGATTTGATACCGATTCATCTTGGAGAGTTTGATGTAATCCTCGGAATGGATTGGTTATCGAGTCACGTAACGGTCATTGACTGTATGAAAAAGTGCATAACCTAAAGACTTCGAATAAGTCAAAGGTAGTATTTCATGGCAGTAAATCACCGAGACAATCTTGTTGTCTAACGATGATGCAAGCAAAGAAGTTGCTTAGGAAGGGTTGTATAGGTTATTTGGCTCACGTTGTGGATACCCGCGGAGTCGAGGGTGAACTGGGTCAGATACCTATTGTAAGGGAATTCATTGACGTCTTCCCAGTTGAGATTCTAGGATTGCCACCAGATAGAGAGATAGAGTTTGTTATCGATTTGGCACCAGGGACATCACCGGTATCCAAAGCGCCGTATCGTATGGCTCTGGTAGAAATGAAGGAACTGATGGTCCAACTACAAGAGTTGTTAGATAAGGGATACATTCGACCGAGCGTATCACCGTGGGGAGCACCGGTCTTATTCGTAAAGAAGAAGGATGGGTCATTAAGGCTTTGTATCGACTACCGAGAGTTGAACAAGGTCACCATTAAGAATAAGTACCCGTTGCCCAGGATCGACGATTTGTTTGATCAGTTGAAGGGGGCGAAATACTTTTCAAAAATCGACTTGAGGACCGGTTATCACCAACTTAAGGTGAGGCAGGAGGATGTTCCAAAGACGACATTCAGAACTCGATATGGACACTTTGAGTTTCTGGTAATGTCTTTTGGATTGACGAATGTGCCAACAGCATTCATGGACTTGATGAACAGAGTGTTTAAACAGTATTTGGATAAGTTTGTTATCGTGTTCATCGATGACATTCTGGTATATTCAGAGACGGAGGAAGAGCACGCTGAACATTTAAGGATAATGTTGGAGGCGTTAAGGAGGGTGAAGTTGTATGCAAAGTTCTCCAAGTGTGAGTTTTGGTTGCAGAGAGTGCAGTTTTTGGGTCACGTTATCAACAAGGATGGTGTTTCGGTAGATCCAGCAAAAGTAGAAGCGATTATCAACTGGGAACAGCCAAAGACGCAGACAGAAATTAGGAGTTTCTTGGGATTAACAAGATACTATCAGAGATTCATCCAAGATTTTTCAAAGATAGCATCGCCATTGACCAACCTTACTAGAAAGGCGGTGAAGTTTGTTTGGACGGAGAAATGTGAAGAGAGTTTCATGGAATTGAAGAAGAGGCTCAGTCAAGCACCTGTGTTGGCTTTTACCGATAACACGGAGGATTTATAGTGTATAAGAATGTCGTCACACAAGGGTCTTGGTACGTATAATCGATGAAGCATGGCAAGGTCATTACGTACGCTTCACGTCAGCTGAAGGACTATGAGAAGGGTTATCCGACTCATGACCTGGAGTTAGCAACAATAGTTTTTTCCTTGAAGATTTGGAGGCACTATTTGTATGGCGAGAAGTGTGAGATATATACGGATCACAAGAGTCTGAAGTATATCTTCACGCAGAAGGAGCTAAATATGAGGCAGCGCCGATGGCACAATCAAGGATTATGATTGTGAGATTCTGTACCATCCAGGCAAAGCAAATGTAGTGGCAGATGCCCTGAGCAGAAAAGGCAGAGAGAAGTTACTGAAGTTAACCATTCAAGAGGAATTGGTGAAAGATTTCGAACTATTTGACTTAGAGGTTAAGTATCCGATGGAGACCAATGAGAAATTGTTTACAGTGACAACGAGCCTGACTTTATTAGATAAGGTTAAAGAGGCTCAAGAGAAGGACAAAGATTGTGACAGTATCAAGAAGCGGTTAGCTGAAGGGGATGAATTGAAATACAAGATTCATGGCACCGAACTGCTGAGATTCGAAGGACGAATTTGGGTACCGTTAGTACCAGAACTAAGAGAAGAGATTTTGCAAGAAGCTCATAGTACGAGATACTCGATACACCCAGGAAGCAAAAAGATGTATCAAGATTTGCGTCAACACTTTTGGTGGCCAAACATGAAGAGGGAGGTTGCAGAATGCGTCAGCAGATGTCTAACTTGTCAGAGAGTCAAGGCAGAGCATCAACGACCGAGTGGATTACTACAGCTTTTAGAGATTCCAGAGTGGAAATGGGAGCACATCACGATGGATTTTGTGGTGGGACTTCCAGCAACGCAAAAAGGGCACGATGCCATATGGGTGATTGTAGATCGTCTTACGAAGTCGGCTCACTTTTTGCCGATCAAGATCAGGTATAATCTGGACAAGCTAGCCAAATTATATATCAAAGAAATTATCTTGAGACATGGCGTACCAGTATCTATTGTGTCGGATAGGGATCCGCGATTCACGTCAAACTTCTGGAAGAGTCTTCAAGAAAGAATGGGGACGCAGCTACGGATGAGCACCGCGTATTATCCGCAGACCGATGGACAAAGCGAGAGAACGATTCAAACGCTTGAAGACATGCTCAGAGCTTGTGTGATGGAATTCAGGGGTAGCTAGGAGGATCATCTTCCATTAGTAGAGTTCGCATACAACAATGGTTATCACGCCAGCATCGGAATGCCGCCGTACGAAGCACTGTATGGAAGGAAATGTAGAGCGCCCTTATGATGGGATAAAGTGGGTGAACGTCGATTGTTGGGACCAGAACTGGTGCAGTAGACCGTAGAGACCATCAAGGTGATAAGAGCCCGGCTGTTAGCAGCTCAAGATCGCCAGAAAAAGTATGTAGACTTACATCGCCAGAAGAGAGATTTTGAAGTGGGGAGCTATACATTTTTGAAAGTATCTCCCTGGAAAGGGAAGATAAGGTTTGGAAAGAAAGGTAAACTGAGTCCGAGATTTATTGGACCTTTCAAGATCTTGAGGAAGATAGGCGAAGTGGCATATGAGGTAGCTCTACCTCCTGAACTGGAACACATTCATA
Organism: Panax quinquefolius; assembly: GCA_020205615.1. NCBI lineage: Eukaryota > Viridiplantae > Streptophyta > Magnoliopsida > Apiales > Araliaceae > Panax > Panax quinquefolius. The sequence continues at coordinate 50,403,609 of CM035168.1, read as the reverse complement.
ATGTGTTTCATGTTTCAGTGCTACGAACATATAAGCCTAATTACAAGCACGTGATATCGTACGAGCCAATTCAGGTCGAAAAGGATTTGTCGCACTAGGAAATTTCGATTGAAATTTTAGATAGAAAATAACAGAAATTACGAAATAAGGTTATACATTCTGTAAAAGTTCTTTGGAGGAACGAAAATGCTGAAGAAGCTACGTGAGAACTCGAAGAAAAGATGAGGAAAAATTATCCACATCTTTTTGAGTAACCCTATATCTAATTCTGGGCACGGAATTCTTATAAGGGGGGGGGAGGATGTAATAACCATGAATTTTAAGTCACTATATATGTATGTACATTATTGATATTTAAAACTTTGTGTTATATAGTGATTTAATATGTGACAACGTATGTGAAGTGGTGCATGGATCAATAAACATATATATTATAGTTATGGATATATACATTTATAGATTTCATTAAAAATGAAAGCTTCGTAACCTATTTATACATTAGGTGAGACAATTAAATAACCTAAGGGTTATGGTAATAAGGAAAGGTTAGTATTTAATATGTGTACTAACTTAAGTGGATAATCTTGTTATTTCAAGTGACTAGTATTTTTAATACTAATTCTAGTAAACCTAATTAGGTTATGAGCTAAAGTCACATGTATAAGTAATTAAATTTCATAAGATTGGAAATGGAGGCCCTAAATAATCAATTTAGGTATCATATATTAAAATTATTAGACTATGTTTATTACATGGCCCAAAATAATTAAAAGAGAAGCCCAAAAGAAATAAAATGCAAACCAATACTTAGCCTACTTGATTAAGGGTATTTTAGATTTTTGATTAGTCAAATTTGTGCATTAAAATAAAGGCAAAATGGAGGATACAATGGGGAAAGGGGGGACCAGCCAATTAGGTTTTTTAAGGCAAGAAGATTATGTTAATCAAGTCCCATAAGTAGAAGTCTTTCACACAAGGACATGTGTGTCAATCTCCCATTAGTTACAAATCTATTAAGCACCCTTAATAACATGATTAGGCTAATTGAAGAGATAAGACAAAGCCTTTTATCCATGGGACAATAAATGTATGGGGGATAATGAAAGTAGTATGCACACAAGCCAATCATGTTTGATGATAAAGCATATACTTTGTAACAATCTTATTCATTTATTAATAAAAAGTATTAATTTATTAAAGGCTTTTAATTATCTACATGATGCTATTTTATAATATGTGGCAAACCCATAGTTTTAAGCAATGCTTTTAGAATTATGATGATGATCATTCTAATGAGATCTAAATTCTTAGAAAGCTTAAAACTAAAATAGTTCCCAATCATTGGATTACTAAATTGGGGATTAGTGAATCCGGATAGATTGGTACATACGTTGCTTGCTCATTGGATGAGGATGATTGATCTCATGATCATTTGTGTGGAGACACTAAAGCAAGTATGTAGGTGCTTATTAGAGAATAAGTTCACCGAACGGCTCGCTAAGGAATACCTAATGGAGTTTTACTTGCATGTCAATAGAAATTCCTGTAGTGATAGTAGTACAAGTGATCCTTGGACTTGAGATCATCATAGTATCTTGTGTATGATGAGTTATACTTTGACTTATTCCTTAAGACCCTTAGGGTATATCAAAGGGTATGCTTGGGTATAATAAGTTGTACGTGGAGATAATGTATGATCAATAAAGAATCTACCACTTCTATTAAAAGAAGAGAAATGTCCTATGTGATTCGATAAATGACAACCCAGTAGTCCTTGGCCAAGGCAGAATGAAATTAGAAAGGAGTTTCTAATTTGCATTATTTGGTGTTGTGCATTTAAGAGTCGAAATACATATAATTAAATAAGACTTGACAGAAATTCCATGTCTTATATTTAATTGGGACATTGTATGGTGGAAGGATTGAATTGTACGGTAACTATTTACTCAAAGGTTCTTTTATGATTAATGTTGAAATCTATATTATCTGGAAAGTCGCCGATCGCTAGGAGGCTTATCCTATTGTAGAATAAATATTATTTATTTAAATAAATTAATTGTTTAATTTATTTATTTAAATAAGATTAGAATTGTTCTAATTGATTTATTCACAACCTAGGTTTAATATGGAGAACCTAAAGGGTCACACCATAAAAGGAAGAATAAATATTTAAGAAGTTAATGGCATAATCATAATAATATAAAGTGTATATTTAATTTAATCTATGGTGATAGAATAAATTAAATAGCTTAATATTTATTATTTAATATTTTAGAAATATTAAATATAAATTAATAAGAGGAGTCTTATTAATATTATTACAATTATTATTATTATTTTAATTTCTAAAAGAGTTTAGGAATTAATTTAATATAAGTACTCTCATTTATTCCTAATTGGATTAGGAAGGAAAATTAGTTAAAGGAGTTTAATTAATTATCCCTAATAAGATTAGGGAGCCCCTTTAATTAAAAGGGTTTAATTAAATAATACCTTATTTAAAATAGGGTTACTTGATATCTTTATAAGAGGAGTCTTATATCAGATATTAAGACGACGTGATAATTCCAATGGTTGGAGAGTACGCTCCTTTTCTATAGAGATAGAAAAACTAGGGTTTAGCCAACCACCCATCTTCTTGAATCCTTCTTCTTCCTTGGTGGATCACCTCTAGAGGCCAAACACTTGGGTGGCTAACGTTGATCAAAGGAAGGAACCAAACCCGGTGGATTCAAGTTGAACGCGAAAAGGATTGGAGGTGAACTTGTACCTCAGGAAGCTCGGATCTTCAAGGGTATGATTCTTTGTTCTTTCTTTTTCGTTTAATTAATAATTGTGCATAAAGGGTGATCCGGGTACATGGTTTGTAAAATTTAAAACTCTGATTTTTCCACGTTTCTGCTTATTTATGTAATTTGATTGCGTTCTTGAATATTACAAACCTAACAGTGGCATCAGAGCCAAACCTTTATGCAAATTATTAATTATTTTAATTTAATATGTATATTGATATGTGTTTAGAACAATTTAATTGGGCATAATTTTATTGTATAAAATTTATTTAATTAAAAAAAACGGTTATTGATTTCCGAAAATGTGTTGGAAATGGCGAATTCGTTTTTTTTTCTTTGTTCCGAAAAACTCCGTGATTCACCATCTTGAATTCTTGATTCACGGTTTGTTACAGTATACATGTTACACTTATATTATATATATATATATATATATATATATATATATATATATATATATAGTGCCTATTATTATATATATATAATAGTTATATATATATAATAGATAACAAAGATATTTTATATATATATATATATAAAGAATACACTTTAGTGTATATATATATATATATAATAATAATATTCTTAATAATTTTATAATTAAAATAAAAGTTTATTTTAATTTCAAAATAAAAGGTTTATTTTAATAATAAAAGAAAAGAGTTTATTTTAATTTTAAAATTGAATTTTATGCTAACTAATTAGAGTTGAAATTGGATTCCATGATAACTAATTGTAGTTGAAATTGGATTCAATGTTTCCTTAAATAAAGGAGTTTATTTAGATATGAAATAAGATTTCATATTATTCAAAATAAAAAGTTTATTTGTGAATAGGAAAGAGAATCCTAATTTCTTTAAATAAAGGAGTTTATTTAGATGTGAAATAAGATTTCATATTATTCAAAATAAAGGAGTTTATTTGTGAATGGGAAAGAAAATTCGTGTTTTCCTTAATAAAGGAGTTTTTTTTTACATGGAATTGGATTCCATAATTAATTAAAATAAAAGAGTTTATTTTGATTAATAATTTTGATTAAAATAAAATAGTTTATTTTATTCAAAATTGGATAAATTAAAATAAAATAGTTTTATTTTGATTTAAATTTGGATTAAAATAAAGGAGTTTATTTTGATTCAAAATTAGATTTTATACTAACTAAATTTGTCATTAAATGATATCAATATATATATTGAATGTTTATTATTCATGAGATGAATTAATTTATTAATGCATATGGTGATGTGTATGATAATAAATGTGATTGATTATGGACTATTGACCAATGTGATTGGATTTTATTTTAGTTGGATGCATGAATATATGGATTTTATTAAATGGGGTCTACAGATTGCCTTCTTCTCTAATTTTTCTTAATGTAAATTCTATCTCCTTCCTATGTACTTCCCCTTGACTGCTGATCAAGGTTTCTATTTATTTTAAATAGTTTTGTAATAGGAATAGTTAGAATTAATTTTGGAAAATTGGAGATCAAAGGAGCAAGGAGCGCGTGAAGACCCGTTTGTAATGGAGCCCGGGTTTAAATGTAATAGTTATATTTAAATATTAATTCTTGCACCCCTAGGGTTTGACCTTTGGTTCACTTGGTGGCTCTAGTGAACCAAACTAGAATAAAAGTCCATAATCAATCTAGGTAGAATATAGTATTCTATATGTGCATGCTTATACTATATATATTATATATTATGCAAACATGCTTCGCATGTTCATTAATATAACGCGTATTTTATATATATATGTGCATGCGCGTTAAACAAGATGAGATAAATTAATAACAAACCCCTCAAATTTTTTTTTATATTAAGTCCTAAGCGTTCAAAGATATTTGGAATATCGAACGTCGTCTTCTAGCATGATAAAATTAATAGAGTATTAAATATTTAATATGAGTTTGTTGTGTCACCACAAGGAAAGTATTAAGTATTTAAGATGTTAATTTATCACATTTAATGCTTATAAAGAAAATTGAACAATATTGTTTTGTTGTGTCACCACAAGGATGATATTTTTCTTTTTTGAATATATGGAGTGCTAGGTTGGACTTAACTTGGATAATTTTGATTCGGATGTGCCACCACTTGATCAAAATAATCTAAGAGGCAAAATACAAGGAGTTGCATAGTTGATGTAATTGACAAGAGTTGTCTACCTATTTATTTATATATAGTTTGTTGTGTCACCACAAAGCTATATACATTTGAAATGGGATCCTTATTCTCACTAGCAAATCTTTAATTAGATTTTGCCGAACTATATATATTGAGGATAATATAGTTTGAAGAAAATAGTGGGAGATACCAATTTAAAACAAGACCTAATTTATTTTGGTAATTAATAAAAGAATGTATGTTAAAATGTTGTTAATTACAAATTCATTTACGTAATTTTACAATGTCTAAAATTACTATCATCAAGCGAAGCATATTAGATGCTAAATTAACCGCATCAATTAAACGGATTGGTTAAGGAATTTGAGAATAGTTCTCATAGCTGAAAAGCTATCTTATGTCCTTAATACGCCTATCCCTACAATGGTTGCAGACAATGCCTCTGAGGAAGACATTTCTACTTTTAGAAAGTGGCAAGATGATGCTCAGTTGGCTCAATGCATCATGCTCGCATCTATGAGTAACGAGCTTCAAATACGAAGATGAAACTATGGATGCTTCTACTATATTCCTGCACATCAAGTAGTTGATGGTGAGGAAAGTAGGACTGATAGATATCAGATATCTAAGGAGCTCTTCCGATCTAGAATGACCGATGACACTACAGTACAGATAAAAGTCCTTAACATTATCAATTTGATTGATCAATTAGGACAACGAGTTTTGTCATGGATGGAGAGTTGAGCCACGATTTGATCTTGGACTCACTCCCGGACTCCTTTCACAATTGTTGTGAATTTTTCATATGAACAAGCTAGATATCAGCCTCGCTAATTTGCTTAACATATTGAAAAATATTGAGAGTCACTTTCCAACCAAGAAAGATCAAGTCTTACTGGTAGGGGCCAAAGGATCTTCTGAAAAGAAGAACGATTCAAAGAAGGTAAATAGAAAGGCATAAACAAAGGATAATAAGAATAAAACTGATACGGATAGCAAATGAGTTTGCTTCCACTACAATAAGCCTGGACACTGGAAAGAAACTGCAAGAAGCATCTTGCAGAGGCTAACCAAAGAAGCTTAGTGAAGTTTTGGTTACAAATACAAATTTGTTCATGATTTAAAATAATTTTTTCTTTAAGTCAAGATTCTACTTGGGTATTGGATACCGACTTTGGTCATCATAAATATAGATTTATGAAGGGACAAAGCAGAAGTAGAAAGTAAAACAAAGATAAGTAATCCTATGTGTGGAAAATGAAGCAAAGGTTGCTGCATTAGCTATAGAAACTTATAGTTTAGCACTGCCTACGGGAAAATCTATTAAGTCAATAAGTTGTTATTGTATTGTTTTCTTATAGTTTCATTGTTCTCTTCAGGAAATGAGAATATATCCAGGACTAGTCGGGGAACGGAGTGATGGTCCGAGATGGTGTATTAGTAGTCCTCACTATTCTATAAAATAGTCCGACAATAAATGTAATGAGGACTCTATTTGAGAGTGGATATTATCTGAAGGCAATATTCTGCTTAAACTCTCACTATGTTTTGTCGTATATTACACGACGGTTGTATAATTAAGTTTGTATTTGTATCCTGTACCATGTATTTGGTGACTCAAGATGGGTGATGTATACCTATTTTGGGGCCGTCACAGTTGGTATCAAAGCTTAGGGATATGACCCCTGGCTGAGATGTGAGACAAGAATGAGGACGGGAGAGACGGGGAATTCCTTCGCTAGTATGACCTACCTAAGTTTATTTGGTATTTAATTGGTCGGTCAGAGTATAGGGATAATATGTGATATGATAATTAACCCTTGTTTTGTGGCAGTATTTGAAAATGGCATCCGAAAATGTTGAGATAAGCAATGAAGCACATGAGATCATTGAGTCACCACAGATTAATACCCAGTATAATGTGCAATAGGAAGACAATAATCCTCAGGTAAACAACAATGATCAAATGATGAACAATGGGATGTTCAGAGGTTTTATACAATTAATGCAACATCAGGCGAAGGCGGCTCCTGTCCAAAATGCAGGTGGAAACACTGATAACTCTCAGACGGTCACCGCTAAGCAGTTCAAGGAGCTGGAACCACCGGAGTTTTTTGGAGAGCCAAAATCACTTAAGGCAAAGACGTGGATAAATTAGATCAACAAGATATTTGATGTCTTGGGATGTTTCGAGGAGCAAAAGGTTCCCTTTGCCACCTTTATGTTGCGAGCAGAGGAGGATTACTGGTGGGAATCTGTAAAGCGTACTCAACCTGCCGCACTGAAGATGTCTTGGGAGAAGTTCCAAGAACTGTTCAATGACAAGTACTTTCCTGAAAGTATTCGTCTCATGAAGGAGGTAGAGTTTATCAAGCTTGAGCAAAACAATATGACTGTGGCACAATACAAAGCTAAGTTTGCCGAGTTATCTCGGTTTACGTCCCACTTGGTTGATAATGAGGAGAGAATGACGTGGATGTTTCTAAGAGGTTTGAAACCCTAGATATGTCAATACCTTATCTCTTATAAACTGTGTTTGTATTCAGATGTTGTGAATAGGGCTCATTTATTAGAGCATGATAATGAGTCAACCCAACCAAGAGAGAGCAGCCGGCAAGTCGATAATACCAGTGGTAGCGGTCATCGAAGCAGTGAAAAAAAACGTGGAGGGAATCAACATGCCAGAAATGGTAATCACTTCGGTGGTAATCATGGCCATGACAATAAGAGTGAACATTTCAAGAAGAGGAGATTCAATAATGATGGAAAGACGTCAGCACCAACACCTGTTGTTAACGAAGGAGAACGACCACCGGTCGTATGTTACAAATGTGGAGGGGAAGGACACTTAAGTCCAAACTGCACGATGCAGTCCAAAGCATGTTACAATTGTGGAAAAGAAGGTCACCTAGCCCAATTTTTTCATGCACCAAAGTCAAGTCCAGCAGGGATGGAGGCATCAAAGGGTGTCCCAGACAAGACAAAACCGGTAGTTGAAGGGAGAGCGTTTGTCGTAACCTCCCAAAAAGCGAGTAATCCGAACGAGGTGATCATGGGTAAGCTGTTCATAAACTCTAGCGAAGTTTATACTTTATTTGATACCGTTTCTACCCATTCCTTTATTTCTCCTACTTGCGCTCAACGTTTAAATTTGACTCCGGAGAAATTAGACTTTGACTTATCTGTTGAAACTCCGTTGGGAGAAACCTTCATTACATCCACGGTTTAGAAGTCTTGTTTGATTCAAATCGGTAACCGCACGTTACCTGTCGATCTTATTTCCTTAAAAATACTTGCATTTGATGTGATTTTAGGGATTGATTAGTTAACTACTCATCATGCTAAAATCGATTGTTTTCGTAAGGTTGTTAGCTTTCATATTCCCAACCAACCAATTGTGTGAATTCAAGTAACCAAACCACTAAAATCAATCACTGTCATATCAAGTCATAAAGCTATTCGTTTATTGAAAAATGGATGTCAAGCTTTCTTAGCCCATGTCATGGATTTAAATAAAAATACGTCAGATTTGAATGATATTTCTATTGTTAATAAATTTCTGACGATTCTCACGAAGAACTTCCCAGCCTACCCCGTGAGCGTGAAATTGAATTTTGTATCGACCTTGAATTTGGTACAAAACCCATTTCCAAAGCCCCATATCAAATGGCTCTATTGAACTTCGTGAGTTAAAACCTAACTACAAGAATTGTTAGACATCGATTTCATTCGCCCTAAAGACGCCTCCTTGGGGTGCTCCTGCTCTCTATTCGTGAAGAAGAAAGATGGAAGTATGCGACTTTGTATTGATTATCGGAGTTGAATCATGTCACCATCAAAAATAGTACCCGTTACCTCGCATTGATGACCTATTTGACCAAGCAGCAAGGAGCCAAATTCTTTTCAAAGATTGATCTTCGTTCATTCAAAATCATCATTGAAGATTAAAACCGATGACATTCCAAAGATCGCTTTAACTCCTCAGACGGGCATTATAAATTCCTAGTCATGTCTTTTGGATTGACTAATGCTCCTGCTGCCTTCATGGACATGATGAATCGAGTATTCAAGGAATATTTGGATCACTTTGTGGTCGTCTTTATTGATGACATCCTCATATACTCCAAAACCCATGAAGACCATGAGCAACACTTGAGGCTGATACTCCAAAAGCTTCATGAAAACAAGCTATATGACAAGTTGAAGAAATGTGAGTTCTGGCTTGAGGAAGTTGCATTCCTTGGGCACGTGATATCAAATCATGGAATATCTGTTGACCCGACAAAGATTGAAGCAATTCAAAGTCGGGAGCAACCTAAGTCAATGACTCTAAATCGTAGCTTTCTACTTAATAGTGGTTATTATGGGAGATTCGTAGATGGGTTTTTTTGAATCGCTACTCCATTAACTCAGCTGACTCGAAAAGATACAAAATTCAGTTGGAGCGAGGAATGTGAAAAGAGTTTTCAAGAACTCAAGAGGAGACTCATTTCAAAGACTGCTCGACAATATCATCCGGCTCGAAGGGATTTGTCTTCTATAGTGATGCTTCAGGAAAAGGGTTAGGATGTGTTCTCATGCAACATGGGAAAGTCATAGCCTATGCCTCGCGACAACTTAAAGAATATGAGAGGAATTATCCTACTCATGATCTAGAGTTAAGTGATCCATTTTTTTAACAAGATTTGGAGGCATTACCTGTATGGAGAGAAGGTGGAGATCTATACGGATCATAAAAGCGTCAAATATTTTTTCACTCAAAAAGAACTCAACTTCCGGCAACGACAATGGCTTGAATGGTTGAAAGATTATGATCATACCATCCAATACCATCCTGGAAAAGCGAATGTAGTAGCTGACGCATTGAGTAGAAGATCATATGCGGGAACGAGTGCAATATTGTCAACATAAAGGCCCATTTTTTGTGACTTGTAAAGGATGGAAATAGAGTTAAAGACTCCAGGAACCCATGTGATGATGGCGAATATACGAGTGGAACCGACTTTAATCGATAAAGTTAAAGCTGCTCAAGCTATAGACCTGGAGCTGATGCGTATGAGGAAGAAAGTGCAAGAAGGTGCTATTTCAAAAGTAAGAATCGATGAAGAAGGAATACTTCGAGTTAACTCCAGAGTTTGTGTTCCTAACGATTCTGACTTGAAGTATAAAATCATGATGGGGGCGCACAACACACCATTTTCAATCCATCTTGGGAGTACCAAAATGTATTGTGATCTTCGACATACATTTTTGTGGAGCAATATGAAGAGAGAGATAGCAGGGTTTATCTCAAGGTGTCTAACTTGTCAACGAGTCGAGGTGGAACATCAAGTGCCAAAAGGTCCATTGTAACCACTTGAAATTCCAGAATGGAAGTGGGAGCACATTACCATGGATTTCGTTACTGGTCTTCCAAAGGTTTCTCAAGGCATAGATGTGATTTGGGTTATTGTTGATAAATTGACCAAGTCTACTCATTTTTTACCGATACGAGAAACTTATACACTTGAACGTCTTGCTAGTATGTACATAAATGAGTTTGTAAGATTGCATGGTATGCCAATATCCATAGTTTCTGATCGAGACCCAAGATTCACTTCAAGATTTTGGGTTAGTTTGCAAAAAGCTATGGGCATGGATTTACGATTTAGATCGGCATATCATCCTCAAATGGATGGGCAGTCAGAAAGGACTATTAAAACTTTTGAAGATTTATTAAGACTCTGTGTCCTTGACTTAAAGGGAAGTTGGGACAAGTTCTTACCATTGGTGGAGTTTTCCTACAACAATAGTTATCAAGCAAGTATTGACATGGCTCCATTTGAGGCTTTGTATGGAAGAAAGTGTCGTTCTCCAGTATGCTGGGATGAGGTGGGTGAATCAATGTTGTTGGGACATGATTTGGTATGTATGACTCCAAAAAAGATTCAAACGATCCGACAACGTATAAAAACCTCACAAGATCGACAAAAGAGTTATGCTAATCTTCATCGAAAGGACGTGGAATTCAATATTGGAGATCATGTGTTGTTACGTGTTGCTCCATGGAAAGGAGTTACAAGATTTGGAAAGAGAGGAAAGCTCAATCCTAGATTCATTGGCCCATTTTTAATCCTCGATCGAGTAGGAACTGTGGCCTATAGACTCGCCTTACCGCCAAGTATGTCTCGTGTTCATAACGTTTTTCACATATCTATGTTACGTAAATATGTTAAAGACCCAAACCATATTATTGAACTAGAACCAGACGAGATAGAGGAAGATTTTATATATGAAGAGGTATCTGTTAAAATCTTGGATAAGAAGGATCATATTCTACGCTCAAAGGTTATACCTCAAGTCAAAGTTTTGTGGAGAAACTACGATGTGGAAGAAATGACCTGGGAGTTAGAAACTGAAATGAAATCAAGGTATCCTCACCTCTTCGACATACCAGGTACACACCCTAATTTCGATGACGAAATTTCATATGTAAGGGAGGTTGTAAGACCCCAACTTTTATGAATAAAGATTAATTTCTCTCGAAAAATATTTTTGAATATTATGGTGTGGATATAATATAATGTTATAGTTGTGGGTAATATTTAAAAATTTTACAAAGTAAGCAAGTGGTTATATAATATTCGATTGGTCGGGGAATATTCATTTTAACAGGGAATATTCGTACGATGGCACAATCATTGGTGGACCCCACAAAGGAAGTATTGTCGTAGCTAGAAAATGACATAAGTATCTTTTTATAAAAATAACGGCAGAAGTTTTACCGTTAAACTATTGAACTACCCGGTAATAAAAGTACAGTAATATGCGTGGTAGCATAGTAGCACACGGTATTGATTATTGATGCCTATGTGAGAAGTTACTCAATTATACTCAATTATTGCTACAATAATTGCTGCATCATATCGCTCATATTATTGATTCAATTATTGTCACAGTATCATCTGCATAATATGTTATATTATTAAATCAATAATTGAGACGACAAAGTTATTCATATTATTAAATTGCAATATTTACAATGTCTAGAATTTCTGTCAAGGAGAGGTTTGGTCATTTAATTATGCGTCAATAAGAAGAAATCCTTATCGGAAAGACCCCTCTTTCCTGGGAACGACCTGGTTGTTAAATATTGTGAGTTATAATATTATTGATGAATAAGTTCGTGTTGATTAAAGATGAAATTGATTGTTCCATTGTGTTGGAATTATTAGTGTTAGTGGAAATCGACATTTATTTCGATATTAATTGCTGTCTGGAAGTTTAACTAACCAGTCGGGTAATTAATCGGATAAATGAGCAATTAATTGCTATTAATTCATATGATTATAACTATTTGTTCACATGTGTGTACTATTGATTCACATTCTTGTACTATTAGGGGAGTTGGTGCAAGATTGATAATACTTGCATGACTAAGTTAAAAATGGAGGTATAGATGGAGGTACTATAATTGTAATTAGTATTTTCACATGATTATAACTATTGATTCACATGATTGAACTATTGATTCACATTATTTACTATTAGGGGAGGTGGTGCAAGTTTGATAATACTTGCAGGACTAAATTAAAAATGAAGAAAAAGAGGAAGGTATTATACTATAATATTTTGAGCCCCAAAACGTGCAATTATCGAAACTATATTTTTCTATAAATAGAAGCTCATTCTTCCTTCATTTCTCACTAATTCACTAAAGCTATAGAGAAATTATTATAGAGAGAAATTATAAAGAGAAAGAAGAAGAGAAGTCTGCTACCTCACTATTCCAGTATCCAGTCTTCTTCTAAGGTAAGGGGTATTATTCTTTCATATTCATGAAGAGAGTTATTTTCTTTCAATACTCGTAAGAGTTGTTATTCCATTCTTTATTATTATGTTGGAATAACCTGTCTATGCAAAGTACCACATACATGGCGAAATTCTTCTGTTATTCCATTCTTTATTATTCTGTTGGAATAACATGTCCGTGCGGTCTATTGCATGCCTGGTGAATTCTTTTGTTATTCCATTTTTTATTATTATGTTGGAACATCCTGTCTGTGCGGATTACGTATGACCTAGTTCCATTCTTTATTATTACATTTGGAATATCCCATGCGTGTGGATTACGCACGACCGGTTCCATTCTTTATTATTCTCGCTTGAATATCCTGTCTGTGCGGATTAAGCATGACCTGGTTCCATTCTTTATTATTCTGTTGGGAATAACCTGTCTGTGCGGTCTATCGTATGTCTGGTGAATTCTTCTGTTATTCTATTATTTATTATTCTGTTGGAATAACCTGTCTATGTGGATTACCGCATGTATGGTGAATGATTCTTCAGATTCATTCCTTATTAAATTATGAAAATGATCTGTTTACGTGGATTACTGCATGGCGATTTAAAATCCATTTGCGCTTCATATATTCTATTATACTCAAATTGGTTAAAGTTTTGGCTTCTATACTCCATGAAATTAGTAGAATATCCTGGATATTTGTGCTTCATCCAATATCTTTTCATGGAAATATTCTTCTGAGCATTCTTGAATTTTACTCCACAAAGTAGTATTATGTTGACAATTTGGACGTAATTTATTTCAGGATAAATTAACTTATAAATCTTTAAAATTTATTCTTGAACTTGTTTTATTGAATTATTATGTCATTGTCATCATCCTCATGCTTATATTGTGATGAAAGTCATCTTTGGCTTACGTGCAAAGATGGACTTTGTATAATTATGACCAGGGATCATTCGGTATAATCATGACATGTAATGTTATAAATGATGTGGTAAAAGTCCTCAGTGGCCTCAGTAGTGTATTGATGGATAGTTTTGGTATGATTATGACCGTGGATTATTCTAGATAGTCATGACCATTGATGATTTAATGAATATCCTTGGCCAGTAGTGCGTGGGATGACTTCGATGATGTGATTTATTTATTAAGTCGAGTCTCAAATGATAAAAATTGATGAAAACATTATAAATCATAGAAGATAGTAGATATCATGCTCTACTTGACTCTTCTAATGGATTGCTTATTCCGCTACAGCTTAAACTTGATGTCTATTGTATTTTATCGCTTTAACATTGTTGAAGACTAATGATAATTTATTCGCATTATCTTAGTCATAATATTTCTTCTTGGGCTAGTTGAGCTCACCTTTTTGCTTCATTGTTCTCTTCAGAAATGAGAACGTGGCCGGACTAGTCGGGAACAAAGGTGATGGTCCGAGATGGTGTATTAGTAGTCCTCACTATTCTATAAAATAGTGTGACAATAAATGTAATGAGGACTCTATTTGAGAGTGGATATTGTCTAGAATGCAATATTCCTGTTTAAACTCTCAGCTATGTTTTGTCGTATATTACACGACAGTTATATAATTAAGTTTGTATTTGTATTTTGTAACATGTATTTGGCTACTCAAGATGGGTAATGTATACCTATTTTGGGGGCGTCACACAATGCTTAATCACTTTACCTTTGTTCTTCAGAGGCAGACCAGTGTCTTTGTATATACTCCATCAGTTCCTTCGTCGTTTGGAAAACACTACGATCCTAGTTACTTCCAAGATCATTGTCATCTTTCTACTTGACAGTTAGTGCACAAGCTGACTTTCCTTAGTCAGCTACTGAAGTCTTCTTATGATCATGTTGTGGAAGACTTTATCATGGATGGCTTCACAACTCAATCTGGATGCTGATTAAGTTGATGCTTAGATCTTCTAATAGCTTGCATGCCATTCGTTGAGTTCTCTCTGGCTTCCTTTAGGTGAGATGTATCCTTACAGTAACAACTAGAGGCTTCAATCCGTTGGATATTCTGGGAGTACTCAATTGTTGAGAATAGTGTTTGCTTTGTGATTCTTCTTTAGCTTTGTGAGCACATCTGTTGAGGTCTTAGTTCTGCACTCTACGATTTAACTTTGGCTATGCAGACACTACAACTCCGAGATCAGATCTTGACACTACGATTTCTGTCGTTGTGTTTGTTGTCTTCATCTGATCGTGCTTGACTACGATTTCTGCCTTAGATACTATCAGTAGACTTTACGATTCTGAGTGTAGTCTACGATCCTTGACTTGACTTTGGCGATGCTCTACGGTGGCCAGTGGGTAGGCGTCTCTACGATTCTGAACATGACTTTCTTAGCAGACTACGACTCCGAGGAAGCTTTACTCGACACACTACGATCCTTCCTCGTCTCTCCTGGAAGTCTACGAACTCCGAGAGCTACTATCTTGCAGACTACGATTCTGCCTCGATAGCTCTCGAGTTATCCTTGACTCTCCTGGCAGACTATGATTTCTGGTGTAGTGCTCGGCGATCATATAAGCCTATCTATTACATCATAAGATCAACCTAACATGTTTGATCTTTCTATGTTTATAGTCCTTGTACATCATTTCTTTTTAAGGACTTTACAAAGTTGTTTTGCTTATATAGGATCAACCTAACATATTTGATCAATTCATTCTAAGTCCTTGTACATGTGTTTCTATTATTTATCAAAAGACTTTACAGCTTTTCTTAATGCAAACATACTTGCATATTCATTCATATATATATATATATATATATATTATTCTTAAATTTTACTCCACAAAGCAGTATCATGTTGACAATTTGGATATTTTTAAACTCTGGATAAATTTAAAGTCTTTAATATTTATCCTTGATTTCGTTTGATTTGATTTCGTTTGATTAATGCTTATTTCATTGTCATCATCCTCATGCTTATATTATGAGGAAAGTCATCTTTGGCTTACGTGCAAAGATGGACTGTTGATTATTGGTTTTACAGTTGTATAACTTTGGCTTACGTGCAAAGATGGACTGTTGATTATTGGTCTTACAGTTGTATATCTTTGGCTTACGTGCAAAGATGAACTATTGATTGATGAGTATCTTTGGCTTATGTGCATAGATGAACTGTTGATTGGTATGATTATGACCAGGGATCATTCGATATAATCATGACTCGTAATGTTATAAATGATGTGGTAAAAGTCCTCATTGGCCCGTAGTGCATTGATGGACAGTTGTTGGTATGATTATAACCAGGGATTATTCGGTATAATCATGACCATTGTTGAAAACACGAATATCCTTGGCCCGTAGTGCATGGATAATTCGTGGTCATAATACTAATGAATATCCTTGGCCGTAGTGCAGGGATGATTCGATGATGTGAATTATTTATTAAGCTGAGTCTCAGCGATAAAATATTGATTATACACTTTTAATTCGTAGAAGATAGTAGATATCATGCTCTACTTGACTCTTCTAAAATACAGTTGTATGTCTTTGGCCTGTAGTGCAAAGATGAATTGTTAATGAATATCTTTGGCCGTAGTGCAAAGATGAATTTATTAGTATGATTATGAACAAAAATTGTGATTTGGTATAACCATGATTTTTGATGTTTCAGGTAAAGACAGGTGATGAAAATTATCTTCGTCCTGGGGGCGAAGAGGAATTTAGAATCACAATTATGATTATGAAGTTATTCACATTATCGTGGGATGAGAATTGTTGATTGATGTTACGAGGATAAAACATTGTTGGTGGACTTTTAACATGGAGAAGATAATAGAGCTTATGGTCTATTTGACTCTTTTAATGGATTGCTTCGCTTCCAATCGAACTCGGTTGAAAAGTTTTATCATCTACCATATGTTCTAAATCTCTGATTTATTACTGACGAAGGCTATTGATAATTTAGTTATCTTTAGTCATGATATTCTTTACTGGCTAGTTATGCTAACCCTTTTTGCTTCACAATTCCTTTCAGGTAATAAGAGTGTAGCTGGGTCGAGCGGGGTTAACAGGGGATTAGAATGGTGGTCTATAGCTATTGAGGTTTCCCCTAAAACAGTATGGAAATAATTTCATTGAGGAATTTTAGATAAGCGTGTCATATTTTATACGTCATTTTAACCGTTGATTTTGGTGAACCAAATACGGTGAGGTGAACCCAACTTTGGAAGGGTGTTTTGCCACTATCATACAAGATGTCTAATGACAGACGACTTCATGTTATCATAAGACAGGGTTGTTGTGACGCCCCCAAAATAGGTATATATCACCCATCTTGAGTCGCCAAATACATGGTACAAAATTCAAATACAACTTAATAATACAATGGTCGTGTAAAATACGACAAAACATAAACTGAGAGTTTTAATAAGAATATTGTCAACTAGACAATATCCACACTCAAAGGAGTCCTCATTACATTTATTGTCACACTATTTAACAGAATAGTGAGGACTACTAATGCTATCATCTGTACCGTCACTCCGTTCTCCGACTCGTAAGAGAACAATGAAAGAAAGGGTGAGCTCAACTAGCCTAGTAAGAAATATTATGACTAAGATAATGCAGAATAAATTATCCTTAGCCTTCAACAGTATAACAATTGATAGAATATAATAAACAACAAGTTTTAGATCAACAACTGCAGCGGAATAAGCAATCCATTAGAAGAGTCAAGTAGAGTATAAAATCTACTATCTTCTATGATTTAAAAAGTTTTTCATCAACTTTATCACGAGACTCGACTTTAATAAATAAAATCGAATCAATCCTGCACCACGACCAAGGATATTCATGTAATCATCAATGGTCATGATTATACCGAATAATCCCTGGTCATAATCATACCAACAACTGTCCATCAATGAAATACAGGCCAAAGAAAACTTTCGCCACATCATTCGTCACATTACGGTCATGATTATACCGAATAATCCCTGGTCATAATCATACCAAATCCATCTATGCTAGTAAGCCAAAGATGACTTTCATCACAATATAAGCATGATGATGATGACAATGACATAATAATTCAATAAAACAAGTTCAAGGATAAATTTTAAAGATTTATAAATTAATTTATCCACGAACCAATAACGTCTAAATTGTCAACATGATACTGCTTTGTGGAGTAAAATTCAAGAATGCTCAGAAGAATATTTCCATGAAAAGATACTGGATGAAGCGCAAATATCCAGGATATTCTACTATTTTCATGGAGTATAGAAGCCAAAACTTTAACCAACTAAGTATAATAGATTATATGAAACTGCAAGTGAATTTTCGCCCGCCATGCGGTAATCCACGTAGACAGATCATTACCACAATTTAATAAGGAATGAATACAAAGGATCATTCACCATGCACGCGGTAATCCACATAGACACGTTATTCCAATAGAATAATAAAGAATAGAATAATGTAAGAATTCACCATGCATGCGATAACCGCATGCATGTGTTATTGCCAATGTAATAATAAAGAATGGAACTGTGTCACGCGCGTGTCCGCATGTATGTGATATTCCAATGTAATAATAAAGAATGGAACCAAGTCATGCGTAATCACATAGGCGTAATATTCCAAATGTAATTATAAAGAATGGAATAACAACAGAATTCACCGTGCATGCGATAGATAAAGATGCATGTTATTCCAATGTAATAATAAAGAATGGAATAATGTAAGAATTTCACCATATATGCGATATTGATGTATAAAAGTTATTCCAACATAATAATAAAGAATGGAATAACAACCCTTTCGAGTATTGAAAGAAAATAAATCTCTTCATGAATATGAAAGAATAATGCCCCTTACCTTAGAAAAAACTAGATACTGGAATAGTGAGGTAGCAGACTTCTCTTCTTATTTCTCTCTATAATTTCTCTCTATAATAATTGCTCTATAGCTTTAGTGAATTGGTTAGAAATGAAGGAAGAATGTGCTTCTATTTATAGGAAAATATAGTTTCGATAATTGCACGTTTTAGGGCTTGAAATATTACAGAATAATACCATCCTCTTTTCCTTTATTTTTAATTTAGTCCTGCAAGTATTATCAAACTTGCACCACCTCCTCTAATAGCAAATCATGTGAATCAATAGTAAATCATGTGGATCAATAGTTCTAAGCATGTGAAAATATGAATTACAGTACAATACCTCCATCTATACCTCTATTTTTAACTTAGTCATGCAAGTATTATCAATCTTGCACCACCTCCCCTAATAGTATAAGAATGTGAATCAATAGTACACACATGTGAATAAATAGTTATAATCATGTGAATTAATAGCAATTAATTCCTCATTTATCCGAGTAATTACCTAATTGGTCAATATAACCTCTAGACATCAATTATTATCAAAATAAATGTCGATTTCCACTAACACTAATAATTCCAACACAATGGATGTAACGCCCCAGAAAAATTCGAATTTTATGAGAAAAATTCGAATTTTATGAGAATTAAATTTTTTATGAGAATTAAATTAATTTAATTGATTATTTATGGGAGTAAGCTAATTGAAGGTCGTTCTATGACCTAGATAGGTCAGAATGTCGTAGTATTTTGGCTACGTGATAGAATTAAAGTGTTTGAATTTCCAAGACGAAAATAAAAGCTTTCCGAGAAATTTTTTGAAAAACATTATTCACGTATTTCTGCTCGGGAATTATTTTTGAACTTCCAAGAAATACGTAATGATAGAATATCGAGGTGAGATAGAATATCCAATAATATTTTAGTTATGGCAAACACAATTTTTCTCCTGCGGACTTAAAACCTAATGGTTAGGGAAAATGAGTTCTGAGAAGGAATTTAAATGCGTATAATGAATTAAAGCTATGATTGTATAATACGTAAGTATTATACGAGATAATGAATACAAGTATAATACGAGGTATTATACGAGTTTGTATGAATGATGGAATGTCATATATTAAATAAGTATACGAGTTAGAATACAAGATTAATACGTAAATTATACGTTATAAGGCTTTTAGTCATATGTAATGGATTTGTTGAATTGTGTAGGAAATTTTAATGACCAATTGGGATAATAATAAAGCCCAATACGAATTAATGTTAAAGCCCAAATATAGTAATGGTTAAGTCCATTGTAGTTTATTGAACAAGCCCAAGTGTTTGTTTAATTGCAAGCCCAATGTATAAGTTAGGTTAATTAAACCTTAAGCCCAAAATATTAATCTAATGGGCGAAGTTTGATCCATGGGGCAACCCATGGGTGAATTGGTGACCAAGAATTAAGTGTGTTGAGCAAGTAGACTTAAGTGTTAAGCAAAGGAAAAGTTAAGTAACTTAAAGGCTAAGTAAAATGCTTATGTGTGATAAGCAAGTAAAGTGCTTATGTGTGATGAGCAAGTAAAGTGCTTATGTGTGGTAACCAAGTTAACTTAATGGCTAAGTGTTGTGATGGCCAATTAACTTATTTGGTGAGCAAGTAAACTTAGGGTTTAAGTAATGAATAGTATGGAGGTTTAGTAAGGAGGTGGAATGGCTTAATGACCATTAAGCCCTCAATTAGAATTTCCGATAAATAGGAAGCTTGCTAGTTCATTTGTTAGTTGTTAGATTTTCATCCAATAACTTATAGCTTATTGGTTAGAGAGAAAAAGCTACAAAAGCTAGAACAAGTTAGTCTTTGAGAATTCAAGAAGCAAGAAGGAGATTAAAGATTAACCAAGTGATCTTCATAGGTAAGAACTTAAACTATAATTCTCTTTCTCTTCAAATTGTTAGAGAAGTGGGTAGTGGTAGAATATGTATGCTAAGGAATGATAAGAATGATTAATCAATGGACTTAAGCCATGTAAGTCATGAATAAATAATTCAAACCTAAATAAGTTATGAACTCATGAGGAATCTAGATGAACTACTCATATGTTTACTTTAATAAGATTGTATGATAATAAGAAGCAAGAATGGTGGGTAAAAGACTTAATCTATAATAAGTCATGAGAAAGGAAGTCATAAGTAGTTTATACTTTTATAAGTTATAAACTCACAAAGAACATGTGACGCCCCAAATTCCGGTATCTTCCAACCCGACAGATGGTGTTACACGGTACTCATAACTGTACATTTATTCTATTGAAACGATAACAAAATGTGTGTATCAACGACATTCTTATTACATTAATAATATTAAATCCCGTTCCCAGGTTCTAAAACCATTACATTCTTTGTTCATCATTCTATAATATATACAACTTACTAGTTTATTACAAGGTTAACTAATCGTTCAGCTTCGTCTTGCCTCTACCCTTGTCAGATCCCTTGGTTCGTTCGGTCCTAGCTGCATTCATATGGTTCAAGCAAGAGTGAGCATAACAAGCTCAGCAAGTACAACAATTTCTTTTAAACAACATGCTTGAAACATAGGAATCATATATCTTTAATAACTGGATAATAGTTATGAAGTACTATCAATAATTCAAAATAGCATTTCTTTTCCTTTAAAATGTTTTACAATACCAATAGTCAGTAAAACATCAATTCTGGCTCAAGACCATGAGCATTTCATATTTTCTTTGAAAAGGACAACCCGACACTAAGTCCGTAAGTTCTGCATATCTTACGAGCACTTCTGGGTGATCAGCCCATAGTACTCTATGTTGATCAACACTATATCCTGTTAAACGTATGTACGTTTAAGTTTTGGCAACCTCGCGTGCCCATCGAATAATCTATGAAAATACATTTGTTTATTCATATTCAGGCTTACCTTGAATCCGTACCAAACAATTGGCGTATGATAGAGTTAAAAGTTCTATATTGAAAGACTTGTAAATAAATCAATCAACTCTTCAAGATTAGTCTAGCCGAGATAAAACTGGCATTGACCCTTTAGTAAAACACTTCATGCTTCTCATAACATGATTCACAGAAAACTTGGCTAACACAAAGGTTAGACAAGCGTTTAAGAAAAACTTGCCATCAGCGTCTGCTACAGCAAAAATAACTTTTCCTCTCAGTCTTTACAGTCTCTACAATACATAACCACATAACATACTACATTAGGTCATGAATGAACATAAATGGTTCCTAATGAATCTTACCCTTCTTCTCAATCTAATCATACATTAGATTTGTTACTATTGGTTCGGCTTGCCATTATCTTTACATCATTCTTACCAACTTCTTTCTCTTCTATGTCTTACGTGGATTTACTTCATTAATATAACTCGTTTCTAGTTAATCATCCTTCCTAACGGCTTACTAACATTCTTACGTTATTAATCGAAACTCGATCGTCGTTAGTTAAGTACACTTTATTGCATACCGTTTACGTTTACATATTACTTAACAACTTTTAGTTGTAACTCTTAACGTTATAGGCCTTATCATTATTGAATATGGTTCACGTTCTTTATACTTTACGTTCATCGTTTAACTACTTATTAAACAACATTAAATTCCTAAAGTCATCACTATAACAGTGATTTAGGAAAGGTCTTATCATTATTCGTTAAGTAATTACATAACCCATACTTGTATTGCAAACCATTGGATTCATAATCAACTTGGTCAACAAATTTCTATAGCCGGCTTAACACATTACGTTATTCTCGTTACATTCATCTTCAATTAATTATTAACCATTAATCATCATACATTAAGTGTCTAACAATGCCTTAACAATGTTATATTAACACCTTATTTCATTACTAATGAGTTATCTTTTCTTCAATACTTGTAAACATTCTTGTCTATCAAAACTCTGGGACTGGCGCCGCGGCGCCACATTTAGCTCTTTATCTTGCATCACGACACGAGTTAGCAGTATGCCTTGACACTGTTACGGTGCTGCGGCGCCACCATTTGGCCTTGGGTTGGCGCCGCGGCACCAACTCTGTGCTTTAGAAAAATTTTGCCGACTTTAAATTTTGTGAACTTCCCGGACGCATAACTTCTTCGTTATAAGTCCGAATTGGCTCGTTCAAAAGCCTACGGTTCACAAATTCCATACTCTACGCGTTCATGTGAGAATTTTATCTATTTGACTTCGTTTGCTAAAATATCACCTATTAGTTCATTTTTAACGAAAACGATAAACGTTCGTGAACGTTCAACGCTCGTTTCTTTGTTCTAAGTCAGAATTCAGTCATTTTTTAGTCTGCAACTCTATAATGCCAAATATGACTTGTCTCCATTGAAAACCAATGTTTCCAAGCTCAATATCAAAATTCGACTTCCATTCCGAGAATTTCACGAATTCGACGATTATCGTCCAAACTCGTAAAGTTCGCCTTAACTTCATTTCTTATGATTTTTTCATCGATTTAAATTGATTCAATCAATCATATTAACATCTTGACATACATACTTCATTAACTTATTGACATGATAAGTTATTACTTGTTCTTCATGAATTTATAACTTATAAAAGTATAACTACTTATGATTTTACTTCACATAACTTAACATGGTCTAAATCTTTTAACCATTATTCTCTCATCTTCTAGCCATATAAATTTCATTAATGTGACATATTACAAGTTCCTAAAATTTCTTTCTTGATTCATAACTTATATGATTACGAATAGCTTATTCATAGCTTATATGGCTTATTAAGACTTAAGCCCTTTGATTACTCATTTCTATCATTTCTTAGCATACATGTTCTACCACTACCCATCTCCCTACCAATGGAAGAGAAAGAGATTCATGGTTTAAGTTCTTACCCTTGAATATCACTTGACTAAGCTTTAATCTCCTTCTTGCTTCTTGAAAATCTCATAATGGAAGTTTGACTTATAAGTGCTTATTCTCTCTAACCAATAAGTTACTTAACTTGAGAGGAGTTGGGAGAAATTTATCAACCAACAAATGAAGTGAGGCTTCTCTATTTATAGGCAATCCAAAGTGAGGGTATTATGGACATTAGGACATCCCACCTCTTTAACTAACCTCCTCAACTTCACCTCCTTACTATTCATAACCTTGGCTCTAACTTAACTTGATAGCCACTTCCCTTTCTTTCTCATCACAACACTTGATCACCACACAAAGTTCTTGCCCATCAAGTCTACCCACATTAACATGGTTTGCTCCATGGATCATGGCCAATTCATTGGGCTTCCTTAATTAATCTAGCTAATTTCTTGTTGGGCTCATACTACAATAGTTTGGACTCATGACATATCAAACACTTGGGCTTGAGTATCACTTACTAATTGGTCTTCTACCATTAAGCTAATAATCCTACAAGTCCATTACATTAAATTTAGAATCTTAACATATATGCACCACATATAATTCTCGTATGCTAACTCGTATCCTTATTTAATATACGTCATTCCATCATTCATACATACTTATATAATGCCTCGTATTATACTAGTATTTATTACCTCGTATAATACCTACGTATTATACAATCATAGCTTTAATTCATTATATGCATTTAAATTCCTTCTCGGAACTCACTTTCCCTAACCTTTAGGTTTTAAGTCTGCAGGCGAAAAACTGCGTTTTCCATAATTGAAATATTATTGGATATTCTATCTCACCTCGATATTCTATCATTACGTATTTCTCGAAAGTTCAAAAATAATTCCCGAGCAGAAATGAGTGAATAGTGTTTTTCAGAAAATTTCTCGGAAAGTTTTTATTTTCGTCTTGGAAATTCAAACACTTTAATTCTATTACGTAGCCAAAATACTACGACATTCCGCTATCTCTAGGTCATAGAATGACCTTCAAATAGCTTACTCCCATTAATAATTAATTAAATTCATTTAATCCACATAATAAAAATAAAAATTTAATTCTCAAAAATCCAAATTAAATAATAATACATACAGCATTGAGGAAATTTTTTTCCATCATTTTAAATTTCAAATTCCCACAATGCTCCCTTGGCATTGTGTTTTCTCCACTTCACCATCACCGAAGGTGTTATCTTATTTCACATGACTTGTCACTTCCTATCAATACTCTGAGTTGGAAGTTAAATACTTATTGACACATTACGTTATTACCCTTTCATTAGCTTTTAACTTAGAATTATTTGAAACTCAAATTCCTCATTCAAAACAAGACTATACTTGATCTTCTCTTCATCTTGCATCCTCTTCTTCATTCGTTTGCATTCCTCATTACCTAGTTGTACTTAATTAACGTGTTCCATTATCGTGGATTGAATCTACGTTGTGGATAACATTTCTACCACTTCATTCCATAATTTAACTTCTAACTTCATTCCTGCCATTTCCGTTATTAACTCATTTTGAGTTGTTAACATCGATAGCTTTTCCCTACCCTTCCTACTTAACGCATCGGCTTCTATGTTTACTTTCCCGCAAAATCTCTTATCCATTCTAATCATCTTCTCTACTTCATATTCAACTTCTTTTGTGTGAAGATATATTTCAGACTCCTAGAGTCCGTGTACATCTCACACTTCTCCCCGTATAAATACTATCTTCAAATTTTTAATTCAAAAACTACAGCTGCCAATTATAGATCATAAATAAGATAGACCTTCTCATAATCCATTAACTGGCGTGATGCATACCTAATGACCTTGTCATGCTACATAAGCACGCAATCTCGCCATCTATGAGAAACATCGAGATACACTACAAAATTCCCCGTATCATCTGATAAAGACAATACAGGTGCCTCAGTTACCCTCCTTTTTTAGTTCCTGAAAATTATTTTCTCACTTCTCATTCCCAACATACTTTTCAATAACATATCTCTATATCTTTTAAACTAAAATTCATACTTAGTGAATTCCGTATCCAACTTCTCCCTCCGTAGTGTTTCTCACACTATCTTCAAATGTTCAGCGTGATCTTCTGACGTCTTGAATTAGACTAGAATATCACTAATGATCATTACAACACCCTCATCCAAATATTATTTGAACACTCTGTGACGCCCTCACAAGAAAACCTATCTGTTTATCACCGACTTGCTCGGCGCCTCTTACAAAAAATATAACTTCTGTGCATTAGTCCACCCAATTGACATAACGAGAAACTTGTCATAACTGTAACGCGTTCTGAATGTCATCTTAGGTACCTTCTCCTTCTTCCTTACTTTCAACCGACTATACCCCGTACGCAAATCTATCTTAGAAAAATTCTTTGCCCTCTTCAACAGATCAAATAGATCATCGATCCTGGGCCATGGATATTCATTCTTAACCGCTAACTTACTCCTATTACGATAGTCGATACGCAACCGTAATGACTCATCCTCTTCCTTAACATCCTCCTAACTTGCTTCATCGTTAGACAACAAGAGCATCGCGATATTTTATTACCATAACATACTACCTTGGGTTACTTAGAAAACCGAAGATTCAAACTTTTATTCTAACAATTTATTAAAGTTCTTATGATTAATCAACCCATTCATACCGAGAATTACTTTAAATTCTCTCAACATTATCGGTGTTTATCTATCAACACTTGCTTACCATTATTATCCATGAAACCATTTCCACGAATATAAAATTTTAAAGATTTATAATTTAATTTATCCAGAAATCAACAACGTCCAAATTGTCAACATGATACTGCTTTGTGGAGTAAAATTCAAGAATAATATTGTACCAAAAATAATTTGGACCGAAAACGAATCAATTTTTATCATAAATAGTACCCCGGGTGAATAGTACTCGAGTGAATAGCACCCCGTGAATAGTACTTTATGAATAGTAACCCGTGAATAGTACTCCGGCATGAAAAAGTTAAAATTTATCAAGAATGCTCTGAATAATATTTTCATGAAAAGATACTGGATGAAACGCAAATATCAAGGATATTCTACTAATTTCATGGAGTATAGAAGCCAAAACTTTAACCAAATGAATATAGAATTCGAAATCTGAAATGAAATAATATTACTTACATACTATAGAGTATGGAAGAAAATATTATTTCAAGCCAATATTGAACAAAAATAACATCACTTCCCTTGAGAAGAAGAGTATTTCAACTAGTATAGCGGGGATATTTTTGAAGAAAACTTTCACTATTTTTTATGCTCAAAGCTTTCTAAAACTCGAAAGAAATACACTCAATATTATAGAAGAAGAATTCTCTGATTCTAGTGTGATTTTCAATTCTAACTAAGCATCCTATTTATAGGAGAATAAAAAGGATACTATTTGAATTTAGAAAATCACGTAGCACAAAGAAATATTTGACAAACGCACTTGGACCGATTTACGAAAATTTGATTTACTATGCAATAAAATATTATAATAAAACAAAAAATTTAAATAAAATATAATATATTCTATTTATAATTATATAATAAAACAAAATTTATTATATATATATAATAATAATATATATATATATATATATATATATATATATATATATATATTACCTTTAATAATGTAAACTCCATCTTCCCCCCATTTCCAATACATACGTGGGCCCCACATGTGGTCCCACCTTTATAATATTAACTAATTTTCTACCGATTATTTTAAAAATTGGGTAAGTGGGGGTCCATAAAATAAGCAAAATTTACATCAAATACTTCATAAAAATCCCCTCAATATTTTTAACAACATTTATCATCATTATTATGATTCGCAATATTTAACAACCAGGTCGTTCCCAGGAAAGAAGGGGCTTTCCAATAAGAATTTCTCCCTATTGGCGTGCAATTAGGTGACCAAGCCTCTGTTATCTCAATTATTGATTTAATAATATATAAAATATCGATAATAATTGAATTAAATAATGTGAGATAATATGCAATAATTACTGTAGCAATAATTGAACAAAAATGAGTGACTTCTCACGTAAGCATCAATAATCAATACCGTGTGCTACTATGCAACCACGTGCAGTATTCGCATTTTTTAACACCGGGTGTTTCAACAGCTTAACGGTAAAACTTCCATAGTTATTTTCATAAAAACATATTTTTGTCATTTTCTCAATCCGATAATAATTCCGTTTTATTGGGGTCCACCAATGATTGTGGTCGTTTGTCTGAATATTCTCTCATTAAAACGAATATTCCCCTACCAATCGAATATTATATAACAACTTGCGTACTTTGAAAAATTTATAAATATTACCCACAACTATAACATTATATCAAATTCACTTCATAATATTTAAAAATGATATTTATAGAAAATTCATCTTTATTCATAAAAGTTGGGGTATTACAACCTCTCCTTCTTATGAAATTTTTCCCTCAAAATTAGGGTACATACCTGGTATGTCGAAGAGGTAAGGATACCTTGATTTCATTTTAGATTCTAACTACCAGGTCATTTCCTCAACATCGTGGTTTCTCCACAAAACTTTGACTTGAGGTATAACCTTGGAGCATAGAATATGTTCTTTCTTATCCAAGATTTTAACAGGTACCTCTTCATACGTTAAATCTTCCGCTATTTCGTCCGGTTCTAACTCAATAATGTGGTTCGGGTCTTCCACATATTTACGTAACATGGATATGTGAAAAATGTTATGAACATGAGACATACTTGGCAGAAAGTGCGAGTCTATAGCCACGCTCCTACTCAATCGAGGATTAAAAATGGGTCAATGAATCGAGGATTGAGCTTTCCTCTCTTTCCAAATCTCGTAACTCCTTTCCATGGAGCAACACGTAACAACACATGATCTCCAATATTGAATTCCACGTCCTTTCGATGAAGATCAGCATAACTCTTTTGTCGATCTTGTGAAGTTTTTATACGTTGTCGGATCGTTTAAATCTTTTCCATAGTCATACATACCAACTCCGGTCCCAACAATGTTGCTTTACCCACCTTATCCCAGCATACTGGAGAACAACACTTTCTTCCATACAACGCCTCGAATGGAGCCATGCCGATACTTGCTTGATAATTGTTGTTGTAGGAAAACTCCACCAATGGTAAGAACTTGTCCCAACTTCCTTTGAATTCAAGGACACAGAGTCTTAATAAATCTTCAAGATTTTGAATAGTCCTCTCCAACTGCCCGTCCGTTTGAGGATGATATGCTAAACTAAATCATAAATCCGTGCCCATTCTTTTTGTAAACTAACTCAAAATCTTAAAGTTAATCTTGGGTCTCGATCAGAAAATATGGATATTAGCATACTATGCAATCTTACAACCTTGTTTATATACATACGAGCAAAACGTTCAAGTGTATAAGTTTCTCGTATAGGTAAGAAATGAGCAGACTTGGTCAATCTATCAATAATGACTCAAATTGCATCTATGCCTTGAGAAACCTTGGGAAGACAAGTAACGAAATCCATGGTAATGTGCTCCCACTTCCATTCTTGAATTTCAAGTGGTTGCAATGGACCTTTTGGAACTTGTTGCTCCGCCTTGACTCGTTGACAAGTTAGACACCTTGAGATAAACTGCTCTATCTCTCTCTTCATATTGCTCCACCAAAATGTATATCGAAGATCACGATACATTTTGGTACTCCCAGGATGGATTGCAAACGGTGTGTTGTGCGCCTCCATCATGATTTTATACTTCAAGTTAGAATTGTTAGGAACACAAAGTCTGGAGTTGACTCGTAGTATTCCTTCATCGCCTATTCTTGCTTCTGGGATAACACCTTCTTCTACTTTCTTCCTCATACGCATCAGCTCCAGGTCTATAGCTTGAGCAGCTTTAACTTTATCGATTAAAGTCGGTTCTACTCGTATATTTGCCATCATCATTTGGGTCCCTGGAGTCTTTAACTCTATCTCCATCCTTTGCAAGTCATATAAAATGGGCCTTTGCGTTAATAACACACTCGTACTTGCATATGAACTCAATGCGTCAGCTACCACGCTCGCTTTTCCAGGATGGTATTGAATGGTATGATCATAATCTTTGAACAGTTCCAACCAACATCGTTACCGCATGTTGAGTTCTTTTTGAGTGAAGAAATAATTAAGGCTTTTATGATCCGTAT
Organism: Panax quinquefolius; assembly: GCA_020205615.1. NCBI lineage: Eukaryota > Viridiplantae > Streptophyta > Magnoliopsida > Apiales > Araliaceae > Panax > Panax quinquefolius. The sequence continues at coordinate 50,373,948 of CM035168.1, read as the reverse complement.
AGATCTCCACTTTCTCTCCATACAGGTAATTCCTCCAAATTTTAAGTGCGAAGACAACAGCTGCCAACTCTAGATCATGAGTAGATTAATTCCTCTCATATTCTTTGAGTTATCGAGAGGCATAGGCTATGACTTTCCCATGTCTCATGAGAACACATCCTAACCCTTTGCCTGAAGCATCACTGTAGATCACAAATCCCTCCAAGCCAGATGGTATTGTCAGAACAGGTGCTGAAATGAGTCTTATCTTGAGTTCTTGAAAACTCTTCTCACATTCCTCGCTCCAACCGAATTTTGTATCTTTCCGAGTTAGCTGAGTTAATGGAGTAGTGATTCGAGAAAACCCTTCTATGAATCTCCGATAATAACCAACTAAGCCGAGAAAGATATGTACTTTGGTCACTAATTTAGGTTGCTCCCAGCTTTGAATAGCTTCAATCTTTGTTGGGTCAACAGATATTCCATGACTTGATACTACGTGCCCAAGGAATGTTACTTCCTCGAGCCAGAACTCACATTTCTTCAACTTGGCATAAAGCTTGTTTTCACGAAGCTTTTGGAGTATCAACCTCAAGTGTTGCTCATGATCTTCATGACTTTTGGAGTATATGAGGATGTCATCAATAAAGACAACCAAAAAATAATCTAAATACTCCTTGAATACTAGGTTCATCATATCCATAAAGGCAGCAGGAGCATTAGTCAATCCAAAAGACATGACTAAGAATTCATAATGCCCGCACCGAGTTCTGAAAGCCGTCTTTGGAATGTAATCAGTTCTAATCTTCAATTTATGATATCCGGAACGAAGATCAATCTTTGAAAAGAATTTGGCGCCTTGTAACTGGTTAAACAGGTCATCAATACATGGCAACGGGTATCTATTTTTGATGGCAACATGATTTAACTCCCGATAATCAATACAAAGTCGCATACTCCCATCTTTCTTTTTCACGAATAGAACAGGAGCACCCCAAGGAGACGTACTAGGACGAATGAAACCGATGTCTAACAATTCCTGTAGTTGGGTCTTTAACTCCCGAAGTTCAATAGGAACCATTCGATATGGGGCTTTGGAAATGGGTTTTGTACCGGGTTCAAGGTCGATACAAAATTCAATTTCACGCTCTGGGGGTAGGCCAGGAAGTTCTTTAGGGAATACGTTAGGAAATTTATTAACAATAGAAATATCATTCAAAACTGACGTATTTTTGTTTAAATCAGTGACATGAGCTAAGAAAGCTTGACATCCGTTTTCCAATAAATGAATAGCTTTATGGCTTGAGATGACAATGATTGATTTTAATGGTTTGGTTGATTGAATTCTCATAATAGGTTGGTTAGGAATATGAAAGCTAACAACTTTATAAAAATAATCAATTTTTGCATGATGAGTAGTTAACCAATCAATCCCTAGAATTACGTCAAATGCAAGTATTTTCAATGAAATAAGATCAACAGGTAATGTGAGGGTACCGATTTGGACCAAACAAGACTTATAAATAGTGGATGTAATGAAGGTTTCCCCAACGGAGTTTCAACAGATAAGTCAAAGTCTAATTTCTTCGGAGTCAAATTTAAACATTGAGCGCAAGTAGGAGAAATAAAAGAATGGGTAGAACTGGTATCAAATAAGGTATAGACTTCACTAGAGTTTATGATAAGCTTACCCGTGATGACCTTGTTTGTGACGACCCCAAAATAGGTCCATTCCATCCAACCCATTCTGAGTCGCCAAATACATGGTACAGAAACAACTACAACTTTATTATCACAACAATAAAACTGTGAGTTTGAATACAAATATTATCTTCTAGACAATATCTATACTCAAATAAATCCTCATCACATTTATTGATACATTATTTTACAAAAATGGTGAGGACTACTAAACAATCCTTTCTAAAACCTCATTCCATACCCCAGGCTAAATACTCGCTATATATTCTCGCCTCCCGAGAAAAAAAATAGAACAACAAGGAAAAGGGTGAGCTCAACTAGCCCAAGAAGAATATTATGACTAAGATAATATACAACAAATTATCGTTAGTCTCCAACAGGAAAAATCTGATAGAATACAATAGACAACAAGTTTCGAGATCAATATTCGCGAATGAAATAATAATTCATAGAAGAGTTACGTAGAGAATGAAATCTACTATAATCTATGAATTTAATACCCATCATCAATATTTTATCCTGTAACATCAATCAATATTCATCTCAAATCAAATATTCATCTTTGCACTACAAGCCAAAGATATTCATCAATCAATCATGTTCATCTCAACACGTGTTCATCTTTGCACTAAAGGCCAAAGATATTCATCGATCATTCATGTTCATTTAAACACCGCTCATCTTTTCACTACGTGCCAAAGATATTCATCGATTCGATGTTTTTATTTAAACACTGCTCATCTTTGCACTACAAAGCCAAAGATATTCTTCAGAAATCATTCATCTTTTGCACTACAGGTGCCAAAGATATTCAATAATATCATCATTTAAGACCGAGGATGATGAAAAATATTTTTAAAGAACGAATCCAAAGGAAACAAAATGACAAGGATTAAGGATTAAGGATTCGTACTTTGTTTTATCCATGTCCAATAATACCTCAAAAATAATCATAGTGGTGTAAAATTCAAGAATGATCAAAACATGGATACAATCAAAGCTAGTATCCGAATAGATATTTTAGACGAAAAAGAAAAATTTTCATTTTTCTATGAATAGTGCCGTATTCGTGAATAATAGTGTCAGATATCGTGAATAAGTCTTGAGATACGTGAATAAGAACTCACACCCAAAAGATAGAAATTCCACAAAAAACATCTTCACGCTTCATGAATAGTACTCGTGAATAGTAACTCGTGAATAGTAACTCATGAATAGTAACTCGTGAATAGTAACTCATGAATAGTAACCCCACATGAAAAAGTTCCAAATTTGATAAAACTTCAGATCAACATTTCAAAGATAATGATATTGAAGAAATAATATCATTACGAAAAAAATAATATCCCTTACCTCAAAGAATCGATTTCTTGGAAGGAAAGGTCTCAAGTGATGTCAATGAAACTTGTAATCTTGAATAGCAACTCTCAAAGTATCTAAATACTCACAAAATACACTCGATAATATAGAGAGAGAAAGAGAAAAACTTTGTTTCGGTGTGATTTTCAATTCTAACTTAGCCTCTATTTATAGGAAAATGTTAGCCCGCCAAGCATCGACTTGACACACCGATGGCTTTACTCGCTACTATTGCCACCCACCACATTTGAAATAAAATTCAGCACATTTTTTCACCAACCACAAGTGGGGCCCACTCAATTCTAGAATTTTCCACCAAAATCAATTATAAACCTAATTTAGAATCCGACACCTCTTAAAATTCACAACAAATCATTCGTGCATTTTTAACGGTTCAAAATTTGTGGACAAATACTCAACTTATGTATGTATAACATACCCAAAATTACCACAATCCAACTATTTGGATTAAAAATTATAACCCCAGAATATATCTCAAAACCCACGATTTAATTTTTAATACCTCCAATCCGATAAAATACCGATAAAACACCTCAACATTAATTCCTTCATTAATAACCACATAAATAAATCCATCATTTATATTCATATAAAATAAATATTTCCTTATCATATGAATCAATAATTAATTATTCACAAATAATATTACGTAATCACAATTATGACAACCAGTCGTTCCCGTGAAAGAGGGGCTTTCGATAAGGATTTCTCTCATCTTGGCCGCAATTAGGTGACCAAACCTCTCCTTGATGTAACTTTCTAGACATTGCCAATAATGCTATCTAATAATATTATTCAAATAATATGAATTATTGATCCGATAATGGAGATAATGTGCAAAAATGACAATTATTGAACAATGAATAATATAAAATATCAACGCAAAGAATTATTGAATCAATAAAATAAAATATTGAACAAAGAATTACCGTAAAAATTATTGAGTAGTGCCTTCTTACGTAAGGATCAATAATTCAACAATTACGTGCATCTAATACCGTGTGCTACTTGTGCAACCACGCCAGACATCAGTATTTTAACCAACGGGTATTCCAACAATCTTAATTCAGTAATAACTACTGTTGTTATTTATAACCACCCAAACTTTGTCGCTTTCCTCATCCAATCGCTTTTCACATTATGGGGCCCACACATGGTCACTACTGTCAGTATTTAATATTCCCAGACAAAGTCTTAATATTCCACGACCAAACGAATATTCCCCACAACAATGAATATTTTATAACCACTTGCTTATTTTGAAATATTTGCGTATTTAACCCTTAACTATCCACATTAATCAAATCAACCCTTACTATTTCAAAATAATAAATAAAGGAAATTCCTTTTTATTTAAAAAAATTCGGGGTCTTACAACCTCCTCCTTATGAAATTTCGTCCTCGAAATTGACGTCGACGATACTGTGTTTCAAAAAGGTGAGGATACCTCGCTTTCATTTTCGCTTCCAATTCCCTGTGTCATTTCCTCTATAAAGATGATTCCTCCACAAAACTTTAACTTGTGGTATGACCTTTTGCATAGGACATACTCCTTCTATCCAAAATCTTGACAGTACCTCCTCATCGTTAAGTCTTCTCTACTATCTCGTCCGGCTCTAACTCTATAACGTGGTTCGGGTCTTTCATATTTTTACGAAGTACGAGATATGTGAAACACATTATGAACACGAGACATACTTGGAGGTAACGCAAGTCTACAGTGCTACATTTCCTACTCGGTCAAGAATTTGAAATGGACCGATAAATCGTGGATTGAGCTTTCCTCTCTTCCCAAATCTTGTAACTCCCTTCCATGGAGCAACTCGCAACAATACATGATCCCCACATTAAATTCCACGTCCTTTCGATGAAGATCCGCATAACTCTTTTGTCGATCTTGTGCCGCTTTGTATACGCGTTGTCGAATCATTTGGATCTTTTCGGTAGTCATACGTACTTCAACTCGGGTCCCAACAATGTTGCTTCACCCACCTCATCCCAACATATTGAGAACGACATTTTGTCCATATAATGCTTGAATGGAACCATGCCTATATTTGTTTAATAACTATTGTTGTATGAGAATTCCACCAATGGCAAGTACTTATCCCAACTTCCTTTGAAATCTAGGACACGTAGTTTTAATATATCTTCAAGAGTTTGAGTAGTCCTTTCGATTGCCCATCCGCTTTGAGGATGGTATGCCAACCTAATCGTAAATTGCGTGCCCATAGCTTTCTACAAACTAACCCAAAATCATGAAGTGAATCTTGGGTCACGATCTAAAACTATGGATACTTGGCATGCCATGCAATCTCACAATCTCATTTACGTACATACTAGCAAGACGTTCAAGGAATAAGTCTCCGTGATCGGCAAGAAATGAGCGTACTTGGTTAATCTATCAACAATAACCCAAATAGCATTGATGCCTTGAGAAACCGTAGGAAGACCAGTAATTAAAATCCATGGTAATGTGTTCCCACTTCCATTCCTAATCTCAAGTGGTTGCAACGGACCCTTAGGTACTATATGCTCCGCCTTTACACGCCGACAAGTTAAACACATTGAGATAAACTTTGAAATCTCTCTCTTCATATTGTTCCACCAAAATGTATGTCAAGATCACGATACATTTTAGTACTTCCGTGATGGATTGCAAATGGTGTATTGTGTGCCTCCATCATAATCTTGTACTTCAAATCGAGTCGTTAGAACACAAAGTCTAGAGTGGACTCAAGTATTCCTTCTTCATCAATTCTCGCTTAGGAATAACTCCTTCTTGTACTTTCTTCTTCATACGCATCATTTCCGGCCTTACGTGGGTTGAAAGCAGCTTTAACTTTATCGATTAAAGTCGATTATACTCGTATATCATCAATGTGGGTACCTAGAGTTTTCATCTCCATCTCTATTATTTGTAAATTATACGAAATTAGTCTTTGACAATATCGTACTCAGATTGTGTATACGATCTTCTACTCAACACGTCACTACCACGCTCACTTTTCCAGATGGCATGGTCGTAACATGTCTTTGAAATGAGTCTCCTCTTGAGTTCTTCAAGCTCTTACCTCATTCCTTGCTCCATTTGAATTTTGTATCTCTACGAAGTTAGTCTAAGTTAATGGAATAGCGATTCGAGAATATCCTTCAACGAATCTCCAATTATAACCAACTAAGCCTAGAAAACTACGCATTTCGATTACTGACTTAGGTTGTTCTCAATCGCGACTCATATCCCAACCTTGGATAGCACGTTACAATGACACCTATCGGGCTTACTATCGCATCGAATATGACGTCCCCTACAGAGAGAGTCCGCTTAGGTGCATTCCACAAAGGAAGTCACCGGATAAAGGCTCGGTACCAAATTCTATAGTTGAATTTTAACTCCCCAAGTTCAATAGGAGCCATTCGATATGAGATTTTAGAAATGAGTTTTGTACCGGGTTCAAAGTCGATACAAAATTTAATATCGATCTTTGGGAGTAAGCCAAGAAATTCTTGAGAAATACGTCGGGAAAATTAATAACAACAGAATATTATTCAAATCGACGTGTCTTTATTCAAATCCATAACATGGACTAAGAAAACTTGACATCCGTAATAAACGAATGACTTCATGGCTTGATATGAAAATGTTTGATTACAATGGTTTGATTGCTTGAATTGAATAACAAAGTTGCTTAGGAATATGAAAACTAACAACCTTACGAAAGAAATCAATTTTGGCATGATGAGTAGTTAACCTTAAAATCACATCAAAAACAAATATCTCTATAGAAATAAGGTTAACGGTAATGTGATAGTGCCAACCCTAATCAAGCAAGATTTCTAAACAACGGATGTAATGAAAGTTTCTCCTAACGAGAGTCTCCATAAATAGGTCAAAGTCTAATTTCTCCGTAGTCAAGTTCAAACGTTGAGCGCAAGCAAGAGAGATAAAAGAATGGGTAGAACCTGTATCTAGTAAGGTATAAACTTCGCAAGAATTTATAATTAACTAACCTGTAAACTTCGTTCGGGTTCCTCAGATTTTGATTCTGGCACGACAAACGCCTTCCAAAATCGTTGACTTTGACTTTTCTCGGACATCCTTTTGAGTCACCATTCCTCACCGGATCGGTTTCGATATCGCATAACTCTCGGCGATATGTCCTTCTTTCCACAATTATAGCATACCTTAAACTGCTAGGCGCGGTTTGGGTGATATGTCCCTCTTTCCCGTGATTTGTAACATACGACCGATGGTCTTTCTCCTCCTCGGAACCGATTACATCATCGGGCGCTAACGCCTTCACACGGTCGTTGTTGAATCTCCTTTTTAAAATCTCCTCCCGACTCGCTTCTTCTATTTTCATGGCCACGATTACCACCAGAGTGGTAACCGCTTTGTCCGTATTCTTCTTTCTCCGCCGGTTATCGTTATTCGATGACCGCTATCTTGAGATGATCCTCGGTTATGGTCCCTCGGTTGAACGTACTCGTTATCTCGCTTCTAACAACCGAGCCTCATTGACAACATCCGAATAGAGAAAATTTATGAGAAATGAGATACCGACGTATGCCGGGTTTTAAACCTCTCTCGAAACATCCGCGTAATCGCTCCTCATTCTCCACCAAATGAGGTGCAAACTCGATAACTCCACGAACTTCGCCAGATCGGGACACCGCCATGTTATTCTGCGCTCGAGCCTAATAAACTCCACTTCCTTCATATAACGAATACTTTCGTGGAAGTACTTGTCATTGAACTGCTTCAAACGCTCTCCCATGACATCTTGAGAAAAGTAAATTGGATGGGTACTCTTCATGACTCCCCACCAAAGAGTCCGCCTCGCCACTTTTAACATAAAGGTGGCGAATGGAACCTTCTGTTCTCCGCATCCCAAGACATCAAATATCTTGGTAATTTGCTTGACCCATGTTTCCGCCATGATCGGATCTGCTTTCCCTTAAATTCGTGGTCCCAACTCTTTGAATCGCTTGGGTCAGTGACCACCCGTGAATTGCTATCATTTCCTCCTCAGATTTTGAACACGAGTCTCCTTCGTCACCGATTTTGCATGAACTGCAAAAAACTTCTAAACATCCCCTCGCTCCTCATCCGCTTTCGGTGGTGTTATTCATAGGAGGTACATTGCCACTGTTGTACGCTCTCCTCGTTGTTAAGTACGTGCATCTCCACGGTCTCATTTACACCACTATTAATATTCTCAATCGACATTCTCAATTCTTGTCATCATAAAACAAGGGTTAATTAAGGAAATCAATCACATAATATCCCTATATATCGACCAACTAACAAATAAGCTTAGGTAGGACACACTAGCGAAGGATTTACTCGCCTCTCCCTCCTAGTTCTATTCCCCGATCTCCGCCAGAGATCATATCCTAAGCTCGATACATTAACCGTGACGACCCCAAAATAGGTCCATTCCATCCAACCCATTCTCGAGTCGCCAAATACATGGTACAGAAACAACTACAACTTTATTATCACAACAATAAAACTGTGAGTTTGAATACAAATATTATCTTCTAGACAATATCTATACTCAAATAAATCCTCATCACATTTATTGATACATTATTTTACAAAAATGGTGAGGACTACTAAACAATCCTTTCTAAAACCTCATTCCATACCCCGACTCGTACTCGCTATATTCTCGCCTCCTGAGAAAAAAAATAGAACAACAAGGAAAAGGGTGAGCTCAACTAGCCCAGTAAAGAATATTATGACTAAGATAATATACAACAAATTATCGTTAGTCTCCAACAGGGAAAAATCTGATAGAATACAATAGACAACAAGTTTCAGATCAATATTCGCAGCGGAAATAATAATTCATAGAAGAGTTACGTAGAGAATGAAATCTACTATAATCTATGAATTTAACACTCCATCATCAATATTTTATCCCTGTAACATCAATCAATATTCATCTCAAATCAAATATTCATCTTTGCACTACAAGCCAAAGATATTCATCAATCGGTCATGTTCATCTCAACACGTGTTCATCTTTGCACTAAAGGCCAAAGATATTCATCAGTCGGTCATGTTCATTTAAACACCTGCTCATCTTTGCACTACAGGCCAAAGATATTCATCGATCGGTCATGTTCATTTAAACACCGCTCATCTTTGCACTACAAAGCCAAAGATATTCTTCAAAATCATTCATCTTTGCACTACAGCCAAAGATATTCAATAATATCATCATTTAAGACCGAGGATGATGAAAATATTTTTTAAGAACGAATCCAAAGAAACAAAATGACAAGGATTAAGGATTAAGGATTCGTATTTTGTTTTATCCATGTCCAATAATACCTCAAAAATAATCATAGTGGTGTAAAATTCAAGAATGATCAAAACATGGATACAATCAAAGCTAGTATCCGAATAGATATTTTAGACGAAAAGAAAAATTTTCATTTTTCAAATTGAATAGTCATTCGTGAATAGTGTCAGATATCGTGAATAGTCCGTGTATCGTGAATAGTAACTCAGACACCAAAGATAGAAATTCCACAAAAAATATCTCTTCACGCTTAATAATAGTACTTTGTGAATAAGTAACTCGTGAATAGTAACTCATGAATAGTAACTCGTGAATAGTAACTCATGAATAATAACCCCACATGAAAAAGTTCCAAATTTGATAAAACTTCAGATCAACATTTCAAAGATAATGATATTGAAGAAATAATATCATTACGAAAAAAATAATATCCCTTACCTCAAAGAATCAAGATTTCTAAAGAAAGGCTCAAGTGATGTTGAATGAAACTTATAATGAATAGCAACTCTCAAAGTATCTAAATACTCACAAAATACACTCGATAATATAGAGAGAAAGAGAGAAACTTTGTTTTGGTGTGATTTTCAATTCTAACTTAGCCCTCTATTTATAGGAAAATGTTAGCCCTACCAAGGCAGACTTGACTTTTAACTCACCGATGGCTTTACACTCGCTACTATTGCCACCCACCACATTTGAAATAAAATTCAGCACATTTTTCACCAACCACAAGTGGGGCCCACTCAATTCTAGAATTTTCCACCAAAATCAATTATAAACCTAATTTCCTAATCCGACACCTCTTAAAATTCACAACAAATCATTCGTGCATTTTAACGGTTCAAAATTTGTGGACAAATACTCAACTTATGTATGTATAACATACCCAAAAATTACCATTAATCCAACGGCTTGATTAAAAATTATAACCCCGCAATATATCTCAAAACCCCGATTTAATTTTTAATACCTCCAATCCGATAAAATACCGATAAAACACCTCAACATTAATTCCTTCATTAATAACCACATAAATAAATCCATCATTTATATTCATATAAAATAAATATTTCCTTATCATATGAATCAATAATTAATTATTCACAAATAATATTACGTAATCACAATTATGACAACCAGTCGTTCCGGGAAAGAGGGGCTTTCCGATAAGGATTTCTCCTTCTTCGGCAAGCAATTAGGTGACCAAACCTCTCCTCGATGTAACTTTCTAGACATTGCCAATAATGCTATCTAATAATATTATTCAAATAATATGAATTATTGATCCGATAATGGAGATAATGTGCAAAGACAATTATTGAATGTGAATAATATAAAATATCAACGCAAAGAATTATTGAATCAATAAAATAAAATATTGAATAAGAATTCATGTGAAAATTATTGAGTAGTGCCTTCACGTAAGGATCAATAATTCAACAATTACATTAATACCGCAGCTATGCGCTTTGTGCAACCACGCCAGACATCAGTATTTTAACCACCGGGTATTCCAACAAATCTTAATTCAGAATAACTACGCCAAGTTATTTATAACCACCCAAACTTTGTCGTTTTCTCATCCAATCGCTTCACATTATGGGGCCCACACATGGTCACAAAGCTTGTTGTCATTTAATATTCCCCGACGAGCATTTAATATTCCACGACCAAACGAATATTCCCGACAACAATGAATATTTTATAACCACTTGCTTATTTTGAAATATTTGCGTATTTAACCCTTAACTATCCACATTAATCAAATCAACCCTTACTATTTCAAAATAATAAATAAAGGAAATTCCTTTTTATTTAAAAAAAATTCGGGGTCTTACATTGTTCGGGTTCCTTGCTTTTTGGGAGGTTACGACAAACGCTCTCCCTTGAACTATTGGTTTTTTTTTTTAGAAGGGCCTTTGGTGCCTCCATCCCAACTAAACTTGGCTTCCCTGAACGACAAAATCAAGCTAGGTGACCTTCTCTTCCACAATTGTAACACGTTTTGGACTGCTGCGCACAGTTTGGATTAATATGTCCCTCCCCACCGCATTTGAAGCATATGATAAGTGGTCGTTCTCCTTCCTTAACAACGGGTGTTGATGCTGACGTCTTTCCATCATTGTTGAATATCCTCTTCTTGAAATATCCATTCTTGTTGTCTTGGCCATGATTACCACCGAAGTGATTTCCATTTCTAGCATGTTGATTCCCTCCACGTTTGTTGTCACCGCTTCGATGACTGCTACCACTGGTATTATCATTTTGCCGACTGCTCTCTCTTGGTTGAGTTGACTCATTATCGCGCTCCAATAACTGAGCCCTATTAACAACATCCGGATACAAGCAAAGTTTGTAAGAGATAAGGTATTGACGTATCTTGGGTTTCAAACCTCTTAGAAACATCCGCGTCATTCTCTCCTCATTATCAACTAAGTGGGACGCAAACCGGGATAACTTGGAAAACTTGGCTTCGTACTGTGACACGGTCATGTTGTTTTGCTCTAGTTTAATGAACTCTACCTCTTTCATGTGGCGAATACTTTCGGGAAAGTACTTGTCGTTAAACAGTTCTTGGAACTTCTCCCAAGACATCTTCGATCTGGCAAGAAGTTGAGTACGTTGTGATGATTCCCACCAAGAATCCGCCTCTTTCGCAACATGAAGGTGGAAAATGGAACCTTTTTCTCTTCGGAGCATCCCAAGACATCAAATATCTTTCAGATCTGCTTTATCCATGTCTCCGCCTTAAGTGGTTTTGGCTCTCCAAAAAACTCCGGTGGTCCCAACTCCTTGAAATGTTTAGCGGTGACCGTCCCAGAGTTGCCAGTGTTTCCACCTGTATTTTGGATAGGAGCCGCTCTTGCCTGATGTTGCATGAATTGCATAAAGCCTCTGAACATTCCATCGTTCATCATTTGGTCATTGTTGTTGTTTGCATGAGGATGGTCGTCTTCCTGATGCACATTATCCTGATTATTGATCTGTGCAGACTCAACGGTCTCCTGTGCTCCATTGCTATTCTCAACATTCTTGGATGTCATTTTCAAATAATGCCACAAAAAAAGGGTTAATTGACATATCACATATTATCCCTATATTCTTACCAACCAATTAAATACCAAATAAACTTAGGTAGGTCATACTAGCGAAGGAATTCCCTGTCTCTCCCCTCCTAGTTCTTATCTCACATCTCAGCCAGGGATCATATCCCTAAGCTTTGATACCAACTGTGACGCCCCCAAAATAGGTATACATAACCCATCTTGAGTCAGCAAATATATGGTATAAAATTCAAATACAACTGTCGTGTAAAATACGACAAAACATAAACTGAGAGTTTTAATACGAATATTATCTTCTAGATAGTATTCAACTCAAATGGAGTCCTCAATACATTAATTATCACATTATTTCATAGAATAGTGAGGACTACTAATGCTATCATCTGGACCGTAACTCCGTTCCCCGACTAGTTCCAGCTACGTTCTCATTTCCTAAAGAGAACAATGAAAGCAAAAGGGTGAGCTCAACTAGCCCAGTAAGAAATATTATTACTAAGATAATGCAGAATAAATTATCGTTAGCCTTCAACAGTGTTAAACTGATAAAATATAACAAACATCAAGTTTAACTGCAGCGGAACATGCAACCCATTAGAAGAGTCAAGTAGAGCATAAGATCTACTATCTTCTATGATTTAAAAAGGTTTTTCATCAACTTTATCACTGAGACTCAGCTTAATAAATAATCCACATCATCCCTGCACTACGGCCAAGGATATTCATTAGTATCACGACCACAAATTATACATGCACTACGGGCCAAGGATATTCGTGTTTTCATCAATGGTCATGATCATGCCAACAACTGTCCATCAATGCACTACGGGCCAATGAGGACTTTTACCACATCATTTGTAACATTACGATCATGATTATATTGAATAATCCCTGGTCATAATCATACCAAGTCCATCTATGCACTACAGGCCACAGATGACTTTCAACATAATATAAACATGAGGATGATTACAATGATATAAGAATTCAATAAAACAAGTTCAAGGATAAATTTTTAAAGATTTATAATTTAATTTATCCAGAAATCAACAACGTCTAAATTGTCAACATGATCATCGCTTTTGTGGAGTAAAATTCAAGAATAATATTGTACCAAAAATAATTTGGACCGAAAACGAATCAATTTTTATCATGAATAGTACCCCGGGTGAATAGTACTCTCGTGAATAGTACCTCGTGAATAGTAACCCGTGGATAGTACTCTGACATAAAAAAGATAAAATTTATCTAGAATGCTCAGAATAATATTTTCATGAAAAGATACTGGATGAAACATAAATATCAAGGATATTCTACTAATTTCATGGAGTATAGAAGCCAAAACTTTAACCAAATGAGTATTGAATTGAAATCTAAAACGAAATAATATTACTTACATACTACAGGAGTATGGAAGAAAATATTATTTCAAGTGAATATTGAACAAAAATAACATCCCTTACCTTGAAAAGAAGAGTATTCCAACTGGTATAGTGGGGATATTCTTGAAGAAAACTTTCACTATTTTCTATGCTCAAAGCTTTTTAAAACTCGAAAGAAATACGCTCAATATTATAGAAGAAGAATTCTCTGATTCTGGTGTGATTTTCAATTCTAACTAAGCATCCTATTTATAGGAGAATAGAAAGGATAGTATTTGAATTTAGAAAAGCACGTGTGCACAGTAAATATTCAACGAACGAATTCACGGATTGATTTCTGAAAAATTTGATTTACTATGCAGCACTATGCAATAAAATATTCTAATACAATAAAAACTTTAAATAAAATATAATATATTCTATTTATAATTATATAATAAAACAAAATTTATTATATATATATAATTTTGAAAAATTGTCAGAAGGAGTTATAAAATGATTCACGGGTGGATTGCCTGATGATGCAGGCAAGGTTTATATATATATATATATATATATATATATATAACATTACCCTTTGTATACCTAAACTCCATCTTCCCCCCATTTCCAATTTTTCCTTTCTTTCAACATACCTGGGCCCCACATGTGGTCTCACCTTTATAATATTAACTAATTTTCTACCGATTATTTTGAAAATTGGATAAGTCGGGGTCCATAAAATAAGCAAAATTTACATCAAATACTTCATAAAAATTCCCTCAATATTTTTAACAACATTAATCATCATTATTATAATTCGACAATATTTAACAACCTGGTCGTTCCCCGGGAAAGAGGGGGCTTTTCAATAAGGATTTTTCCTATCATGCGCCATGATTAGGTGACCAAACCTCTCCTTAATGTAACTTCTAGACATTATCAATATTGCAAATAATAATATTAATAACTCATCATCTCAATTATTGATTTAATAATATATAAAATATCGACAAATAATCAATCAAATAACGTGAGATACTATGCAACAATTCTTGTAGCAATAATTGAACAAAACCGAGTGACTTCTCACGTAAGCATCAATAATCAATACCGTGGTAATACTATACAAACCATGCGTACATCGATTCTCGCACTTTTAACACCGGGTGTTTCTACAGTTAACGGTAAAACTTCCGCCGTTATTTTCATAAAAAGATATTTTTGTCGTTTTCTCAATCCGACAATAATTTTGTTATGGGGTCCACCAATGATTGTGTTGTTGTACGAATATTCCCTGTTAAAACGAATATTCCCCGGCCAATCAAATATTATATAAAAACTTGCGTACTTTGCAAAATTTATAAATATTACCCTCAACTATAACATTATATCAAATTCACTCCATAATATTTAAAAATGATATTTACAGAAAATTCATCTTTATTCATAAAAATTGGGGTCTTACACTTTTCATGCATTTTGTGTTCATTTTGTAGATCTTATGCTTGGGAACGATGTGAGCGATTATTGGTATGAAAACGCAAGGAAAAGCAATCCGGACATCGTTTGGGCTATCATATTCATTTCATGTTCTTGCTTGAAACTTGGATTATGTTTTAGAGCTTCTTCTTAGCTTTCCGGAACATCTTGAATCTTTCCAATCGGAGTTCGGATGCAAGAGTTATGACCTTTGTACCAACGAACGTTGAACGTCACTGTTTTGGATGGCCATTTGCATAGCTGTCACTTCCAACCCAATTTCAGCCTTCATCCGTGCATTATTTCTCAATTATCAAAGAATGCATGTTGTAGATCTCGTCGAGAGCTTCGATTTGATAGGTGGAAGGCCCCGTAACTCTTCCCAGATCAAACATTATGGCTGTTTTACCAGAGGACATTGCAGTAGAAAATCTTTGGCGCGGACGTGCGGATTTCTAGTGTATTTTAGGCGCGGCCGCTCCAATCCTTCGAGCAAAAAAACGTGATTTAATACTTGAGCACGGGCATGCCCAATTTCAGGCCAATTCCAGCGCAGACACGCCACTTCGGAAGTTGACTAGAGATGACTTTTTCACTAGATAGTGCTATTGAAGCGTAACTTAGACGGGGGTTCAATTAGGGCTTATAAAGGAGACGTATTTTCATGATGTAAAGGGGGATTCCACCCTTGGGGGATTAATCTACATTACATATGCCCCTTTCTTTTCTTTAGTTTCCTTATTAGATTAGAGTAGATTAGAACCCTAGAAGAGCTAAGATTTGGGGATTGAAGCAATTGAAGATCCTTGAAAGTTCAGAAGTGAAACAAGAGAAGAAACTCAGATTTGCTATTCTTAATCCCTAACTCTCTTTACTTCTATTTGTATATTTCAATGTATATTCAATTGTGGATCATGGATTCTAATTCAACTATGCGTTAAACTCTATTTTGGGATTGCAATAGAATCTATTGCCTAGTTTATTTTGACATACTTCATTGTTAGTCTTATTAATTGTTATGAGATTGTCTATTAAGATTCATGCTTATTTTCTTAGTTGATTGGCCATCAATTATTGTGATAATCCATATGAACTTGAAAAATGAAGTATGGGTTTAGATCTGATCTTGATAGCTTGTGTTTGTATGTTCTACATGGTGATGGAATGTATGATTCATGCTTAGGATAGACATATACTGAAGCACCACTCGTAGTCAATTGAGAGCTTGGGCTTAAATCCTATTTATTTGTAAATTTCATAGACATATAGCGGTTTGGATAATGTGGGTGTTCATGTGTATTTTATCAATTGTGGATTACATGTGATATGGGTATGGTACATCGAGAGATGGATATATTTCACTTTTGTGTTATCGACTAACAATCCACTATAATTAATTTGGCTTAACAGGAAGTGTGTCAATTTAAATGATTCAATAGGGGAAATTATAATCTCGAGTCTTCATTATCTAGTTTCATTCTAGGGATAGTTAGTATTATTTAATTTTATAGTTTTCATAACTATATTAAATCATTCGTTTAAATAAGACTGAAATGGTTATGGGTTAGTGCTTGGTAAACTTTATTAGTTAATTCTCCGTGGGAACGATACTTTACTTACTCTTTATTACTTGTTGACCTTGTATACTTGCACGCATATATTGATCGGTAAAATGACTAACAACCCCCAAAACTGAACCCCAAAATCGAGAGATGCCCACTGATGGACACTTCTTCCAGTAAAAAAGGGTGGCACAAAGACTGATTCCTCGTTAAAGGGCCAGAAACTTATAAACTCTCGAACTGGGCTTCCTACAAACGCCCAAACGTTGACTTCGACGATACCCCCCTGAACGATTATTGGAGATGGCAAAGCTGATGGAGAAACTGCCGATGAAGGAATGGAGTATCGTCCTTCTAACTAAACAAGTGTGGCTTTATGACCATAAATGTAAGTTTCGAACTCTACTTTCCATTCATTCGACCTTTCTATCTTACCAAATGTGACAACATACTTTCTGACCTGCAGTATCACTCATTAAACCAACAACCATCGATAGGAAAGAACTTGAAGATTTCTTATCCAATAAATCCTCTGATGAATCTACCGACCCCCCAAATTCAGAAGCCACAACTGCCGAAGCCATTGCCAAAGCCATAACCGAAGAAACAACCTCCACCAGAATAAAAAAAAGAGCGGTTAAAAAAGCTTCACAACCCACAACCACTCAGATCTCTACTCTTATAAAAAGCTTTCTTCATATGCTCGCCTCTAAAAGGACAAAGATCCTTTGGGTTAACAAAAAACGTGCCAAGATTACACAATTATCTGTAGAAGAATTAAAGGTTCTTTCAACCAAAACCTTAGCCCCTCACCCTACTACCGAAACCATACCTTTTAGCTCATCCAATCATCGCCAAAAACGCAAAGAAACTAATGACTACATTCCCAAACCTATAAACAAAAAGACCCATACTGAAAAGTCTTTCAAATCTTCTCCTCAACATACCCTGTTAGGTTCGTATATAGCGCGTACATGCAAGCATATTACAAAAAAGGTGCGAAAGCACGATAAAATAGATATTAAAATTTTCATACAAACCATCACCATGATATTACTTTATGCATAATTATCAATCAATTGAAAGGATAAGGAGATCAGAATTTATACCCTTGTAGAAATAAGCTTTTTTAGGTATGAGTTCACCTTCAATTCCTTTTCAAGTTCAACTTGAATCCACCGGGTTTGATTCTTTCCTTTGATAAACTTTAGCCACCCAAGTGTTTGGCCTCTAGAGGTGATCCACCAAGGAATAACAAGTATTCAATGTGACACCCCCAAAATAGGTATACATCACCCATTCTAAGTCGCCAAATACATGGTACAGAATATAACTACAACTTAATTATACAATTGTCCTGCAGAAAATGACAAAACATAAGCTGTGAGTTTTAATACAAATATTGCCTCCTGGACAATATCCAAACTCAAATTCAATCCTCATTACAATTATTATCACACTATTTTATAGAATAGTGAGGAATACTATGGCAAACATCTCGGACCGTCACTCCATTCCCCGACTAGTCCCAACTATATTCCTATTTCCTGAAGAGAACAATGAAAGAAAAGGGTGAGCTCAACTAGCCCAATAAGAAATATTATGACTTAGATAATGCAGAATAAATTATCCTTAGCCTTCAACAGTATAACAACTAATAGAATACAATAGACAACAAGTTTTAGATCAACAACTGCAGCGGAACATGCAATCCATTAGAAGAGTCAAGCAGAGCTTGATATCTACTATCTTCTATGATTTAAAAGTTTATAATCAATTTTATCACTGAGACTTGGCTCAATAAATAATCCACATCACTGAATTATCCCTGCACTACGATCCAATGATATTCATTAGTATCACAACCATGAATTATCCATGCACTACGAGCCAAGGATATTCGTGTTTTCACCAATGGTCATGATTATACCGAATAATCCCTGGTCATAATCATACCAATTAACAGTCCATCTATGCACTATGGGCCAAAGATGTATTTTATCACATCATTTGTAACATTACAGGTTATGATTATACCAAATAATCCCTGGTCATAATCATACCAATCAGCAGTCCATCTATGCACTACGGCCAAAGATGACTTTCATCACAATATAATCATGAGGATGATGACAATGATATAAGAATTCAATTAACAGAAAGCAAATGATAATTTTAAAGATTTATAATTTAATTTATCCAAAAATCAATAATGTCCAAATTGTCAACATGATACTACTTTGTGGAGTAAAATTCAAGAATAATATTGTATCAAAAATGATTTGGACAGAAAAGAAATCAATTTTTGTCATGAATAGTACCCGGATGAATAGTACCTAAGTGAATAGTACTCCGTGAATAGTACTTTATGAATAATACCCAGTGAATAGTACTTTATGAATAGTACCGTACCTATGAATAGTATCGTATTTATGAATAGTGCCCATGAATAGTACTCCAGCATGAAAAGATTAAAATTTAACAAGAATGTTCAAAAAAATATCCTTGTGAAATGATACTAGATGAAGCGCAAATTTCAAAGATATTCTACTAATTTCACAGAGTATAGAAGCAATACTTTAACAAAATGAGTGTAGAATTAGGAATACGAACCGAAATAATATTACTTACATATTACAGAGTATGGAAGAAAATATTATTTCATACGAGTATTGAACAAAAATAATATACCTTACCTTAGTAGAAGGCTGGATACTGCAATAGTGAAGTAGCAGAATACTCTTCTTGTTTCTCTCTATAGCTTTTGTTTCTATAATTGCTCTTGTGAGTCTTAGTGAATTGGTGAGCATAAAAGAAGAATGAGCTTCTATTTAGGAAAACATAGTTTTAATAATTGCACGATTAGAGGCTCGAATTATTACAGTATAGTACCTTCATCTATACCTCTATTTTTAATTTAGTCCTTCAAGTATTATCAAACTTTCATAATCTCCCCTAATAGTACATGCATGTGAACCAATAGTTTCATGCATGTGAATCAACAATAATTTACATGTGAACCAATAGCAATTAATTGCTTATTTATCCAATTATTTTCCCGATTGGTCAATAAAACCAGTTAATCACAGAAATACCTCCTTTGACGGTAATTGGGTCATGAAAGAATTAAAGAAAACTAAATGAACAAACATCTTTAATCAAAATGAACTTATTCATCATTAATATTATAACTCACAATATTTAACAACCAGATCATTCCCAGGAAAGAGGGGGCTTTCCGATAAGGATTTCTCCATATTGGCTCACAATTAGGTGGCCAAACCCCTTTCCTCGACAGAACTTTCTAGACATCGTCAATAATGCAAATAATAATATATATAACTTTGTCGTCTCAATCATTGATTTAATAATATAAAATATTTTGCAGATGATACTGTGATAATAATTGAATAAAACTGAGTAACTTCTCACGTAAGCATCAATAATCAAAGATAATGTACAATACCGTGTGCTACTATACAACCACGCGTATTCTTGACTTTTACCACTGGGTATTTCAACAGTTTAACGATAAAACTTTTGCCGTTATTTTTATAAAAAGTTATTTCTGTTGTTTTCTCACTCTGACAGTAATTTCGTAGCGAGGTCCACCAATGATTATGCCGTCGTATGGATATTTCCTGACAAAATGAATATTCCCCGACCAAACGAATATTTTATAACAACTTGCATACTTTGAAAAATTTTCACATATCACCCTTAACTTTAACCTTTTATTAATTTAACCATTTACTAAATAGAATAATAATTATAAGAAAATTGAATACTTTTATTTCATAAAATTCGGGGTCTTACAATCTCCCCTCTTTATGAAATTTTGCCCTCAAAATTTATGTACATACCTGGTATGTCGAAGAGATGAGGATTGTGACAACTCGAGAATTTAAAAAATTATTTAAATCTTAAATGATGGATTAAAGGTTAAATACTAGACCTAGACATAAAATAAGTGAATAGATTTAATATTTCTGGGAAGGAATTTTGTGAATTTAAAAATTTTTGGTGAAGACTTGCAGTATTAAGTGTGTATGTGTATATGATCTGTGTATAAGGTTATGTATGTGTACAGAATGTGGTTAAGGGTCAAGGGTTAACCAGATAAATTATATCAGTGTCCAAACCCTAATATTATATTAAGAACATCAACGTTCAGTTAGAAAACCCTAACGATTGATAAGAAAGTCTAGAAACCAGTTTTGGAAAACCTAATTTCAGTTTTGGGAATTCGAAACCCTAATTAGGATTGTTAAAACCCTAATTTGGGATCTTGAATGCTTAAGTGTAAATAATTATAATCTTAATTAGGGTAAAACCTAACAAATTAGTTAGAAAATCCTAATTTCAAAATTTGAAACCCTAATTGTTCCGTTAGAAACCCTAATGTACAATTATGGACCTAATTACTAAATTATCAATTTAATTAGGAAATATTAATCCTAATTAGCAAGCTTGAATTTATGATTAGGAAATCTTAGTATAATTATAGATTCCTAATTATAATTTAGAAATATTAATTTTTTATTTTGAAAACCTAAACTGGAAATCTTAGAAAATTTATTTTTAAAAACCTTAGGTTTTAACCCTAAGGGTCAAACCCTAAGGGTTTGCATAAGTTACTAAATTGCCATTAAAAATGTATGGAAAATGACTATAATGCCCTTTTTCATTCTTTATTAGCTAACTTATAAATTTTGCCCTAGTTGTAGTTGGTAAACAACCCTAGCTCTAGGCATGTGCTAAAATCCCAGCAACTCAGCCAACTTGTTAGATAAAATACATTGCATCAAGGATTATATAGATTAAAGAGAGAGAGAATGCTCACTTTATTCCTCATTCTTGCCAAAGCCCTTCTCTCTCTAAAATCCGAAATTAAGAGTGAGAGAGAGAGAGAGAAAAGATAAGTCATGATCATGTGTTAGCATCCCAAGATCAGATCAGCAAGATCAGAATCAAGGATCAAAGGTAGAAAGGTATAAAAACCCTATACTTAGAAATCATATGATTTGATGTTAGATGTTATGATTTATTGTTTTAAGTTGTGTATTAGGATGTTATTGAGTGATCTGGGTTGTAATATCTTAGATCCATAACATCTAAATGCACGAAAATCAAGTTTTCAAATATGACTTAGAACCCTAATTTGTTGTCTGACAAGCGAATGTCAGAGACCTTAGATCCTTTCCTGTTTTTGATTTGTTGTGTTTTAAGTGATGGATCTATTCTATGCCATGTGGACTATGATCTGAAACTTGAATCAAGCCCAGATCATGTTTAGATTTCATGTTATTAAGGGTCAAAGTGCGTTGACCGGCATTGACTAGCTGTTTCTGGGTTACCTAGATTTTTCCAAGAAGCCTCTGACAACAACTTTATGGCCACTGATCTTGCTGCTGTTAAGTGATTTGGCCATGTTTATGTTATAGATTGGTCGATTGAGATGAAGACCATATAGTAAAGCCCTTAGAACAACTAGATCTTAATCAGGATCAAAGTTATAAGAGGTCAAAGTAGGGTTGACCGACTGCTTATGAAGATTTCTAGAAAACCCAGAAACCTTCAAGAGCGATTTTTCTGACAAGGTTTGACTAGATTAAATCTTGTGCTTTTGTTGTTGTTATACTGATATTATGATATAGATTTGTTCCTTGACATGTATGCTATAATATTAAACCATTAGATCCTACAAACTAACTCTGGAACTCAAAGATTTAGAGCTCCAAAAGTGGTACCAGGAACTGTTCTTCATTTCTGGAAAACCCAGAAATTGAAGAACAATGTCTGACAAGTTTTCTAGGGCTTAGATCTCTCTGATATGTTGTTGTTTAGCTATGAACTTGATTGATAATGATAGTATTACACTTATATTACATGTCTAACACTTTAGAAAGCCTAGAAATATAATGTCCAAAGATCTATCAACGGTCAAACATAGCCTCTCGGTGTCTGACATTGCATGTTCTTAGTTGTTCAAGAACACCTGTAGCGACGGTTCTATCGCTATAGGGCCCTTTAGCGACAGTTATTTTCCAAAAATTATTATTTTTATTAAATAAATAGAAAAAAATAGTTTTTAATTATTAAAAATACATAATAAATTCTTAAAAATTATTTTAAAGCCTAAAAATGGGTTTTTAATAATTATAAATATATTTTATAAATATTTAATATTTTTTGAATAATAATGGTATTTAATTTATTTAATTATAATATTAAATAAATTATTTAAAATGATTTTAATACATGAAAAATCATTTAAAAATATATTATAATGTTAGAAAATATTTTAAGTTATTTTTGATGACTTTTAATATTTTTGATGAATTTCATTAATAATTTATTATTAATGGTAATTAATTAATTTATTAAATGAATAAAATAAATTATGGAAAAATAGAATTAATGATTTAAAATCATATAAAAATGATTTAAGTGTTATAAAATATTTGAAATTATAAAATATAACTTTTGATATTTTATAATAAAAATATTAATATTTTAATATTAATAGCAATTATCGGATAATGGATTTAATCATGCTTAAAATCATATAAATATAATTTTTAGGTATTAAAAATACTTTTGAGATATTATAAATATATTATAATATTATGTTATGATTTTCATTAATATTTAATATTAAATAAATATTAATGATAAAGGAATTATGTGGTATTTTATATTATATAAATATGATATTAATGATTAAAAAATCATGATAAATGGTAATAATTATCGAAAAATTATTACGAGCCTATAAAAATTATTATGACTAAATAGAAAATTGTTTAAGTTATTTGTTAAGTGTTTCGACCGAGTCTTAGCAATATTAGGCTCGATAATTATCCAACTAAACCGTCGGGATGTCGAAATAGTACCGAATTCAATTCAAACTGAAATAGTTTGACTTGATACTAAGTTTTATATGCTGTATAGACTTTTAGGGTTATATGTTATATGTTTAAGTTATTCTATGAATATATATATAAAAGTATTATACTGTGATGATATTATTCTAACTTGGAAATCGTTATTATTAATATTAGGTCTGCAGACAAAGCTAAATAGGTTGTGTAACGGTAATCAACGAATTAAGCAAGTTTTCTTTAACTCAACTTCGAGTTGTTTATTCAAATATGCTTATGGATAATCATTGCTGATTACCATGTCTATGAATTATTGAATTGTACTCTGTGCATATTGCATGTATTCATTAGGTATGAAAGGCTGATCACCTTCATTACCATTCGGTCCAGATATAATTGATATGTTCATGTACAATGTTTGTTCAGCTATGAAAGTTTGTTCATACTAGTTCACAATTATATTGTAAAATTTTAGCCAGGTTATTGTTCAATTCTTTCTATCATGATATATCCTTAATTTATTGAACTTACACTTGCTGGGCAAACTTATTGCTCACCCTTACTATATCATGATAACCACTTGTAGATTAGGCGAATACTTCGGATACAAGAAAAGGTTAAAGATAAGTACAGCTTGGGAATTATGTGTACAGTTAGATTTGTAACAGTAATGTTTTTTTAAATAGAATATTAATTCAGGTATTATGTGAAGGTTCTCAACCTTGGGAATAATGTGTAACGTTTATTGTATAAATAATTTATGTTTATATCTTCCGCAATAGTTTTAGAAATAGTATACCAAATCCTTGGTGATTAGGACCAGGATTCAGGGATGCTGCAAGGATACCTTATCAAATTCTAACTCTTGAGGTATAACCTTTAAGCGTAGAATATCATCCTTTTTATCTAAAATTTTAATAGGTATCTCCATATACGTTAAATATTCTGGTATCTCGTCTAGTTCTAATTCAATAATGTGGTTCGGGTCGTCCACATATTTACGTAACATTGATGCATGAAAAATGTTATGAACACATGACATACTTGGCGATAAAGCGAGTCTATAGGCCACAGTTCCTACTTGATCGAGGATTTCAAATAGACCAATAAAATCGAGGGTTGAGATTTCATCTGTGACGCCCCCAAAATAGGTATATACCACCCATCTTGAGTCGCCAAATACATGGTACTAAATTCAAATACAACTTGATTATACAACAGTCATGTAAAATACGACAAAATACATGCTGTGAGTTTTAATACAAATATTATCATCTAGACAATATCCACACTCAATTTAGTCCTCATTACATTTATTATCACACTATTTAACAGAATAGTGAGGACTACTAAGACACCATCTCGGACCATAACTCCGTTCCCCGACTAGTCCCCCGGCTACGTTCTCATTTCCTGAAGAGAACAGTGAAAGAAAGGGTGAGCTCAACTAGCCCAGTAAGAAATATTATGACTAAGATAATGCAGAATAAATTATCATTAGTCATCAATAGTGTTAAACTGATAAAATACAATAGACATCAAGTTTAACTGCAGCGGAACATGCAATCCATTAAAAGAGTCGAGTAGAGAATAAAATCTACTATCTTTTATGATTTAAAAAGATTTTTCATCACTTTTATTGCTGAGACTCAGCTTAATAAATAATCCACATCATCCCTGCACTACGGCCAAGGATATTCATTAGGGTCACGACCACAAATTATCCATACACTACGGGCCAAGGATATTTGTGTATTCATCAATGGTCATAATCATGCAAACAACTGTCCATCAATGCACTTTGGGCCAATGAGGACTTTTACCACATCATTTGTAACATTACGGTCATGATTACAACGAATAATCCCTGGTCATAATCATATCAAGTCCATCTATGCACTACAGGCCACAGATGACTTTCAAAAATAATATAAACATGATGATGATGAAAATGATATAAGAATTCAATAAAACAAGTTTAAGAATTAATTTATTCAGGAACTAATAACGTCCAAATTGTCAACATGACACTTCTTTGTAAAGTAAAATTCAAGAATGCTCAGAAGAATATTTCCATGAAAAGATACTGGATGAAGAGCAAATATCAAGAATATTCCACTAATTTCATGGAGTGTAGAAGTCAAAACTTTAACCAACTGAGTATAATAAAGAATGGAATAACAAAAGAAATCACCATTCATGCGATACTTCGCATAGACAGGTTATTCCATTAGAATAATAAATAACGAAACCGTTCAGGTAATGTCATACGACCGCATGTGATATTCCAACGAATAATAATAAAGAATGGAATACAACAGAAATCACCATACATGCGGTACTTCGCATAAACACGTTATTCAAATAGAATACTAAATGACGGAACCAGATCAGGTGAAATTCACACCAACAGGATGTTCCAACAGAATAATAAAGATTTTAACCGTGTCCCGTAGAAAGCGTGAATATGATATTCCAACCTAATAATAAAGAAGGAACCACGTCCCGGCGTAAAAGCACGCATGCGGATATTCCAATGTAATAATAAAGATTTTAAACCAGTCCCATAAAAGCCTGAATGTGATATTCTAACGTAATAATAAAGAATGGAATACGTAAGAATTTTACCAAGTATAGGGTAGCTCATGATACTGAGTTATTCCAATGAATAATAAAGATGGAATAATAGAAGTTCTCTTCATGAATATAAAAGAAATAATACCCCTTACCATAAAAGAAACTTGATATCAGAGTAGTGAAGTAGCAGAATATTTTTCTTCTTTCTCTCTATAGTTTCTCTCTCTATAGTTTCTCTCTCTAGAGTTTCAGTGAATTCGTAAGAAATAATGAAGGAATGAGCTTCTATTTATAGAAGAATGGAATGAATAGTAACCAATCCATGAATGATCCAGATTGATTTACTTTAATCGGACGGTCCATGTTTAAAGAAAAATCTTTTAAATAAAATATAATATATTCTATTTATAATCTAATAAAACGAATAACTTTTAAAAAGATTTTACTATGCAAGCACTATGCAAGCACTATGCAAACACTATGCATAATAAAATATAATATATTCTAATTATTGTCTAATAAAATGATAACTTTATAAAAGTATTCTGCTTTTATATAAAAAAGATTTTACTATTAGCCTAATAAAACGAACAACTTTATAAAAGTATTCATTTTTATATAAAAGTTTTTCTGGTTTTATTACGTTAATAATACGAATAAAACAAAACGTCATCATCATTATTATTATTCACACTATTAATCGACCAGGTCGTTCCCAGGAAAGAGGGGGCTTTCTAATAAGGATTTCTCCCTATTAGCGCTCAATTAGGTGACCAAACCTCTCCTTGGCAGAACTTCTAGACATCGTTAATAATGCAAATAATAATATTAACAACTTCGTCATCTCAATTATTGATTTAATAACATATAAAATATCGACAATAATTGAATCAAATTGAGTGACTTCTCACATAAGCAATGATAATCAATACCGTGTGCTACTATGCAACCACGCGTATTACTGTACTTTTACTACCGAGTAGTTCAACAGTATCAACGGTCCGTTATTTTTATAAAAATATTTTTGTCTTTTTCTCAATCCGACAATAATTCTGTTGTTGGATCCACCAATGATTGTGCCGTCATATGAATATTCCCTGACCAATCGAATATTATATAACAACTTGCGTACTTTGTAAAATTTATAAATATTACCTAACCGTAATAAAGATATCAAATTTATTCCATAATATTCAAAAATGATATTTATAGAAAATTCATTTTTATTCATAAAAGTTGGGGTCTTACATCATCTCTTCGTCGATTCTTGCTTCTAGAATAATGCCTTCTTGCACCTTCTTCTTCATATTCATCAGCTCTGAGTATGTAGCTTGAGCGACTTTAAATTTTTTTATTAAAGTCGATTGTACTCATATATTTGATATCATCACGTGGATACCTAGAGTCTTTAACTTTATCTCCATCATTTGTAAGTCATACGAAATGGGTCTTTGTGTTAACAACATCGCACTCGTAACCGCATACAATCTTTTATTAAACGCGTCAGCTACCACGTTTTCTTTTTTCTAGGATGGTATTGAATGGTATGGTCGTTATCTTCAATAGCTCGAGCCAACGTGTTTGGCGCATTTTACGTTCGTTCTGGGTGAAGAAATATTTGAGGGTTTTGTACCGGGTTCAAGGTCGATACAAAATTTTATTTCATGCTCTGGGGGTAGGCTAGGAAGTTCTTCGGGGAATATGTCAGGAAATTTATTAACAACAGAAATATCAATCAAATCTGACGTATTTTTGTTTAAATCTGTGATATGAGCTAAGAAAGCTTGACATCCATTTTTCAATAAACGAATGGCTTTATGGATTGATATGACATTGATTGACTTTAGTGGTTTGGTTTCTTGAATTCACATAATAGGGTGGTTAGGAATATGAAAGCTAACAACCTTACAAAAATAATCAATTTTTGCATGATGAGTAGTTAACCAATCAATCCCTAAAATCACATCAAATGCAAGTATTTTCAAAGAGATAAGATCAACATGTAATGTGAGGTTGCCGATTTGAATCAAACAAAATTTCTAAACAATGAATGTAATGAAGGTTTTTACCAACGGAGTTTCAACAGAAAAGTTAAAGTCTAATTTCTCTAGAGTTAAATTTAAACGTTGAGCGCAAGTAGGAGAAATAAAATAATGGATAGAACCGGTATCAAATAAGGTATAGTCTTTGCAAGAGTTTATGATTAGCTTACCCATGATAACTTCGTTCGGGTTTACTCACCACGAAAAATGCTCTCTCTTAAACAACCGATTTTGACTTGTCTGGGACATCCTTTGGCGTCACCATCCCACCTGGACTTGACTTCACTACACGACAAAATCGAGCTAGGTGACTTTCTCTTCCGCAATTGAAACATGCTTTGGGTTCTGCGTGCAGTTTGGATGAATGTGTCCCTTCTGTCCGTATTTGAAATATACGACCGATGATCGTTCTCCTTCCTTAAAAACGGGTGATGGTGCTTCTATCTTTCCATCATTGTTGAATCTTCTATTCTTAAAGTCATTCCCACCTAGTTCACATTTCCTATTATCGTCGCCATGATTACCACCGAAGTGGTTACCATTTTTGGCATGATAATTTTCTCTATGATGGTTATCATTGTTCCAATGGCCGTTGCCACCGGTACAATTATTATCGTGTTGTTGGTCGTTGCCTTTTGGTTAGGATAACTCATAATCGTGTTTTAATAACTGAGCCTTATTCACAACATCTGAATATAAACAAAGTTTGTGAGAAATGAGGTATTGACGTATTTCGGGTTTCAAACCTCACAGAAACATTTGCGTCATTCGCTCCTCATTATCAACTAAATAGGATGCAAACTGGGACAACTCGGAAAACTAAGCCTCATACTGCGATACAGTCATAATGTTTTGCTCCAGCTTGATGAATTCTACCTCCTTCATGTGATGAATACATTCGGGAAAGTACTTGTCGTTGAACAATTCTTGGAACTTCTCTCAAGACATATTTAGTGCGGCAGGTTGAGTACGTTTTACAGATTTCCACCAGTAATCTGCCTCTTCACGCAACATAAAGGTGGCGAATGGAACTTTTTGCTCCTCTGAGCATTCCAAGACATCAAATATCTTGGTGATCTGCTTTATCCACATCTCTGCCTTAAGTGGTTCTGGCTTTCCCAAAAACTCCGGTGGTCCCAGCTCCTTGAACTGCTTAACGGTGACCAGCCATGAGTTGCCAGTGTTTCCACCTATATTATAAACAAGAGTCTTTCTAGTTTGGTTTTGCATAAATTCTAGAAAGTTCCTAAACATACCATCGTTCATCATTTGGTCGATGTTGTTGTTTATATGAGGATTATTGTCTTCTTGATACACATTATCCTGGTTATTGATCGTCGGTGACTCAACGGTCTCATGTGCTCCATTACTTATCTCAACATTTTCAGATGTCATTTTACTGTCATAAAACAAGGGTTAATTGACATGCCACGTATTATCCCTATACTCTGACCGACCAATTAAATAACAAATAACTTAGGTAGGTCATACTAACGAAGGATTAACTCGTCTCTCCCCTCCTAGTTCTAGTCTCACATCTCAGCCAGGGATCATATCCCTAAGCTTTGATACCAACTGTGACGCCCCCAAAATAGGTATACATCACCAATTTTGAGTCGCCAAATACATGGTACAGAATATAACTACAACTTAATTATACAACTGTCGTGTAGAAAATGACAAAACATAAGCTGTGAGTTTTAATACAAATATTGCCTCCTAGATAATATCCAAACTCAAATTCAATCCTCATTACAATTATTATCACACTATTTTATAGAATAGTGAGGACTACTATGGCAACCATCTCGGACCGTCACTCCATTTCCCGACTAGTCCCAGCTATATTCTCATTTCCTGAAGAGAACAGTGAAAGAAAATGGTGAGCTCAACTAGCCCAGTAAGAAATATTATGACTAAGATAATGCAGAATAAATTATCCTTAGCATTTAATAGTATAACAACTGATAGAATATAATAGACAACAAGTTTTAGATCAACAACTGTAGCGGAACAGGCAATCCATTAGAAGAGTTAAGCAGAGCCTGATATCTACTATCTTCTATGATTTAAAAGTTTTTCATCAATTTTATCGCTGAGACTCAACTCAATAAATGATCCACATGACTGAATTATCCATGCACTATGGGCCAAGGATATTCATTAGTATCACGACCGCGAATTATCCATGCACTACGGGCCAAGGATATTCGTGTTTTCACCAATGGTCATGATTATACCAAATAATCCCTGGTCATAATCATACCAATCAACAGTCCATCTATGCACTACAGGTCAAAGATGACTTTTACCACATCATTTGTAACATTACAGGTCATGATTATACCGAATAATCCTTGGTCATAATCATACCAATCAACAGTCCATCTATGCACTACGGCCAAAGATGACTTTCATCACAATATAAGCACGAGGATGATATCAATGATATAAGAATTCAATTAAAAGAAAGCAAAGGATAAATTTTAAAGATTTATAATTTAATTTATCCATAAATCAATGATGTCCAAATTGTCAACATGATACTGCTTTGTGGAGTAAAATTCAAGAATAATATTGTATCAAAAATGATTTGGACAGAAAAGAAATTAATTTTTGTCATGAATAGTACTCCGGGTGAATAGTACTCGATTGAATAGTACCCCGTGAATAGTAATTTGGGAATAGTACTTTGTGAATAGTACTTTGTGAATAGTACCTTATTTATGAATAGTGTCGTATTTATGAATAGTGCCCATGAATAGTACTCCGGCATGAAAAGCTTAAAATTTAACAAGAATGTTCAGAAAAATATCCTTGTGAAACGATACTACATGAAGCGCAAATTTCAAGGATATTCTACTAATTTCACTTGTATATATAATATACTTTAACAAAATGAGTGTAGAATTAGGAATACAAACTGAAATAATATTACTTATATACTACAGAGTATGGAAGAAAATATTATTTCATACGAGTATTTAACAAAAATAATATCCCTTACCATAGTAGAAGGCTGAATACTGCAATAGTGAAGTAGCGGAATACTCTTATTCTTTCTCTCTATAGCTTCTCTCTCTATAATTGCTCTTCTGAGTCTTAGTGAATTAGTGAGAATGGAAGAAGAATATGCTTATATTTATAGGAAAACATAATTTCGATAATTGCACGATTAGGGGCTCGAATTATTACAGTATAGTAACTTTATCTATACCTCCATTTTTAATTTAGTCCTTCAAGTATTATCAAACTTGCACAACCTCCCCTAATAGTACATGCATGTGAACCAATAGTTCAATGCATGTGAATTAACAGTAATTTGCTTGTGAACCAATAGTAATTAATTGCTCATTTATCCGATTATTTGCCCGATTGGTCAATTAAATCAGCCAATCACAGAAATACCTCCTTTGAGGGTAATTGGGTCACGGAAGAATTAAAGAAAACTAAATGAACAAACATCTTTAATCAACACAAACTTATTTATCATTAATATTATAACTCACAATATTTAACAACCAGATCATTCCCAGGAAAGAAGGGGCTTTCTGATTAGGATTTCTCCCTATTTGCGCGCAATTAGGTGACCAAACCCCTTTCCTCGATAGAACTTTCTAGACATCGTCAATAATGCAAATAATAATATAAATAACTTTGTCGTCTCAATTATGGATTTAATAATATAAAATATTGTGCAGATGATACTGTGATAATAATTGAATAAAACTGAGTGACTTCTCACGTAAGCATCAATAATCAAAGATACTGTACAATACTGTGTGCTACTATACAACCACACGTATTACTGTACTTTTACCACCGGGTATTTCAATAGTTTAACGGTAAAACTTTTGCCGTTATTTTTATAAAAAGTTATTTTTTTCGTTTTCTCATTCCGACAGTAATTTCCTAGCGGGGTCCACCAATTATTGTGTCGTCGTACGGATATTTCTTGACAAAACGAATATTCCTCGACCAAACGAATATTTTATAACAACATGCTCGCTTTGCAAAATTTTCACATATCACCCTTAACTTTAACCTTTTATTAATTTAACCATTTATTAAATAGAATAATAATTATAAGAAAATTGAATACTTTCATTTCATAAAATTCGGGGTCTTACATTCAAGAATATGGGTGTTTGAAAAAACCCTAGATTTCTATCTCTATAGAAAAGGTGTACTCTCCCAACTCTTGGAATTGTCAGCCATGTGTGTTGTGAAAAACATCAACCCTCACTCATACTAAGACTCCTTTTATTTATAGATGTAGACAACACTCCTTAACAATTAAGGAATTGGGTTTTATTTTAATTAATTAGGCTCCTAATCTTATTAGGAATAATTAATTAAACTTTTTTAATTAATTAGCTTCATAATCTTATTAGGAATATATGAGAGTACTTTTATTAATTAATTCCCAAACTTCTTTAAGAATTAAATAATAATAATAATAATAATAATAATAAGATTCCTCTTATTAATTTATATTTAATATTTCTAAAATATAAATAATAAATATTAAGATATTTAATTTATTCTATCACCATAGATTAATTAAATATACTTTACTTATTATTATGATTATGCCATTTACTTCTAAAATAAATATTCTTCCTTTTGCGGTATGATGTTGGGTAAATCCCTAAATACGCACAACACACAAGTATACATGGTCAACAAGTAATACAATGATACGTCAAGTATCGTTCCCACAGAGACAAGTATTAATAATAATCTAACAATTATCAGCTTTATATTATTTCAATTTTATTAAACTAATTAAATTAATGGTGGAAAATAATGAAAAACTAATAAACTAAAAATCAAAAAAAAATCAACACAACTAAATACCACAAATTTTAACGAGATGATGGAGAATTAAGTCTACAACTTCACTTTATGTTTCACTCAGATTATCACACTTCTTTTCAATTCAATTAATTATCCCGGTACATTAATCAAGAACACATAAGTAAAATTAGCCATCTCTCAATGCACTAACACCACATCAACTTAAATACACAATTAAAAGAATTAAGCCAGACACCCTAATTAACTAATTCACTATATCTCTATGTGAATTACAATTAAAGAAGGTTTAAATTCTAAGTTCTTACACAATTACATGTGATGTTAGGTATATATCTATCCTAAACATATATCATGAATTCCATCAAAACGCAGAAATCATGAACACATGCTATTATGACTAAGTCTAGATTCATATCTCATCTCTCGAATCCATACAAATCCACATAGAATTGGTGATCAAGAAATTCATAAATTAAGCACAAATCACAATAGATGAACTGAAAAGATAACTTTATTGAATTGAATTCAAAGTATGATCATCATTGTTCCACTTTAAAGATCCATTGCAAGCTTAATAAGAAATTTAGTTCATAATTACTGAATTAAAAACTGAATAAATTAAAGAATACATCATTTTAATTACAGAAACTGAATAAAATAAATAGAATAGATAGAATAGAATTAAACCACCCTTCTCTGCACTCACTTGTGAAATCTTCGTGATCTTACTTCCTTGCTCTGTTCCTCCACAATCTTCTTCAAAATTAGGGTTCAAAGTTGCAATTCATTAAGTGTCTGATTGATTGATTAAATATGTTGCCTAAGTCTCTGCAATAACTGATAAAATTGTTCCAATTTCAGTCCCAATCTATGCCAATTTCATCCTGTCCATGCCTCTACAGTAATTGAATTGCATTCAAACCCCTGCCCCAGCGGGGTACCAAGATTGCAGTCATTATTTTCTTATTTTTCCATGCTATGTCTTGCCACATTTCCACCATTGTACCATAACTAACACGTAATGAAACCTGTAAATAGAAACAAGCACAGACACATAAAATAATACTAAAAAAAACATAATAAACACTATTTAAGTCCAAATAGGAACCCGATTCGTTGGTATGAAACCCACTCATCAAACTCCCCCAAACTTAAACCGTTTTAGTTCTCGAGCACAACAATATGCAATGCGATACAACTAACTCCATGCTTACGAATCCAGCAATAGACAGAATAAAATCTATTCTCATGGCCTGAGAGAAATCACAATAGACATGATAGTACATCATACCAAGACCGATCAATAACTTCCCAACCAATCATCAAATCTTAACTTGTTATAATTGATATAGTGCGTGTATGCTCAACAACCATGCTAACTATTGTAAAGTTAAATACAATACATAATAAACCTCTTGAAAGGAATCATACAACATAAAGTTAAGAAATCCAAAAATAAGTAAGATCTAACTAAAATCAAATAGTTACTAAATTCAAAGGTCAAAATGGGATGCTTATGATTTATTTATTCACATACGGGGCTTTTCTCTCTTTCTCCTGTTTTTACACTTTTTATTTATCTCATGGTTGTGCAATGTCTAGTCCTCTTAGGCTTTTGAGTGCTACCCCTTAGCGAGCTTTCAACCAACGACTCCCAAACCGTCAGGCTTTATGGCTTTAGGTGTAGAGACATCCCCTCGGGCGTACTTACTCAAGTAACAAAGGCCAAAGAACTAGACTAACCATGGTGTTTATTCATATTTTTTTCTTTTTCTCTTTTTTATAGCTTATATATCCCAAATTTTCTCCCAAACTTAGGTTCCTATCTAATCTTAGCCATCTTTGTCTATTCATGACCTTCTTTCATTCAAACTAGCATTATCCTTAAGAGTTCCAATATGTATCAATTTAAACTCAATCAGTCAACATAGTCATTTTTTAATGTGCTATCCTGATTATACCAGTTTTAACAAATAAAGATTTAATTCATGATTAGAAATCACATTAAACTCGTCATCCTCCGAGGTATCCTCAGCCTCTTCCTCCTCTGGAGCATCAGGAAATACGAAACCTAAATTGCGAGGATGCGATTCACCTCCAGCCCAGACCGAGTACCGAGCAATCATTATGGAATCAAGCAGCTGAAAAGGCTGCTGCACGAGCTCATCACCTGACCATCAAACTCCAAATTGCCTGCACAACCCACAAATAAGTGAGGGTGTGGCAATCCTCCTGAAAATGGCCCGAACAAGCATCGTCAGATTGAGAAGATGATTATGGCCCCAATGTCTATATAAAAATCCTTCACTATAGCCTGGAGGAGTAGCACCTTTTCCTTGGTAACTTTATTATTATGTGTCGAAGGAAACAACTTCACACACAGGAATGCATACCAGATCTTTCTATATAAGCTTAGATCCTTGCTCATGAATAAGGTGCCACCCTTTTTCCCCTTCGCCCACATAGTGTCATGTTTTGAAATTTCTATGAGGATCTGGTCATAGTTGGGATTACAGTCACGAAGCTGGACATATTGACACACTACTGGGGCTCGCACACTATAATACTGGTTTATTGCCTCAAGACTGAAAGGCACGTGTTTTACCCACACAAACGCCCACATAGTGCCAGGTTTTAAAATTTCTATGAGGATCTGGTCATAATTGGGATTACTGTCACGAAGCTGGACATATTGACACATTACTGGGGCTCGCACACTATAATACTGGTTTATTGCCTCAAGACTGAAAGGCACGTGTTTTACCCACACAAACGCCACAAATGGTGCTTTATCTTTAGCATTGGCATAAAACTCTTTCACAACAGTCACCACTGCAGGGTCTGGCTCATCAGTGAATACCTCCTAGTCATGTTCATGAATTTATCTCTATATTTGGCCATCAAACGCATCTGGCCTGAAGCCCCACTCTGGTGTCAGTGCTTTGGGCATGAGATAGTCGTATTTGTCCGCCGCATTAGCACTCACAAACTTGTGTTTGTCGAAGCTCCTTGTACGTGGTGAAGAACCTTCGCCCCTTTGGCGTTTCACAAGAGTTTTTGGAGCCATGATCTTAGTATGCCAACAACAACTCCCCCAAACTTTGTCTCAGTCAAATTCATAAATAGTTGGTGTGCACCACACTTACAATGCCCAAAATTACAGTCTACAATTCAAAGTTTGTGAAAAACTTGCTAACAGTAGCTTACTTGTAATACCCGAGAATTTTCACATCTTATTAAATGAATATATTAATGGAAATAAATATTTATAAATGATTTTGTGTTACGAGATAAGATAACTCAATTATATTAAATAATTGAATAATTGAGAATATATGGAGTTTGCGATGAACTCGTTGAAAGCCTTGTGTGGCATAGTGATGGGAAATATTGATAATGATATTAATCGACGAAAGAATTATTAAGTGAACAATTAATTAATATTAATTGTTAATTGTTATTGTAGAATTTTAATTAATTGTTATAGAGATCAATAATTACATTAATCAATGAGGAATGGATTAATTAATATTAGTGTTAATTAATCAATAAGATGAATAATTTATTTATTTGGCATAAAACAAATAAGTAAGTTATTAATATAATAAAATTATCTTTATTTTTGTGCAAGTGTGCAATAATTAAATATATAAAATATATGGAATACCATTATATTATATAGTGTAGTCACAACTTATGTGACTATACTATATATAGCAAAACCATATATTAAGATTTATTAAACTATATAGTAAAGTGTAAGAAATTATAAGTTGCATAAATAATTGCTTATGTGACAATAAGTATGAGTGGAAACAGTAAAAGATGTACTCTGTCAAAGAATTTCAAATTATTCCAATAAGTGAGTATAACTGGAATAATAAAGTTTTAAGGGGATATTAAATTACTATTGGGTAATTAAATGGAGTCCATACATGTTATAAATAATAATTAGACTGGAATAATGTTCATGGATTATATGATGTGAGTACATAAATAATCCCTCACTTTCCATTATGTAGTAGCATTAACACATTAAAATTTTATTTTTGGGAACAAAGTAAGCATTATAAACATAGTTGCTGAGATTTAAAACCCGTGTCCCATATTAAGTGTCGTAATAGTACTCAAATAGTAGCCTATATCCTCTTTGCGTGAAATCAATCAGCTACAAATCCATGGTGATGATAGCTATCGATTGGCAGTTGGCCAACTCTCTTCTACCCATTGTTCTCTTCTATTTTCCTGTGAATCAAACCATGGAACAAAGCCATGAACTGGGCAACTCTTTTCTCTATAAAAGGTAGCCAAACTCTTTATTTCTCAGTTGCTAGAATTTCACTGATAAGTGCATTAGAGAGTGAGATTTTCTAAAACATTGAGGGAGCATAATCAGAGAAGTGAGGGAATACAATTTAAGCTTCAAGGAGGTATAATTTCTGTTTTTGTTCTTAGTTTGAGTTTTGTCTAAATTCTTATAATTTTAGATATTCTCTGTTAATTGATGTAGAATAGCATGCCATTGTGTTGTCTGGGTTTGTTTTCAAGATTAGGAACTGTATATATTATTTGGATTCAGTTTTGGTGTTGGTTGTGTTGGAGCTGTGCAGAAGAAGAGCCTTTATTTTTCATTCTGTTCGAAGTGGCGCGGCTGCGCCACTTCTATAGTACATGACCACGCGGCCGCGCTGGCTGCAAGTCATGTCTAGTAATTTTTGTGATCTTGTTCCATTCTGAGCATGCTACTGTGGTTATTATATGCTTATGAACAACCTTAACTTGTGGACTGAGACCTGTTATATATATAGTAAGCCATGTTAGTTGATTTAAGTATAAACGTTCAAAGAAGTATAAGGATTTGGAAACTAAATTTTGATAAACATCGCGTAATACATGTTCTGACTTTATGTGCCAATGTATCAAGTTCTGATATACATTAAAAATGTGACCAATATATTAGTTTACATTGTTGGAAAGGGTATGGTGTAGTAAAGCATGAATTAAAAGAAAAATGCAAGTAAAAGACTATATTAGCTATGTGTACATGAACTATGCATAAACTGAGTTTTGAACTTTAAAACATACTTATGTAAACTATGATGTGGTTATAGAAGCATGATATGGGATGTGTGAACTTACCTTGCATGCTTGAAGAAGTTTTACTAATGAAAATACGCACTTTGAACGTGAATATTAACATACTACGTTGAGAGTTAGAATCTTACATTTGTGAACATGTTAGATGATACTCTTAGACGCACTCATGTAATATAAATATATATATACCATGCTTAGGTAGCGTGATTCAAGTGAAGCGTAAACGAAGCATATTTTCAAACAAAAACGATGATAATTACACATATGTAATATGAATACTCACAAACATATCTAAAATGAGTTATATGACTACCTTATATGTTTAAAAATCAAGCATATCATGTTAATATATATTATGTGTATAAGGATGGGCAAGCTAGGCCAAGCAAGTGATTTCTCAGCCCTGGTTTGAACTAGGAGCCGCGCGGCCGTGCGTCTCCTTAGTACAAATTAGGCGTGGTCGCGCCCCTCTGCAGACTTGGAAAGTGACTTTTGTGATTTCTGAAATATGTAGCATGCTAGGATAACTTCATTATGCTTATTTATGTCCATGACACACTGACAGAGGTAGCCTTGCATGTTAACACCTATCTTAGCTTGAATTAACAAGGTTTTTTTAAATGATGAAGTCTAACGATAGTTCTGAGCTACATAATGACATATGTATAAGATAATGCGACTAGAAGAATAGTAATATATGTTAGCATTTGTGTATGATAGTAAGTTAAGATAATAGGTGTACATGTTGAACTTGTATAACTAATGTGATTATACATGAATAAGATATCATAGTGCATTGGATTGATATTAAGCTTTACTTTGGTAAACTACACTTGAGGCAAGTATCCTAAACCCTTGCATTACTTTATTCAACGAATATTGTAAGCAAATACCTAAACCTTATCTCTTTGAATGCAAGTTAGCCTACTTATTCATTCAATTGAACAAGTATATTTAAACTCTCGTGAAAACTTTTATTCATGTTGAACTTGGTATTGTTCTTGAATATTGTGAAAGTTTCTATGCCATTAATTTGGCTAGAATGCATGTTTATAAAATTGTCCAAACCAATTGACTGGTGCGGAAATCTTGAAAACTGAGTTGAAAAACCCTTATGGTAAGGGGAGTGTATGTTGTTGGAAACCCCAACACATGAGTGGATATTACTGTGGTGTTATGCATAACATAGAGTATTGTAGATTGATCATCTATAGTACTTAATTCTTTTGGGTTATCAGTTTAGTATTGGTAATTCTAGTAGATGTTCAATAGTCTTTAGTGACTGCTCAGTATAAATTGTTTTATCCAGTTGGATATATTGATAGCCTTTGAATTCATATATATCTGTTGATCTATATTGAATTATCATTCCATATCCCAAAGATTTGATTCGAGAATTATTGATACTCATTGTTCATAATATTGTTCTAAGACTCTGAGACTATACCTTGATATATATAACTCATGATTTAATACTCTTTACCCTTGTTATATATTACTTGCTCAGCAATTTGTGCTCATTCTTGCTTATTTAAAACCTTTTAGTTAAGGCAGAACATGGAAGTGTCTCTGGGAAAGACAATGGCAAGGGAAAGGCAACCAACTAGCTTGTTCCTTTATGAATTAAAATTATTATGTTGTATTAAGACTATTTTCAGACTATGTTTAAGCTTAAGAAGAATTATGTAATAAGTCTTTATTTGATATTATTATGTAATCCATTAAGTACTGTAGGTTTCCAGACTTAGGGGAATAATTATAATAAAACATTGTATATTATTCTTAATTAGATCTTCAGCTGTGAATGTGTGATTTTAGTTAATATTTTATTACAATGAGCACGTGATGAACCAAATTTGAGTGACCAAGTGGCGGTCCGAATTTGGGGGCATCACAAGTTGGTATCAAAGCTGTAGTTATAAACCTTAGGTGAGAGTGTCCTTAGATTATAACTTAGAAGAACTTAGAAGTTAGGAAGGAGATAAGACTCATGTAGAGTTTTCCTAGAGAGACTTAGGGTGTTATGAAATGTAACTTCATTCTATACAATGAACTTATATTTATTTAACATTCTGATGGAGTCATTGTTTTTGTTGTCTTATGTTGGTGATTGTAGGATGACTGATATGGGAGGACCTAGTGCAGTAGTAGAGGAGGAACCGCGTGACATCCATGTAGTATTTTAGACACCCTTGATAGTGGTCCCTATCGATGACGATGACGAGGAATAAGAGATGGAGCCATTACCCGAGGAGTCTGACCCTGAGGAGGAGCTTATGGAGGAGGAGCCCAAGCCTATGGAGGACTCCGACGAGGCTACTTTTGAGGATCGGATGTTGGGGGAGTATGAGGAACAAATTTTAGAGTTAGGGTGTAGAGTGGATGAACTAGAGGCTGAGGCTAGGGAGAGGGAGTCTCAGTTCCAGAAGTTGAGGGACGAGGACGTTCAGAGGAAATTAGCAATGCAGGAAATGGAGGTTGAAATTGCTCACCGTAAGGAGGAGGGGATCCAGATAGGGACTTTGTTTCACCGAGTGGTGGCTAGGAACGTTGAGTTGGCCGGGAAGCTGGAGGAAATAGAGTAGAGGGTTTTGAGTGAGAGGACGGAGAAGAGGCTCTCCGAACTCAGTTAGAGATGGAGGTGATTGATAGGATTCACTTCGAGGAGAAGTGGGAGGAAGCTAATGATAGGGCGGATGATCTAGAGTATGAGGTGCAGTGCAAGAGAAGGAAGATGAATAAGATGGGCTATGCTCTACGCACGGCCATGGAGAGATTGATCGATGGGGTAAATCACTACCCAGCTGAGCAAGGACAGACCCGGTATACCATAAACTGAGTTATGGTGGTACACATTACTCAGAAGGAATATCAGAGTGTCGTGGATCGTGGGATGTTAGATTGAGTCTAGAGGATGAAGTCTAGTAGTTGTAGTATTTTATTTATGTGTTGTTTAAAATCTCAGTCTTTTATGTAAGATGTGAGATAGTAGTAAACCCTAACTTTTGAAAAGTGTTAGAGGGGTAGTTAGCTGGTGTTGTCCCCGTCTTTTGAGATACTAGGGGATATGTGTTATCATTTATAGCAGTATGCTAGAAAAGAACATGTATTGTAACCATTTGACATATGAATATAAATGATCTTATTTCAGGAACGTATTATAAACCTTTAGTTCTTTTCAATTGAGAAATGTCTGAGTATTATAATTAGATAATAAAATGAAAATTTTGTGATGCAGAAAAATGCCAGCCAGACGTAGAATAACTGTCCCAGAAGAGTCAGTTAATGATGAGAGAGGACCAGTAGACCCAATACAGAGACTTGTAGATTTATTGGGAGATACCCTGAGGAGAAGGAATGAACCTATACCACCTATTCCCCAAGCTGTCCCAGTAACATCCTTCAAAGACTTTAAGAGTGTAGGACCCTAGAGTTCGAGGGAACTACTGACCCGATAGTTGCGTAAACCTGGATCAAGGAGATTGAGAAGGCCTTTACTATAGCTCGCGTGGGTGAAGACCAAAAGACAGTATTTGCCACATGCATGATGAGGGGCGAAGCGAACTATTGGTGTGAAGCTAATCAGCAGAGAGCGAGAGAAGGAATGATAACATGGGAGAGGTTTACGATGCTGTTCTTCGAGAACTATTTCCCAAAGAGTATGAAGAGTAGGATGGAAGTGAAGTTCCTAGAGTTAAAATAAGGAGACGTGACGGTGGCGCAATACACAACTAAGTTTAACGAACTAGCGCGATTTGCGGAGCACCAAGTTGAGGATAAAGAAAGTAAGGCGAGACGCTTTGAGCAAGGGTTGAAGCCGTTGTTGTATAATAAGGTATCAGTCTTTAGATTGATTTCTTTGCGAAATTGTTAGAGAAGGCAATCATTGCGGAAGGTGGCAATGAGGCCTTAAGTCTATATCATAAGGAGAAGAAAAACAAGAACACTAGTAGTGAGCATCGTGGAGGAAGCAGCAGCCGATGGAGTAACTCCGAAAAGAGAAAATGGGAAAACAACAACAACAAAAATATTAATCAAGGTGGGAGTCACTAGGGAAAATTTAAGAAGAGGACTGAAGCTTGTAACAAGTGTAGAAGAAGTCATCAGGGGGAGTGCTGGAAGGGAAAAAACACGTGTTATAATTACGGCCAAGAGGGGCACATATCGCCAAATTGCCCAAAACCAAAGAAGATCAGGGGATGTTTTTCTTGTGGATCAAAAGAGCACCAGATAAAGGATTGCCAGAAAAAAGGAAGTGGTGGAGTCAAGGAGGCCGTGGAGGAGGAGCAAGTTAATGATTGGTGGACTGCAAGAACCTAACCCAGTGATCGTGCTGAACCTTTAACATAACCATCCAAGATGTAGTAGCTACAAAGGAAGTTATGTTAGGTATAATCCCAATCAATAATATAAATGCTTATGTATTATTTGATTCGGGTGCTACCTGTTCGTTTGTATCCGAAGAATTTTCTAGTAAACTTAGTACACCTCGAGAGCGTTTAGAAGATCCTTTGAACATAGAAGTTGCGAATAAGGAAATAATCCCTATAGAATACATTTATCAAAATTGTCGCGCAAACATTAGAGAACATGAACTGAGCATAGACTTGATTCCTATTAGACTAGGAGAATTTGACATAATACTGGGAATGGATTGGTTATATAGCCATGCGGCGGTAATTGACTGTCAGAACAAGTGTGTGAACCTTCAGACTCCGAGTAAGT
This sequence comes from Panax quinquefolius, assembly GCA_020205615.1. Classification (NCBI taxonomy): domain Eukaryota; kingdom Viridiplantae; phylum Streptophyta; class Magnoliopsida; order Apiales; family Araliaceae; genus Panax; species Panax quinquefolius. The sequence continues at coordinate 50,330,961 of CM035168.1, read as the reverse complement.
TTAAGGTAGTGTTTTATGGTAGCTCATCACTTAAGCAATCATGTTACGTTACGATAATGCAGGCCAAGAAATTGTTAAGGAAATGATGTGTAGGTTATTTATCTTACATCGTAGATACTCAGAAAAAGGGAGTAAAAATTAAAGATATACTCGTAGTGAATGAATTTCAAGATGTGTTTTCGGATAATCTACCTGGTCTTCTGCCAGACAGAGAAATCAAAATCGTAATAGACTTAGCACCGGGAACGACACCGATTTTGAAAGCTCCATATCGTATATCGCCAGTAGAAATGAAGGAATTGATGATACAACTTCAAGAGTTATTAGATAAGGGTTACATTCGACCAAGTGTGTCTCCTTGGGGAGCACCAGTGTTATTCGTTAAGAAAAAGGACGGATCGATGAGGCTCTGTATCAATTATCGAGAATTTAACAGAGTAATAATCAAGAACAGATATCCACTACCAAGGATACACGACTTATTTGATCAACTGAAAGGAGCAAAATGTTTCTCGAAGATCAATCTACGGACGGGATATCACCTACTGAAAGTGCGGGATGAGGACATACCGAAGACTACATTTCGAACCCGTTATGGACATTACGAGTTTTTGGTAATGTCATTTGGTTTGACTAATGCTTCGGCAGCATTCATGGACTTGATGAATCAAGTTTTCAAGCCATACTTGGATAAATTTGTGGTGGTTTTCATTGACAACATTTTGAAATACTCGAAGACAGAGGAAGAACACGCCGAACATCTGAAGATTGTTTTGGAGGCACTATGGAAGGAGAAGATGCATGCGAAATTTTCAAAGTGTGAATTTTGGATGAAGAAGGTTCAATTCTTAGGCCTCATGGTGGATAAGAATGGAATCTTAGTAGACCCCAAAAAGGTCAAAGCAGTAAGTAATTGGGAACAACCGAGAACATCGACGGAGGTGAGAAGTTTCTTAGCTGGGTACTATCAAAGATTCATCCAAGATTTTTCTAAGATAGCGACCCCATTGACTAATCTGACGAGGAAGACGGTGAAATTTGTATAGATCGACAAATGTGAAGAGAGTTTTCAAGAGTTGAAGAAGAGATTGAGCGGAGCACCTGTGTTATCACTTCCAGATGATGCGGGAAATTTTGTGGTGTATAATTATGTATCACACAAGGGACTTGGTTGTGTGCTCATGCAACACAGCAAAGTCACTGCGTATGCATCACGACAGTTGAAGGATTACGAAAAATGATACCCTACTCATGATTTAGAGTTAGCGGCAGTAGTTTTTGCGTTAAAGATATAGAGGCATTATTTGCACGGAGAGAAATGTGAGATATACACGGACCACAAAAGTCTGAAATATATCTTCACATAGAAGGAGTTGAATATATGTCAGAGGAGGTGGTTGGAATTGATCAAAGATTATAACTATGATATTCTTTATCACCCGGGGAAGGAAAACGTGGTTGTCGACGCTTTAAGCAGGAAAGGAAGGGAGAAGTTGTTTCAATTGACGACTCAGGAAGAGTTAATAAGAGAAATGGAGAAATTGAAAATAGAGGTAAAGGGACCAGCGAGGTCTGAAGAGAAATTAATTGTAATGAAATCTTGTCCGACATTGTTGGATAGAGTAAAAGAAGCACATGAGAAAGATGAAGAATGTGAGAAGATCAGCAAAATGATTATAGAATACGGGGAAGAGAAATTTTTAATGGATAAAGATGGTATCTTAAGATTCGAAGGAAGAGTGTGGGTACCAGCGGTAACTGAGTTAAGAGAGGAGATCTTGCACGAGGCACACAATACGACGTATTCCATTCATCTAGGAAGCACTAAGATGTACCGAGACTTGAGGTAACTTTAGTGGCCTAATTTGAAACCGAAAGTCACGGAATGTGTTAGTAGATGTTTGACTTGCCAACGCGTAAAAGCAGAGCATCAGCGGCCGAGTGGTTTACTATAATTGTTGGAGATACCAGAGTGGAAATGGGAGCACATTACGATGGATTTCGTGGTAGGACTTCCAGTTACGCGGAAAGGTTATGATGCCATTTGGGTTATTGTGGATCGACTTAAAAAGACCACACATTTTCTACCGATCAAGATTCGTTACAATTTAAATCAGTTAGCGCGTCTGTACGTAAAGGAGATTATTTCACGACATGGAGTGTCGGTGTCAATTTTCTCCAATCAAGACCCGCACGTTAAATTTTTGGAAAAGCTTGCAAGAGAGGATGGGAACACAGTTAAGGTTGAGTACCACTTATCATCCTCAAAAAGATGGATAAAGTGAGTAAACAATACAAACGGTGAAGGACATGCTTAGGACTTGTGTGATGGACTTCAAGGGAAATTGGGACGACCACCTACCCTTAGTTGAATTTGCGTATAATAATAGTTACCATGCGAGTATCGGCATGCCACCTTACGAAAGAAAGTGTAGAATGCCATTATATTGGGACGAAGTTAGAGAACGACGAATACTCGGGCCAGAGTTAGTACAACAAACCGCAGACGTGGTGACAATGATAAGAGCCAGACTAGTAGCAGCTCAAGATCGCCAGAATAAGTATGCAGATTTGCATTGGCAGGATCGAGATTTTAAAATCGGCAGTTTTGTATTCTTGAAGGTATCTCCATGGAAGGGAAAGATCCGTTTCGGCAAGAAAGAAAAACTGAGTCCAAGATTCATAGGACCGTTCGAGATACTGAAGCGAGTGGGCGACGTAGCATACAAAGTTGCATTAACACCCGAGTTGGAACACATACATAACGTATTTCATATTTCTGTGTTGCGACCGTATAAGGCCGACTACAAGCACGTGATTTCTTACGAGCCCATTCAAGTGGAGAAGAACTTGGCGTATGAAGAAATTCATGTCCAAATACTAGATAGGAAAGAGCAAATCTTGAGAAATAAAGTTATTTCCTCTGTAAAAGTACTTTGGCGTAACCACGATGTCAAGGAGGCAACGTGGGAGTTAGAAGATAGGATGATGAGGGATTATCCCCACCTATTTATGTAACCTTATAGAAATTCCGGGATGAAATTTTTATAAGGGAGGGACGATGTATTACCCGAGAATTTCCACATCTTATTAAATGAATATATTAATGGAAATAAATATTTATAAATGATTTTGTGTTACGACATAAGATAACTCAATTATATTAAATAATTGAATAATTGATAATATATGGAGTTTGTGATGAACTCGTTGAAAGCCTTGTGTGACATAGTGATGGGAAATATTGATAATGTAATAACCCGATATCTTCTATATAATTAAATCAAAAATTTTGCGTATAAATTTTTTATTTATTTTAATGGTGAGAATATGTGCAACAAAATAATAAAGAATGGAATAACAAAAGGATTCACCATGCGTGTGATAGACTGCACAGACAGGTTATTCCCAATAGAATAATAAAGAATGGAACTAGGCCATGCATAAACGCACAGATAAGATATTCAAGCGAGAATAATAAAAAGAACTAACCAAAGTCGGGTAAAATTAAGACCCAAGCGTGATATTCCAATGTAATAATAAAGAATGGAATAACAACAGAAATAACCATGCATGCGATAGACCGCACAGACAGGTTATTCCAACAACATAATAATTAATGGAACCAGGTCAGGCGTAATACGCACCGACAGGATATTCCAACAGAATGATAAAGAATGGAATAACAGAAGAATTTCACCATGTATGCGGTAATTGCATGTATGAGCAAGTTATTCCAACATAATAATAAAGAATGGAATAAAAGAAGAATTTCACCATGTATGCGGTACTTTGCATATACAGGTTATTCCAACAGAATAATAAGGAATGAAATAACAGAAGTTCTCTTCATGAATACGAATTAAATAATACCCCTTACCTTAGAAGAAACTAGATATAGGAGTAGAGAAGTAGCAAAATACTTTTCTTCTTTCTCTCTATAGTTTCTCTCTCTAGAGTTTCAGTGAATTCGTAAGAAATAATGAAGGAATGAGCTTCCATTTATAGGAGAATGGACTGAATAGTAACTAATTCATGAACGGTCCGGTTTGATTTACTTTTAAAACAGACGGTCCATATTAAATTACTATCAAAGATTAATAAAATATTCTAATAAAACAAAATCTTTTAAATAAAATATAATATATTCTATTTATAATCTAATAAAACGAATAACTTTATAAAAGTATTCTATTTTATATAAAAAGATTTTACTATGAAAATACTATGCATGCCTTATCTGAAACACTATGCATAATAGAATATTATATATTTTATTTATAGTCTAATAAAACGAATAACTTTATAAAAGTATTACATTTTATATAAAAAAGATTTTACTATCAAAACACTCTGCATAATAAAATATAATATATTCTATTTATAATCAAATAAAATAAAACTTTATAAAAAGTATTCTATTTTATATAAAAAGTTTTCTATTTTATTACATTTATAATAATAATAAAACAAAACTTATCACCTTTATTATAATTCACAATATTAATCGACCAGGTCGTTCCCAAGAAAGAGGGGGCTTTCCAATAAGAATTTCTCCCTATTGGCGCGCAATTAGGTGACCAAACCTCTCATTAGCAGAACTTCTAAACATCGTTAATATTGTAAATAATAATATTAATAACTTTGTCATCTCAATTATTGATTTAATAATATATAAAATATCGACAATAATATAATCAAATAACGTGAGATACTATGCAGCAATTACTGTAGTAATAATTGAACAAAACTGAGTGACTTCTCACGTAAGCATCAATAATCAATACTGGGTGCTACTATGTAATCACGTGTATTAGTGTACTTTTACTACAGAGTAGTTCAACAGTTTTAACGGTAAAACTTTCACCGTTATTTTTATAAAATATTTTTGTCATTTTCTCAATCCGACAATAATTTTGTTGTGGGTGAAAGTAGTATGCACACAAGCCAATCATGTTTGATGATAAAGCATATACTTTGTAACAATCTTATTCATTTATTAATAAAAAGTATTAATTTATTAAGGGCTTTTAATTATCTACATGATCTTTGTTTTTATAATATGTGATAAACCCATAGTTTTAAGCAATGCTTTTAGAATAATGATGATGATCATTCTAATGAGATCTAAATTCTTAGAAAGTTTAAAACTAAAATAGTTAGAATCGTTGGATTACTAAATTGGGATTAGTGAATCCGGATAGATTGGTACATCGTTGCTTGCTTTCATTGGATGAGGATGATTGATCTCATGATCATTTGTGTGGAGACACTAAAGCAAGTATGTAGGTGCTTATTAGAGAATAAGTTTCTTCGAACGGCTTGCTAAGGAATACCTAATGGAGTTTTACTTGCTCGTCAATAGGAATTCTGTAGTGATAGTAAAGACAAGTGATCCTTGGACTTGAGATCATCATAGTATCTTGTGTATGATGAGTTATACTTTGACTTATTCCTTAAGACCCTTAGGGTATATCAAAGGGTATGCTTGGGTATAACAAGTTGTACATGGAGATAATATATGATCAATAAAGAATCTACCACTTCTAATAAAGAAGAGAAATGTCATATGTGATTCGATAAATGACAACCCAAAGAGTCCTTGGCAGCGAAAATGAAATTAGAAAGGAGTTTCTAATTTGCATTATTTGAGTTGTGCATTTAAGGATCGAAATACATATAATTAAATAAAATAAGACTTGCGATAATTCCATGTCTTATATTTAATTGGGACATTGTATGGTGGAAGGATTAAATTATCACAGAACTATTTACTCAAAGGTTCTTTTATGATTAATGTTGAAATCTATATTATCCGGAAAGTCGTTGATCATTAGGGAGGCTTATCCCTATTGTAGAATAAATATTATTTATTTAAATAAATTAATTGTTTAATTTATTTATTTAAATAAGATTACAATTGTTCTAATTGATTTATTCACAACCTAGGTTTAATATGGAGAACCTAAAGGGTCACACCATAAAAGGAAGAATAATTATTTAAGAAGTTAATGGCATAATCGTTATAATATGTTATGTATATTTAATTTAATCTATGGTGATAGAATAAATTAAATAGCTTAATATTTATTATTTAATATTTTAGAAATATTAAATATAAATTAATAAGAGGAGTCTTATTAATATTATTACAATTATTATTATTATTATTTTAATTTCTAAAAGAGTTTAGGAATTAATTTAATATAAGTACTCTCATTTATTCCTAATTGGATTAGGAAGGAAAATTAGTTAAAGGAGTTTAATTAATTATCCCTAATAAGATTAGGGAGCCCCTTTAATTAAAAGGGTTTAATTAAATAATACCTTATTTTAATAGGGTTACTTGATATCTTTATAAGAAGAGTCTTATATCAGATATCAAGACGACGTTATAATTCCAATGATTGGAGAGTACGCTCTTTTTCTATAGAGATAGAAAAACTAGGGTTTAGCCAACCACCCATCTTCTTGAATCCTTCTTCTTCCTTGGTGGATCACCTCTAGAGGCCAAACACTTGGGTGGCTAACGTTAATCAAAGGAAGGAACCAAACCCGGTGGATTCAAATTGAACGCGAAAAGGATTGGAGGTGAACTTGTACCTGAGGAAGCTCGAATCTTCAAGGGTATGATTCTTGTTCTTCATTTTTTTCGTTTAATTAATAATTGTGCATAAAGGGTGATCCGGGTATATGGTTTGTAAATTTTTTAAACTCTGATTTTACACGTTTCCGCTTTATTTTTGCAATTTGATTGCGTTCATGAATATTATAAACCGAACAGTGGTATCAGAGCCAAACCTTTATGCAAATTATTAATTGTCAAATTTGATATGTATATTGATATGTATTTTGAATAATTTATTTGGGCATAATTTTGTTGTATAAAATTTATTTAAAAAAAATTGTTTAATAATCGGTTATTCCGATCCTTTTTTTTTTCTCTATCGTTTTCCATTATTCAGGTAATTCGTTGACTTTCTGTTATTCGAGATAACAGGTTCTTTATTATGGTTAACGTGCAGGAGCTTTTTGAAAAAAAAATAAAAAAATAAAAAAAAATGGTGACACTGTTCGGTTAATGCTTGATGAGAAACAAACATTCCTTTAAAAAAAATGGTATCACCTGTTTTTCAAAAAAATCACCTGCAAACTTTTTTTAAAGTAGTTACATATAAGATTCTTTTGAGAATGTCTGATTACGTGAATTTTTTATTTTTTTTAAAAGGAGATGCGGATTATTATATATATATATATATATATATATAATTTTATAATTAAAATAAAATATTTATTTTAATTTTAATTTTAAAATAAAAAGTTTATTTTAATCTTAAAATAAAAGGGTTTATTTTAATTTTAAAATTAAATTTCATGCTAACTAATTAGTATTGGAATTCGATTCCATGATAACTAATTGAGTTGAAATTGAATCCTAATTTCCTTAAATAAATGAGTTTATTTAGATATGAAATAAGATTTCATATTATTCAAAATAAAGGAGTTTATTTGTGAATAGGAAAAAGAATCAGTCTTTCACTAAATAATGAGTTTATTTAGATATGAAATAAGATTTCATATTATTCAAAATAAAGGAGTTTATTTGTGAATAGGAAAGAGAATCCGTGTTTCCTTTAATAAAGGAATTTTTTTTTACATGGAATTGGATTCCATAATTAATTAAAATAAAGGAGTTTATTTTGATTAAAGATTTTGATTAAAATAAAATAGTTTATTTTATTCAAAATTGAATAAATTAAAATAAAATAGTTTTATTTTGATTTAAATTTGGATTAAAATAAAGGAGTTTATTTTGATTCAAAATTAAATTTTATACTAACTAAATTTGCCCATTAAATGATATCAATATATATATTGAATGTTTATTATTCATGATATGAATGTTATTTATTGATGCATATGGTGATGTGTATGATAATAAATGGGATTGATTATGGACTATTGACAAATGTGATTGGATTTTATTTTAGTTGGATGCATGAATGTATGGGTTTTATTAAATGGGGTCTGCGTACCTCGTCTTCTCTAATTTTTCTTAATGTAAATTCTATCTTCCTCCTATGTACTTCCCCGATCGCTTAGCGATCAAGGTTTCTATTTATTTTAAAATAGTTTTGTAATAGGAATAATTAGAATTATTTTGAAGAATTGGAGATCGAGGAAGCGAGGAGCGCTTGAAGACCCGGTTTGTAATGGAGCAGGGTTTAAATGTAATAGTTATATTTAAATATTATTTCTTGCACCCCTAGGTTTTGACCTTTTGGTTCACTTGGTGGCTCTAGTGAACCAAACTAGAATAAAAGTCCATAATCAATCCGTAGAATATAGTATTCTATATGTGCATGCTTATATTATATATATTATATATTATGCAAACATGCTTTGCATGTTTATTAATATAACGCGCGTATTTTATATATATATGTATGCTGCAGCTAAACAAGATGAGACCATTAATAACAAACCCCTCAATTTTTATATATTAAGTCCTAAGCCTTCAAAGATATTTGGAATATCGAACGTCGCCTTCTAGCATGATAAAATTAATAGAGTATTAAATATTTAATATGAGTTTGTTGTGTCACCACAAGGCAAGTATTAAGTATTTAAGATGTTAATTTATCACATTTGATGCTTATAAAGAAAATTGAACAATATTGTTTTGTTGTGTCACCACAAGGATGATATTTTCTTTTTTGAATATATGGAGTGCTAGGTTCGGACTTAACTTGGATAATTTTGATTCTGATGTGCCACCACTTGATCAAAATAATCTAAGAGGCAAAAGAAAAGGAATTGCATAGTTGATGTAATTGACAAAAGTTGTCTACCTATTTATTTATATATAGTTTGTTGTGTTACCACAAGGCTATATACATTTGAAATGGGATCCTTATTCTCACTAGCGAGATCTTTAATTAGATTTTGTTTGAACTATATATATTGAGGGTAATATAGTTTGAAGAAAATAGTGGGAGATACCAATTTAAAACAAGACCTAATTTATTTTGGTAATTAATAAAAGAATGTATGTTAAAATGTTGTTAATTACAAATTCATTTACGAATTTTACAATGTCTAAAATTACTATCAACTGCGAAGCATATTAGATGCTAAATTAACCGGGCCAAGAATTAAATCTGATTGGTTAAGGAATTTGAGAATAGTTCTCATGGTGAAAAAGTTATCTTATGTCCTTAATACGCCTATCCTCGCAATGGTTGCGCATACAACGCCTCGAGGAAGAGATTGCTACTTTTAGAAAGTGGCAAGATGATGCATGATTGGCTCAATGCATCATGCTCGCATCCATGAGTAACGAGCTTCGGTGTCGGATGAAACTATGGATGCTCCTACTATATTCCTACACATCAAGTAGTTGATGGTGAGGAAAGTAGGACTGATAGATATCAGATATCTAAGGAGCTCTTCCGATCTAGAATGGCCAATGGCACTATAGTACATACAAAAGTTCTTAACATAATCAATTTGATTGATCAATTAGGACAACTGGTTTTGTCATGGATAGAGAGTTGAGCCAAGATTTGATCTTGCACTCACTCCCGGACTCCTTTCACAATTGTTGTGAATTTTTCATATAAACAAGCTAGATATCAGCTTCGTTGATTTGCTTAACATGTTGAAAAATGATGAGAGTCACTTTCCAACCAAGAAAGACCATGTCTTACTGGTAGGGGCAAAAGGATCTTCTAAAAAGAAGAACGATTCAAAGAAGGTATATAGAAAGGCAAAAACAAAGGATAATAAGAAAAAAATTGATACGGATAGCAAAGGAGTTTGCTTCCACTGCTATAAGCCTGGACACTGGAAAGAAATTGCAAGAATCATCTTGCAGAGGCTAACCAAAGAAGCTTAGTGAAGTTTTGGTTACAAATACAAATTTGTTCATGATTTAAAATAAATTTTTCTTTAAGTCAAGGTTCTACTTGGGTATTGGATACCGACTTTGGTTATCATAAATATAGATTTATGAAGGACCAAGCGAGTAGTAAAAGCTAAACAAATATAAGTAATCCTATGTGCGGAAATGTAACAAAGGTTGCCATATTAGCCATAGAAACTTATAGTTTAGCAATGCTTACTGAACAAATCTATTAAGTCAATAAGTTGTTATTGTATTCCAGTTCTTGTTAAAAATATTATTTCCATTTTATTGTTGGACAATGAAATCTTTGGTATTATAATTAAGAACAATTGTTGTTCTATTTATAATAATAATGTTTTGTATAGAATGGAATATTACTTAATAAATTTTGTATACTTGACTTACATGAAAATAATTTTGCATATTGAACAAATTAGTATAAGAAAAGGAGATGATCATTCAAAGAGTTGAATGTATGTATTTGTTGAAATACAAGTGTGAATTATATGAAAGGTTCAAAGAATTGAAGTGAAACAAATTGGCAAAGTATTAAGATTCTTTGATTAGATCAAGGAATAAATACTTGTGCAATAAGTTTCTAGATCATCTCGGATGGTATTCTCATAATGGACACATCCCGATCTGCAATAATTGATTGATGTATCTGAATGAAAAATCGTACCTTGTTGGACATGGTGCGGTCCATAATGATTTTACCGACATTCCAAAGATCCTTCCGGGATAATGTCCTAGAAATGGTACGTATCTCACGAAAATGGTAACCTCAAAATCCATTTAAGACTCCATAAAAGTTATGGATGTGGAGGATTCCTAATCTTAAATATGTTAAGATAAGGGTTGTCCAACTTATGTGAAAAGGTTTCAAAGGATAAGCTTGGGACAAAATTTTATAAGTGTCGATTTGTGGGACATCCTAAAGTAAGTTTAGGGTATATGTTCTATAATCTTAGTTAGCAAAAAGGTGTTTGTTGCAAAATACGCCGCCATCTAAGATAAAGATGTTTATCATTGAAGGGGGCTAGTGGGAGGATTATAGATCTTGAAGAGTTCATGATCCACAAAACACTATAAGTCAAATAAGAGGAACACAGAGATAGACTTTTGTTGTACCACAAACCGAATCATAAATCTGGAATAGTCTGAGAAGATACCTAGGAGGTATGGATTAATCATGGATGATGATGATGAGGTACGCATCATAGAAGATGATGATCCAGAGTTACATCTGATGAGGTAAGAGTTCTAGTGTGTACAAAAGGTCGATTGGGAGCGTCGTGAAATTTCTAGTATTATATGTTGATATACTACGGATGAGGAATTACATACCAATGCTACAATCAGCAAAGATAAAGTTGTCTAAACAATCCTCCATGAATGATTTGGGAAGAGTATCATTATTGGGGATACAAATCTATATAGATAGATTTAAAAGGATGCTCAACTTAACCCAAGGAACGTATATTCATTTGATGCTAAAGTCGTTTAGCATCACAAACTCCAAGAGATGTCTCATGTTGATGAGCTATGGAGTGTATCTCTCTTTATAGTCCCCACAGACTCCTGAAAAGAGAGATCGCATGAGTGACAATCATGTATGCAATGAAATATACAAGATCTAATGTTGATCGGTCACATTCTGGAGAAGATCACTGTAAGACAGTGAAAAACATCTTAAAGTTCTTAACCGGCACTAAGGATGTGAGCATACATGGTGGGTCTGAATTAAAACTAGAGGGCTTTACAGACTCAAGTTTTTCAAACAGACCAAGACGACCGAAAATCCACTTTAAGGTAAAGTGTTACCTTGAACAGTGGTGTAGTGAATTTGAAAGGTTCCAAATAGCAAAAGGTTGCTGGTTTAATGATAAAGACAAAGTATATAGTCAGTAAATGAAGTCGCAAGTTGATTGTTTGGATGATAAGTTCATTACAGAACTATGAATAGTTCCTAAGTCTCATCTTGGATCTAAACATGTGTTGTAGCACTTTCATTTGATTATAGGAATCATTGAAAGATGGGAAATCACTATAGAGATAGTGAACTCTCAAAAACAACATTACATATCCATTAACTAAAGCTTATCCAACAGCAGAATAATCTTCACTTAGAGAAGAAGAGTATGAGATACCATGACGATTGACTTTAGTGCAAGTGGGAGATTGAAAGTAGTATGCACACAAGCCAATCATGTTTGATGATAAAGCATATACTTTGTAACAATCTTATTCATTTATTAATAAAAAGTATTAATTTATTAAGGGCTTTTAATTATCTACATGATCTTTGTTTTTTTATAATATGTGATAAACCCATAGTTTTAAGCAATGCTTTTAGAATAATGATGATGATCATTCTAATGAGATCTAAATTCTTAGAAAGTTTAAAACTAAAATAGTTCAATCGTTGGATTACTAAATTGGGGATTAGTGAATCCGGATAGATTGGTACATACGTTACTTGCTTTCATTGGATGAGGATGATTGATCTCATGATCATTTGTGTGGAGACACTAAAGCAAGTATGTAGGTGCTTATTAGAGAATAAGTTCACCTGAGCGTTGGCTTGCTAAGGAATACCTAATGGAGTTTTACTTGCTTGTCAATAGGAATTCTGTAGTGATAGTAGTACAAGTGATCCTTGGACTTGAGATCATCATAGTATCTTGTGTATGATGAGTTATACTTTAACTTATTCCTTAAGACCCTTAGGGTATATCAAAGGGTATGCTTGGGTATAACAAGTTGTACATGGAGATAATATATGATCAATAAAGAATCTACCACTTCTAATAAAAGAAGAGAAATGTCCTATGTGATTCGATAAATGACAACCCAGGTAGTCCTTGGCCAGGCAGAATGCAATTAGAAAGGAGTTTCTAATTTGCATTATTTGGAGTTGTGCATTTAAGGATCGAAATACATATAATTAAATAAAATAAGACTTGACAAAGAATTCCATGTCTTATATTTAATTGGGACATTGTATGGTGGAAGGATTGAATTGTGCAGTAACTATTTACTCAAAGGTTCTTTTATGATTAATGTTAAAATCTATATTATTTGGAAAGTCGTTGATCGCTAGGGGAGGCTTATCCTATTATAGAATAAATATTATTTATTTAAATAAATTAATTGTTTAATTTATTTATTTAAATAAGATTACAATTGTTCTAATTGATTTATTCACAACCAGCTTAATATGGAGAACCTAAAGGGTCACACCATATAAGGAAGAATAATTATTTAAGAAGTTAATGGCATAATCGTAATAATATGTTATGTATATTTAATTTAATCTATGGTGATAGAATAAATTAAATAGCTTAATATTATTATTTAATATTTTAGAAATATTAAATATAAATTAATAAGAGGAGTCTTATTAATATTATTACAATTATTATTATTATTTTAATTTCTAGAAGAGTTTAGGAATTAATTTAATATAAGTACTCTCATTTATTCCTAATTGGATTAGGAAGGAAAATTAGTTAAAGGAGTTTAATTAATTATCCCTAATAAGATTAGGGAGCCCTTTAATTAAAAGGGTTTAATTAAATAATACCTTATTTTAATAGGGTTACTTGATATCTTTATAAGAAGAGTCTTATATCGGATATCGAGGCGATGTTATAATTCCAATGATTGGAGAGTACGCTCCTTTCTATAGAGATAGAAAAACTAGGGTTTAGCCAACCACCCATCTTCTTGAATCCTTCTTCTTCCTTGGTGGATCACCTCTAGAGGCCAAACACTTGGGTGGCTAACGTTAATCAAAGGAAGGAACCAAACCCGGTGGATTCAAGTTGAACGCGAAAAGGATTGGCGGTGAACTTGTACCTGAGGAAGCTCGAATCTTCAAGGGTATAATTTTTGTTCTTCATTTTTTTTGTTTAATTAATAATTGTGCATAAAGGGTGATCCGGGTATATGGTTTGTAAATTTTTTAAACTCTGATTTTACACGTTTTCGCTTTATTTTTGCAATTTGATTGCGTTCATGAATATTACAAACCTAACAGTGGGGTCCACCATTGATTGTGCCGTCGTACGAATATTCCTTGTTAAAACGAATATTCCCCGACCAATCAAATATTATATAACAACTTGGATATTTTTCAAAATTTCTAAATATTACCCACAACTATAACATTATATCAAATTTACTCCATAATATTCAAAAATGATATTTATTGAAAATTCATCTTTATTCATAAAAGTTGGGGTCTTATAACATCCCCTTCTTGTGAAATTTTGCCCTCGAAATTAGGGTACATACCTGATATGTCAAAGAGGTAAGGATACCTTGATTTTATTTCAGATTCTAACTCCCAGGTCATTTCCTCAACATCATGGTTTCTCCACAAAACCTTGACTTGAGGTATAACCTTGAAGCGTAGAATATGTTCCTTCTTATCCAAGATTTGAACAGGAATCTCTTCATACGTTAAATCTTCCACTATTTCGTCCGGTTCTAACTCAATAATGTGGTTCGGGTCTTTCACATATTTACGTAACATGGATATATAAAAAATGTTCTGAACACGAGACATACTTAGCGGTAAAGCGAGTCTATAGGCCACAGTTCCTACTCGAGCGAGGATTAAAAATGGGCCAATGAATCGAGGATTGAGCTTTCCTCTCTTTCCAAATCTCGTAACTCCTTTCCACGGAACAACACGTAACAACACATGATCTCCAATATCAAATTCCACGTCCTTTCGATGAAGATCAGCATAACTCTTTTGTCGATCTTATGAGGTTTTTATACGTTGTCGGATCGTTTGAATCTTTTCTGTAGTCATACGTACTAACTCCGATCCCAACAACATTGCTTCACCTACCTCACCCTAGCATATTGGAGAATGACACTTTCTTCCATACAACGCTTCGAATGGAGCCATGCCAATACTTGCTTGATAGCTATTGTTGTAGGAAAACTCCACCAACGGTAAAAACTTGTCCCAACTTCCCTTGAAGTCAAGGACACAAAGTCTTAATAAATCTTCAAGAGTTTGACTAGTCCTCTCTGATTGTCCGTCCGTCTGAGGATGATATGCCGAACTAAATCGTAAATCTGTGCCCATAGCTTTTAGCAAAATAACCCAAAATCTTGAAGTGAATCTTGGGTCTAGATCAGAAACTATGGATACTGGCATACCATGCAGTCTTATAATCTCGTTTATGTACATGCGAGCAAGACGTTCAAGTGTATAAGTTTCTTGTATTGGTAAGAAGTGAGCAGACTTGGTCAATCTATCAACAATGACCCAAATTGCATCTATGCCTTGAGAAACCTTGGGAAGACCAGTAACAAAATCCATGGTAATGTGCTCCCACTTCCATTCTAGAATTTCAAGTGGTTGCAATGGAACTTTTGGCACTTAATGCTCCGCCTTGACTCGTTGACAAGTTAGACACCTTGAGATAAATAGCTCTATCTCTCTCTTCATATTGCTCCACTAGAATGTATGACGAAGATCACGATACATTTTGGTACTCCTAGGATGGATTGCAAATGGTGTGTTGTGCGCCTCCATCATAATTTTATACTTTAAATCATGGTCGTTAGGAACACAAAATTTGGACTTGACTCGAAGTATTCCTTCTTCATCGATTCTTACTTCCGGCATAGCACCTTCTTGTACTTTCTTCCTCATACGCATCAGCTCCAGGTCTGTAGCTTGAGCGACTTTAACTTTATCGATTAAAGTCAGTTTTACTCGTATATTCGCCATCATCACATGGGTCCCTGGAGTCTTTAACTCTATCTCCATCATTTCTAAGTCATACAAAATGGGCCTTTGCGTTGACAATATTGCACTCGTACCCGCATATGATCTTCTACTCAATGCGTCAGCTACCACGTTTGCTTTTCCAGGGTGGTATTGGATGGTATGATCATAATCTTTCAACAGTTCAAGCCAACGTCGTTGTCGCATGTTGAGTTCCTTTTGAGTGAAGAAGTATTTGAGGCTTTTTTGATCCGTAAAGATCTCCACTTTCTCCCCATACATGTAGTGCCTCCAAATTTTAAATGCGAAGACAACAGCTGCCAACTCTAGATCATGAGTAGGATAATTCCTCTCATATTCTTTGAGTTGTCGAGAGGCATAGGCTATGACTTTACCATGTTGCATGAGAACACATCCTAACCCTTTGCAAGAAGCATCACTGTAGATGATAAATTCCTCCGAGCCAGATGATATTGTCAGAACAGGTGCTGAAATGAGTCTTCTCTTGAGTTCTTGAAAACTCTTCTCACATTCTTCACTCCAACCAAACTTTGTATCTTTCTGAGTCAGCTGAGTTAATGGAGTAGCGATTCGAGAAAATCCTTCCTCGAATCTCCGATAATAACCAGCTAAACCGAGAAAGCTACGTACTTCGGTCTTTGATTTAGGTTCCTCCCAGCTTTGAATTTCTTCAATCTTTACTGGGTTAACAGATATTCCATGACTTGATACTACGTGCCCAAGGAATGCTACTTCCTCAAGCCATAACTAACATTTCTTCAACTTGGCATAAAGCTTGTTTTCATGAAGCTTTTGGAGTATCAGCCGCAAGTGTTTCTCACGATCTTCACGGCTTTTGGAATATATGAGAATGTCATCAATAAAGACGACCACAAAATGATCCAAATATTCCTTGAATACTTGGTTCATCATATCCATGAAACTTTAACTTTATCGATTAAAGTCAGTTCTACTCGTATATTCGCCATCATCACATGGGTCCCTGGAGTCGTTAACTCTATCTCCATCATTTCTAAGTCATACACAATGGGCCTTTGCGTTGACAATATTGCAATCGTACCCGCATATGATCTTCTACTCAATGTGTCAGCTACCACGTTTGCTTTTCCAGGGTCGTATTGGATGGTATGATTATAATCTTTCAACAGTTCAAGCCAACGTCGTTGTCGTATGTTGAGTTCCTTTTGAGTGAAGAAGTATTTGAGGCTTTTATGATCCGTAAAGATCTCCACTTTCTCCCCATACAAGTAGTGCCTCCAAATTTTAAGTGCGAAGATAACAACTGCCAACTCTTGATCATGATTAGGATAATTCCTCTCATATTCTTTGAGTTGTCGAGAGGCATAGGCTATTACTTTCCCATGTTGCATGAGAACTCATCCTAACCCTTTGCCTGAAGCATCACTGTAGATGACAAATTCCTCCGAGCCAGATGATATTGTCAGAACAGGTGCTAAAATGAGTCTTCTCTTGAGTTCTTGAAAACTCTTCTCACATTCTTCACTCCAACCAAACTTTGTATCTTTCCGAGTCAGCTGAGTTAATGGAGTAGCGATTCGAGAAAATCCTTCCACGAATTTCCGATAATAACCAGCTAAACCGAGAAAGCTACGTACTTCGGTCACTGATTTAGGTTCCTCCCAGCTTTGAATTGCTTCAATCTTTGCTGGGTCAACAGATATTCCATGACTTGATACTACGTGCCCAAGGAATGCTAGTTCCTCAAGCCATAACTCGCATTTCTTCAACTTGGCATAAAGCTTGTTTTCATGAAGCTTTTGGAGTATCAGCCGCAAGTGTTGCTCATGATCTTCACGGCTTTTGGAATATATGAGAATGTCATCAATAAAGACGACCACAAAATGATCCAAATATTCCTTGAATACTCGGTTAATCATATCCATGAAGGCAGCAGGAGCATTAGTCAATCCAAAAGATATGACTAGGAATTCATAATGCCCGTACCGAGTTCTGAAAGCCTTCTTTGGAATGTCATCGGTTCTAATCTTCAATTGGTGATATCCGGAATGAAGATCAATCTTTGAAAAGAATTTGGCTCCTTGCAACTAGTCAAACAGGTCATCAATGTGAGGCAATGGATATCTATTTTTGATAGTGACATGGTTCAACTCCCGATAATCAATACAAAGTCGCATACTCCCATCTTTCTTCTTCACGAATAGAACTGGAGCACCCCAAGGAAATGTACTAGGAAGAATGAAACCGATGTCTAACAATTCCTGCAGTTGGGTCTTTAACTTCTGAAGTTCAATAGGAGCCATTCGATATGGGGCTTGAAAATGGGTTTTGTACCGGGTTCAAGGTCGATACAAAATTTAATTTCACGATCTGGGGGTAGGCCAGGAAGTTCTTCCGGGAATACATCAGGAAATTCATTAACAATAGAAATATCCTTCAAAATTGATGTATTTTTGTTTAGATCAGTGACATGTGCTAAGAAAGCTTGACATCCGTTTTTCAATAAACGAATAGCTTTATGGCTTGAGATGACAGTGATGGAATTTATTGGTTTGGTTTCTTGAATTCGCATAATAGGTTGGTTAGGAATATGAAAGCTAACAACCTTACGAAAACAATAAATTTTTGCATGATGAGTAGTTAACCAATCAATCCCTAGAATCACATCAAATGCAAGTATTTTCAAAGAAATAAGATCGATAGGTAAGGTGCGGTTACCAATTTGAATCAAAAAAGACTTAAAAACCGTGGATGTAATGAAGGTTTCTCCCAACGGAGTTTCAACAGATAAATCAAAATCTAATTTCTCCGGAGTCAAATTTAAACGTTGAGCGCAAGTAGGAGAAATAAAGGAATGGGTAGAACCGGTATCAAATAAAGTATAAACTTCGCTAGAGTTTATGATTAGCTTACCCGTGATCACCTCGTTCGGATTCCTTACTTTTTAGGAGGTTACGACAAACGATCTCCCTTGAACTACCGGTTTTGTCTTGTCTGGGACACCCTTGGATGCCTCCATCCCAGCTGGACTTGACTTTGGTGCACGACAAAATTGGGTTAGGTGACCTTCTTTTCCACAATTATAACATGTTTTGGACCGCATTGTGTAGTTTGGACTTATGTGTCCTTCCCCTCCACATTTGTAACATACGACCGGTGGTCGTTCTCCTTCCTTAACAGCCGATGCTGGTGCTGACGTCTTTCCATCTTTGCTGAACCTTCTCTTCTTGAACTTTCCACTCCTATTGTCTTGGCCATGATTACCACCGAAGTGGTTATCATTTCTGGCATGTTGATTCCCTCCACGTTTGTTGTCACCGCTTCGATGACTGCTACCACTGGTATTATCGACTTGTCGGCTACTCTCTCTTCGTTGGGTTGACTCATTATCGCGCTCCAATAACTGAGCCCTATTCACAACATCTGAACACAAACACAGTTTATGAGAGATAAGGTATTGACGTATCTCGGGTTTCAAACCTCTTAGAAACATTCGCGTCATTCTCTCCTCATTATCAACCAAGTGAGATGCAAACCGAGACAACTCGGCAAACTTAGCTTCATACTGCGCCACATTCATATTGTTTTGCTCAAGCTTGATGAACTCCACCTCCTTCATGTGACGAATACTTTCAGGAAAGTACTTATCGTTGAACAATTCTTGGAACTTCTCCCAAGACATCTTCAGTGCGGTAGGTTGAGTACGCTTTACAGATTCCCACCAGTAATCTGCCTCTGCACGCAACATGAAGGTGACAAAGGGAACCTTTTGCTCCTCAGAGAATCCCAAAACATAAAATATCTTGTTGATCTTCTTTATCCACGTCTCCGCCTTAAGTGGTTTTGGCTCTCCAAAAAACTCCGGTGGTCCCAGCTCCTTGAACTGCTTAGAGGTGACCGTCCGAGAGTTGTCAGTGTTTCCACCTGCATTTTAGACCGGAGCCGCTCTCGCCTGATGTTGCATGAATTGCATAAAGCCTCTGAACATCCCATCGTTCACCATTTCATCGGTGTTATTGTTTTTATGAGGATTATTATCTTCATGTTGCACATTACCCTAGGCATTGATCGTTGGTGACTCAATGGTCTTATGTGCTTCATTGCTTATCTCAACATTTTTCGGATGCCATTTTCAAATTCTGCCACAAAATAAGGGTTAATTAACATGTCACATATTATCTCTATACTCTGATCGACCAATTAAATACCAAATAAACTTAGGTAGGTCATACTAGCGAAGGAATTCCCCATCTCTCCCCTTCTAGTTCTTGTCTCACATATCAGCCAGGGATCATATCCCTAAGCTTTTATACCAACTGTGACGCCCCCAAAATAGGTATACATCACCCATCTTGGGTTTCCAGATACAAGGTACTTGATACAAATACAAACTAATTATACAATAGTCGTGTAAAATACGACAAAATATAAATTGAGAGTTTGAATAAGAATATTGTCATGTAGACAATATCCACACTCAAAGGAGTCCTCATTACATTTATTATCACACTATTTAACAGAATACTGAGGACTACTAATACTATCATCTGGACTGTCACTCCATTCCCCGACTAGTCCCAGCTATATTCTCATTTCCTAAAGAGAACAATGAAAGCAAAGGATGAGCTCAACTAGCCCAGTAAGAAATATTTTGACTAAGATAATGCAAAATAAATTATCATTAGTCTTCAACAATGTTAAACTGATAAAATACAATAGACATCAAGTTTAACTGCAGCGAAAAAAGTAATCCATTAGAAGAGTCAAGTAGAGCATGATATCTACTATCTTCTATGATTTAAAATGTTTTCATCAATTTTTATCGTTGAGACTCAGCTTAATAAATAAACCACATCATCGAGTCATCCCTGCTTTATGGGCCAAGGATATTCATTAAATTATCAATGGTCATGACTATACCGAATAATCCCTGGTCATAATCATTCCAAAACGTAATCACATACACTACAGAACACGAGGACTTTTACCACATCATTTATAACATTACAGGTCATGATTATACCGAATAATCCCTGGTCATAATCATACCAAGACCATCTATGCACGTAAGCCAAAGATGACTTTTATCACAATATAAGCATGAGGATGATAACAATGGCATAATAATTCAATAAAATAAGTTCAAGAATAAATTTTACAGATTTATAAGTTAATTTATCCTGAACTCAATAATGTCCAAATTGTCAACATGATACTGCTTTATGGAGTAAAATTCAAGAATGCTCAGAAGAATATTTCCATGAAAAGATCTTTGGATGAAGCGCAAATATCAAGGATATTCAACTAATTTAATGGAGTATAGAAGCGAAAATTTTTAACGAAAATGAGTATAAAAGAATATATGAAATCGCAAATGGATTTTACGCATACACGTGCGGTAATCCACGTATCTGATCATTTTCACAATTTAATAAGGAATGAATACAAATGATCATTCACCACGCGTGTGGTAATCCACATAGACGAGTTATTCCAATAGAATAATAAAGAATGGAATAACGTAGGATTCAACGTACGTGCGATAGATCGCATGCACATGTTATTCCCAACAGAATAATAAAGAATGGAACTAGGTCAATGCGTAAAACGCATGCATACAGATATTTCGACGAGAATAATAAAGAAGCGGAACCGAGTCGAGCAAAATTACATGCAAGCGAATATTCCAACAGAATAATAAATGGAATAACAACATAAATCACCATGTATGCGATAGACCGCACAGACAGGTTATTCCAACAACATAATAATTAATGAAACCAGGTCAGGCATAATATGCACTGATAGGATATTCAAACAGAATGATAAAGAATGGAATAATAGAAGAATTTCACCATGTATGCGGTACTTCGCATAGACAAGTTATTCCAACATAATAATAAAGAATGGAATAACATAAGAATTTTACCATGTATGCGGTACTTTGCATATACAGGTTATTCCAACAGAATAATAAGGAATGGAATAACAGAAGTTCTCTTCATGAATACGAAAGAAATAATAATCCTTACCTTAGAAAAAACTGGATATAGGAGTAGTGAAGTAGCAGAATACTTTTCTTCTTTTTCTTTATAGTTTCTCTCTCTAGAGTTTCAGTGAATTTGTAAGAAATAATGAAGGAATGAGCTTATATTTATAGGAGAATGGACTGAATAGTAACTAATTCATGAACGGTCCGGATTGATTTACTTTTAAATGAACGGTCCATATTAAATTACTATGCAGTATTAATAAAATATTCTAATAAAACAAAATCTTTTGAATAAAATATAATATATTCTATTTATAATTTAATAAAACGAATAACTTTATAAAAGTATCATGTTTTATATAAAAAGATTTTACTATGCAAATACTATGCAGAGCCTTATCTGAACACTATGCATAATAGAATATTATATATTCTATTTATTGTCTAATAAAACGAATAACTTTATAAAAGTAT
Source organism: Panax quinquefolius (assembly GCA_020205615.1). Classification (NCBI taxonomy): domain Eukaryota; kingdom Viridiplantae; phylum Streptophyta; class Magnoliopsida; order Apiales; family Araliaceae; genus Panax; species Panax quinquefolius. Next base: position 50,308,833 of record CM035168.1, on the reverse strand, counting down.
TTTGTTTTATATAAAAAGATTTTACTATGCAAACACTATGCATAATAAAAATATAATATATTCTATTTATAATTAAATAAAACAAAACTTTATAAAAAGTATTTTGTTTTATATAAAAAAAATTCTGTCTTATTACATTTATAATAATAATAAAATAAAACTTATCACCTTTATTATAATTCACAATATTAATCGACCAGGTCGTTCCCAGGAAAGAGGGGGCTTTCCAATAAGGATTTCTCCCTATTGGCGTGCAATTAGATGACCAAACATCTCTTTGGCAGAACTTCTAGAAATCGTTAATATTGCAAATAATAATATTAATAACTTTGTCATCTCAATTATTGATTTAATAATATATAAAATATCGACAATAATTGAATCAAATAACGTGAGATACTATGCAGCAATTACTGTAGCAATAATTGAACAAAACTGAGTGACTTCTCACGTAAGCATCAATAATCAATACTGTGTAATACTATGCAACCACACGTATTACTGTACTTTTACTACCGAGTAGTTCAACAGTTTTAATGGTAAAACTTCCGCCGTTATTTTCATAAAAATATTTTTGTCGTTTTCTCAATACGACAATAATTTTGTTGTGGGTTCCAACAATGATTGTGCCGTCGTACGAATATTCCCTGTTAAAACGATTATTCCCCGACCAATCGAATAGTATATAACAACTTGCATACTTTTCAAAATTTCTAAATATTACCCACAACTATAACATTATATCAAATTTACTCCATAATATTCAAAAATGATATTCATTGAAAATTCATCTTTATTCATAAAAGTTGGGGTCTTACATTATTAATGATAGGTTTCGGTATAAAAGATAAAACTAAGTTGCGTATTGTAAGCAGTAGACCAGTCAAGTATCCTACCTTTGCATTTCCTTTATGCAATGGACAGAAGTAAGAAAGTTTCAGAATTATATTCTTAATGTACCAGATTATTAACCCTATTGTTATGTATATTATATTCAATCATTGTTTATCAACATGATATTATATTATATAACTTATATATATATTACATTAGATTAATTTGAAGTATGGTTATACTGAGTGTCCTCACTTGGATAATCATTGTATTTAAACACATGTTGATATATATATATATATATATATATATATATATATATATATATATATATATATATACCTCTAAGCTATTTGACAAGCTAGACACAGATTTAGAAATATTGTTGAATATGATAAAACCTTTTTGTATCCAATCAAATTGTTTTGGTTCGGATTCCAGACTAAATATGAACATCCCGAACAAGGGAAAACTTTTATGCGCCCAAGGCAGAAAAGATGAACGATAATATCGTTCTTGCATGCAATATTGATCAATATAGGGTCCATGGGATGTACACCCTCGCGCCCATAAGTTTTGACGGTTTGCATATGAAGTTCTGCTAAACCTATTCAAAAATTTAAAACAATGTTCATAGTATGTCAACTAAACCCCATTTATAGTCAATATGTAGTTTCAAAAATTTGAAATAGAATTGTTATGTTATTATTATCGGTTCAGTTTACTTCACAACTATTAATTTGTTGTAGAAGTGATGTACAAAGAATACATTTAATTCTTTCAGCTAATTATATTTATAATTGTTATTACTTGCTGGGCACCCAAATGCTCATTCTTGCTTTAAATTTAAATGTTTTTAGCTAAGCATGATCAACCTGAAGGTTCAGACGAGAACAAGTGAAAAGGAAAGCAAACAAAATATGTTTAATGGTATCTTTTGTAATAGTTAAACTATATTAAGACTATGATATGTATTATATATCATGTAAGGAATTATAGTAAAGGTTGCGTACTTGGGATTAGACTCTAATATATGTAAATTGTGTTTGATATTTATATTATTGTTATTATTATTAGTATTATTCCGCTCATAGAAATGGTATCGTAAAACACTATGTTCGGGTTTAAAGTACCTGAATTTAGGGGCGTTACATCATGGTATCAGAGCTTTAGGGTTTGAAACCTTAGTTGGGTTAGACCTTAGGCTATAACCTTAGAATAGAGGGAAACGTTGAAAATATAAATAACTCATATAGAGTTTATAAAAAGATGAATTGAATAAATTCATCGTAAAATAAAATAAAAGATAACTTATATAAAACTATTATTTACTGTATGTATATACTATGTGCGAATCTAGATAATTTATGTGTATAGATGTCAGATAGAAAGGATTAGGATACCCTCAGATCGTAAAGAAAGAGCAGATCTCCATGACCGAGCCAATATCAAAGCCAATAGCTGAAATACAGGCTCACATTGAAAGCTACCTCAATGAGGTGGTTATTTTGGAAAGTGTAGTACCGGACCCAAAAATGATAGTATAACTGATAGGTAGAGTATAGTTACAGAATATATGGTCAAGCTCGAGTTCTTAAACTCATATATTTGTGATGAATTCTTAAAATCATGATATGTGGTAGGTTTGACGAACTTGGTATAGTTATGTGTTAATGAATTATTGAGGATAATGAGATTATATAGAATACTAAGCAATTGATCCTTAGTAAAGGCGTATAAAATGAGTAGTATTAGTATTACTTGAATATGTTTGATTTTATGTTGCATATACGATAAGTATGTCTGAGTAATGTAATATTTTGTATAAGTTATGGCAGCGATTCCCGACTTTTGAGTCACAAGGGGATAGCGGATGTTTAAAGCAATATGTGCTATGGTATGTCAAGTGCTATGAGTATGAATCTATGTGGGATTAATGAAATAAGTTGGTATAAAGATAGTAGATATTTATCTGAACACTGGTTAATGCAGTAAACCGAGTTTTCGAAATCTAATATTTTGAATACATGATTATTTGAATAGAAAATTTCGCGTTATATGTTAAGCGTATACGATAAGGCTTAGAATGTAAGTTAATAAGAATAATTTATGATAATGCCGCCAAGATGAAAACGAAACCAAGGATAGAAGAACCTGTCAATAAAGTTGGAGAATAACTAGACCCGATACAGAATTTTGTGAATATGGACGCTCAAGCTATGCAGAACGGAATACCAACCGCGGGAAATTAGCCAAATAATTGATCGGCGAACTTCAAAGACTTCAAGGCATTCGAACCGCCAGGATTTAGAGGATCAACTGACCCTGTTGACGCGTTTGTGATAGTTGGGGTAACGAAGGGGCAAAAGACAGCTTTTGCCACCTATATGATGAAGGGGAGGCAAATTTTGGTGGGAGGTAAATCAAGTTAGAACTAGAGAAGGGAGTGTTGGAAGTAGGACTGGAAAAAGGAAAGGAGATAATTTCGAGAATACAGGAAACACGCCAGGAGGTGGAAAGAAACAAGTTGTGGAGGTTGAGAATTGCGGAAAGAATCACTCTGGTGAGTGATTAAAAAGAAAGTTGTGTGCTATAAGTGTGGGCAGGAGGGGCATATCTCTCTTAACTGCCCAATCCAAGAATGTATAGTGGGTGTTTTATTTGTGAATCAATAGAGTAAAAGGTGAAAGACTGTCCAAAGAGGAGAAGGGGAGGTAAGAAATGCGAATACGAGGAAAGGCAGTAGGACATTGACGACAGCGGGACCAACTTCAACAAACGAACCAACAGAACCAACCACAGGAATCTTCAACATGACTATTCAGGATTCGGTAGCAGCCGGGGATGCAACTCCAGGTATTATTCAAACAAATTTTATTTTCTTATATGTGATTTTTGTGACGCCCCCAAAATAGGTATACATCACCCATCTTGAGTCGCCAAATACATGGTACAAAATTCAAATACAACTTAATAATACAACTGTTGTGTAAAATATGACAAAACATAAACGGAGAGTTTTAATACGAATATTGTCAACTAGACAGTATTCAAATTCAAATGGAGTCCTCAATACATTTATTATCACACTATTTAACAGAATAGTGAGGAATACTAATGCTATCATCTGGTTCGTCACTCCGTTCCCCGACTAGTTCCAGCTATATTCTCATTTCCTAAAGAGAACAATGAAAGCAAAGGATGAGCTCAACTAGCCCAGTAAAAAATATTATGACTAAGATAATGCAGAATAAATTATCGTTAGCCTTCAACAGTGTTAAACTGATAAAATATAACAAACATCAAGTTTAACTGCAGCGGAACAAGCAATCCATTAGAAGAGTTAAGTAGAGCATCAAATCTACTATCTTCTATGATTTAAAAAGGTTTTTCATTAACTTTATCATTTGAGACTCGACAATAAATTATCCACATCATCCCCGTACTACTACCAAGGATATTCATTAGTATCACGACCACAAATTATCCATGCACTACTGGGCGAGGATATTCATGTTTTCATCAATGGTCATGATCATGCCAACAATCATCCCATCAATGCACTACGGGCCAATGAGGACTTTTACCACATCATTTGTAACATTACGGTTATGATTATACCGAATAATCCCTGGTCATAATCATACCAAGTCCATTTATGCACTATAGGCCACAGATGACTTTCAACATAATATAAACATGATGATGATGACAATGATATAAGAATTCAATAAAACAAGTTCAAGGATAAATTTTTAAAGATTTATAATTTAATTTATCCAGAAATCAACATGATACTGCTTTGTGGAGTAAAATTCAAGAATAATATTGTACCAAAAATAATTTGGACCAAAAATGAATCAATTTTTATCATAAATAGTACCCCGGGTGAATAATACTCGAGTGAATAGTACCCAATGAATAGTACTTCGTGAATAGTAAGCCGTAAATAGTATTCCGACATGAAAAAGTTAAAACTTATCAAGAATGCTCAGAATAATATTTCCATGAAAAGATACTGGATGGAGCACAAATGTCAAGAATATTCTACTAATTTTATGGAGTATAGAAGCCAAAACTTTAACCAAATGAGTATAGAATTCGAAATTTGAAACGAAATAATATTACTTACATACTACAGAGTATGGAAGAAAATATTATTTCAAGCGAATATTGAACAAAAATAACATCCCTTACCTTGAAAAGAAGAGTATTCCAACTTGTATAACGGGGATATTCTTGAAGAAAACTTTCACTATTTTCTAAACTCAAAGCTTTCTAAAACTCGAAAGAAATACGCTCAATATTATAGAAGAAGAATTCTCTAATTCTGGATCCATTTTCAATTCTAACTAAGCATCCTATATATAGAAGAATGGAGTGGATACTATTTGAATAAAATCACGGACGCACATTAAATGAATTAACAGGCGCTTCTTCGGTCGAATTCGTGTGATTTTCTAATTTTTACTATTCATCACTGTGCAATAAAATATTCTAATAAAACAAAAACATTAAATAAAATATAATATATTCTATTTATAATCAAATAAAACAAAACTTATATATATATATAATCCCACCATTTCATGCCATCATTTTTTTTCTTTACTAACCCGTGATGTCTCCCCCTACCCCCCAAAGACTTTTCATGCAATTATGGGGTTCCTGGAAGTTCAAAACCATGACATCAATCAAAAGCCAATAATTGTGACCAAGAAGAAAACCTAAAATATTGTCACTAAATTATAAATAAATGTTGGTGGGTAATAAAAAAATAATATGAACTGCATAACAATATTGAAATGAGCTTCATGGTATAATCAACATCCGTTGATATCAAGAACCAACAAGAACAATATACACTTCCTCATTAAAATCTTATTATCAAAATATAAATTTCCATTTAACACCAAAAAGGGTTTCTTTCCTGTTTAGCTGAATAAAAAAAAACTTACTAATGCATAAGCTATGAAAAAAAAAACTGGCTTCACTAATAACATTTATCATCATTATTATAATTCATAATATTTAACAATCAGGTCGTTCTCAAGAAAGAGGGGGCTTTCGAATAAGGATTTCTCCCTATTGGCATGCAATTAGGTGACCAAACCTCTCCTTGACAGAACTTCTAGACATCGTCAATATTGCAAATAATAATATTAATAATTTTGTCGTCTCAATTATAAATTTAATAATAAAAAATATTATGCAGATGATACTGTGACAATAATTGAATCAATAATCTGAGAGATATAATGCAGCAATTACTGTAACAATAATTGAGTATAACTGAGTGACTTCTCACGTAAGCATCAATAATCAATACCGGGTGCTACTATGCAACCACGCGTATTACTGTACTTTTAACACCGGGTGTTTCAACAGTTAACGGTAAAACTTTCGCTGTTATTTTTATAAAAAGATATTTTTGTTGTTTTCTCAATCCGACCATAATTTCGTTGTGGGGTCCACCAATGATTGTGCCACCGTATGAATATTCCCTGTTAAAACGAATATTCCCTGACCAATCGAATATAATATAATAACTTGCGTACTTTGCAAAATTTATAAATATTACACACAACTATAATATTATATTAAATTCACTCCATAATATTTAAAAATGATATTTATAGAAAATTAATTTTTATTCATAAAAGTTGGGGTCTTACAATTTTCTTATATATATATATTAAATTATTTTTATAAATTATTTTGAAGGAGGAATTTAAGTTCTTTTAGAAATCAAATTTCTGTTTAAGAAGATAGATAAGCTTTATGCTGAATAGTTAAAGATCGGTTCGATCAATTATGACCGAGATCTAAATGCAATGATTATGTATGCTATTCACCCTAGTATGTATAGGTTTTAAAATGGTGATTCCGAGGATTGAATCTTTATAAGAGAGGGTGAATGTAATAACCCGATATTTTCTATATAATTAAATTAGAAATTTTGCGTATAAATTTTTTTTTATCATTTTAAAGGCGAGAATATGTGCAAGGTAATGTGTATGTATTTATGTGATGAATATAAAATATATTTATTACATGAATGATTACAAATAATTTTATTTTAGAATTATTGCTCATTATAAAGTATATTCACATAATAATTAATTTTATAGTAGAAATGTTTTTATTAATTATTTTCCATGAAAATATGATTTTATATTATTTAAATAATATATGAAATGATTATTAGAATTATTATAATAATTATTTTATTTTATTATATGAATTTAATTTATTTTAATTAAGTTAATTATTTTAACTAAATTAATAGTGGTATATATCTTGAGGATAAATCGGATATGGAATCCAAACCCTAATATTAGGTTTGGAATAAGGATAAAGAATAATAATATTATTTTATTTCAGTACTATAAATATGTACTGTATGTGTATAATGATAATTTGTGAAACAGTTTTATTGGAATGGTAGAAAACCCTAATTTTGAATTTTGATCAAAGAATGGGAATAATAATATAATATTAATATATTTTGATTTTATAGTGCTGTAAATATGTATGTTATGTGTGTAAGTTTAATCTAGGGAGCAATTTCATTATAACCAGACCAAACCCTAACATTAATTTGTTTAACCCTATTTTCGAAATTCAATTGGGAAATTTAAGACTGTGTTGTAATTGTGTCAATTGAATTATGTCGGGTATTACATAATTTAAGGTTAATTAAGGGAACCCTAATTATTGTTTAGGAAACCTAATTAATTAAAAACCCTAATTAGTAATTTGAAACCCAAATTACTAAACTAGAATCTTAATTATTAAATTTTTAAGCTTAATAATAATTAAGGGAAATTTTATTTATTATTTAGAAAACCCTAATTATAAATTTATAACCCTAATTATAAATTTGTAACCATAATTGTTATTGTGAAGTTTAAAACTAAATTTTATGTTTTATGTAATTAGAAACCAAAATAATTAACAAACCCTAATTTTTATTTTAGGAAACTAAAATTTACATTTAAAAACCCTAATTGTAAAATTCTAGAATGCTAATGTACAAAACCTTAGGGTTAAACCCTAAGGGACAAACCCTAAGGGTAGTCAAGATTACAATCTTGCAATTAAAATTGCTAGTCAATTGACTATTTTACCCCTTTTGCATAATTGAAGGTTGTTTGTGTATCTTATCATATTTTGAGTTGGTAAACAACTCTAACAACTCTTGACTTTTTTTATTTCCAGCAACTTAGCCACAATAGATCAGCCATATACATTTTGTGACGCCCCCAAAATAGGTATACATCACCCATCTTGGGTCGCCAAATTCAAGGTACTGAATACAAATACAAACTAATTATACAACAGTCGTGTAAAATACGACAGAACATAAATTGAGAATTTTAATAAGAATATTGTCATCTAGACAATATCCACACTCAATGGAGTCCTCAATACATTTATTGTCACAATATTTAACAGAATAGTGAGGACTACTAATACTATCATCTGACCGTCACTCCGCTCCCCACTAGTCCATTTACGTTCTCATTTCACGAAGAGAATAGTGAAAGAAAGGGGTGAGCTCAACTAGCCCAAGAAGAAATATTATGACTAAGATAATGCGAGAATAAATTATCATTAGTCTTCAACAATGTTAAGCAGATAAAATACAATAGACATCAAGTTTAGTCTAGCTGAATAAGCAATCCATTAGAAGAGTCAAGTAGAGCGTGATATCTACTATCTTCTATGATTTAAAATGTTTTCATCAATTTTATCGTTGAGACTCGACTTACTAAATAAACCACATCACCGAGTCATCCACGCTTTCTACGACCGAGGATATTCATTAAATTATCAATGGTCAAAGACTATCTTAGAATAATCCTCGGTCATAATCATACCAAAAAGCGTAAAATCGATATACTACAGAATACTGAGGACTTTTACTACATCATTTATTACATTACAGTCATGATTATTATCTGAATAATCCTCGGTCATAATCATACCAAGTCCATCTATACACGTAAGCCAAAGATGACTTTCATCACAATATAAGCATGAGGATGATGACAATGACATAATAATTCAATAAAACAAGTTCAAGAATAAATTTTACTGATTTATAAGTTAATTTATCACGAACTCAATAATGTCAAAATTGTCGACATGATCTTTGCTTTGTGGAGTAAAATTCAAGAATGCTCGAAGAATATTTCCATGAAAAGATACTGGATGAAGTGCAAATATCAAGGATATTCCACTAATTTCATGGAGTATAGAAGCCAAAAATGCAATTGGATTTTTGCCCGCCATACGTCTGATAATCCACGTATCTGAGATCATTTCCACAATTTAATAAGGAATGAATACAAAGAATCATTCACCATGCATGTGGTAATCCACATGAGCGAGTTATTCAACGAATAATAAAGAATGGAATAATAGAAGGATTCACCATAAATGCGATACATCTGCACATACAAAGTTATTCCCAATGTAATAATAAAGAAAGGAACCGGTGTCATGCGTAAACGCTTGCATACGATATTACGACAAAATAATAAAGAATGGAACCACGTCGAAGAAATTTCACAAACGGGATATTCCAACAGAATAATAAAGAATGGAGTAACAATAGAAATCACCATGCATGCGGTAGATTGCATAGACAGGTTATTCCAACAGCATAATAATTAATGGAACCAGGTCAAAGTAATAATAATACCGGATAAAGCGGTATATTCAAATGTAATAATAAAGAATGGAATAACAGAAGAATTTCACCATGTATGCGGTACTTCACATATACAGGTTATTCCAACAGAATAATAAGGAACAGAATAACAGAAGAATTTCACCATGTATGTGGTATTTCGCATATACATGTTATTCCAACAGAATAATAAGGAATGGAATAACAGAAGCTCTCTTCATGAATACGAAAGAAATAATACCCCTTACCTTATAAAGAAGAGTACTCTGACGGTTAGGGCGGGGATATACTTGAAGAAAACTTGCACTACGCTCAAAGCTTTCTTAAACTCTAAAGAAAAACGCTCAAGATTATAGAAGAAGAATTCTCTGAACTTCTGGTGTGTTTTCAATTCTAACTAAGCATCCTATTTATAGGAAAATAGAAAGGATACTATGCAATAAAAGATGATATATTCTATTTATAATATATATATATATATTATTTAAAATCTAATAAAACAAATAACTTTATAAAAGTATTATGTTTTATATAAAAAGATTTTACTATCAAACACTATCTTGAGCACTATGCAAATACTATGCATAATAGAATATAATATATTCTATTTATAGTCTAATAAAACAAATAACTTTATAAAAGTATTCTATTTTATATAAAAAGATTTAACTATCTGAAACACTATGCAGCACTATGCAAAACACTATGCATAATAGAATATAATATATTTTATTTATAGCCTAATAAAACAAATAACTTTATAAAAGTATTCTATTTTATATAAAAAGTTTTCTGTTTTATTACATTTATAATAATAATAAAACAAAACTTATCACCTTTATTATAATTCACAATATTAATCGACCAGGTCGTTCCCAGGAAAGAGGGGCCTTTCCAATAAGGATTACTCCCTATTGGCGCGCAATTAGGTGACCAAACCTCTCCTTGGCAGAACTTCTAGACATCATTAATATTACAAATAATAATATTAATAACTTTGTTATTTCAATTATTGATTTAATAATATATAAAATATCGACAATAATTGAATCAAATAACGTGAGATACTATGCAGCAATTATTGTAGCTATAATTGAACAAAACTGAGTGACTTCTCACGTAAGCATCAATAATCAATACCGTATGCTACTATGCAACCACGCATATTACTGTACTTTTAACACCGGGTGTTTCAACAGTTAATGGCAAAACTTCCGCCGTTATTTTCATAAAAATATTTTTGTCATTTTCTCAATCCGACAATAATTACGTCGTGGGGTCCACCAATGATTGTGCTGTCGTACGAATATTCCCTGTTAAAACGAATATTACCCGACTAATCAAATATTATATAACAACTTGCATACTTTTCAAAATTTCTAAATATTACCCACAACTATAACATTATATCAAATTTACTCCATAATATTTAAAAATGATATTTATTGAAAATTCATCTTTATTCATAAAAGTTGGGGTCTTATAACCTCCCCTTCTTATGAAATTTCGCCCTCGAAATTAGGGTACATACCTGGTATGTCGAAGAGGTAAGAATACCTTGATTTTATTTCAGATTCTAACTCCCAATTCATTTCCTCAACATCGTGGTTTCTCCACAAAACCTTGACTTGAGGTATAACCTTGGAGCGTAGAATATGTTACTTCTTATCTAAGATTTGAACAGGAATCTCTTCATACGTTAAATCTTCCGCTATTTCGTCCAGTTTTAACTTGATAATGCGGTTCAGGTCTTTCACATATTTACGTAACATGGATATATGAAAAACGTTATGAACACGAGACATACTTGGCGGTAAAGCGAGTCTATAGGCCACAGTTCTTACTCGATCGAGGATTAAAAATAGGCCAATAAATCAAGGATTGAGCTTTCCTCTCTTTCCAAATCTCGTAACTCCTTTCCATGGAGCAACACGTAACAACACATGATCTCCAATATCGAATTCCACGTCCTTTCGATGAAGATCAGCATAACTCTTTTGTCGATATTGTGAGGTTTTTATACGTTATCGGATCGTTTGAATCTTTTCTGTAGTCATACGTACTAACTCTGGTCCCAACAACATTGCTTCACCCACCTCATCCCAGCATACTTGAGAACAACACTTTCTTCCATACAATGCTTCGAATGGAGCCATGCCAATACTTGCTTGATAGCTGTTGTTGTAGGAAAACTCCACCAACGGTAAGAACTTATCCCAACTTCCCTTGAACTCAAGGACATAGAGTCTTAATAAATCTTCAAGAGTTTGAATAGTCCTCTCTAATTGTCCGTCCCAATGCGAGGATGATATCTTAGAACTAAATTGTAAATCTGTGCCCATAGCTTTTTGCAAACTAACCCAAAATCTTGAAGTGAATCTTGGGTCTCGATCAGAAACTATGGATACTGGTATACCATGCAGCCTTACAATCTCGTTTATGTACATACGAGCAAGACATTCAAGTGTATAAGTTTCTCGTATTGGTAAGAAGTGAGCAGACTTGGTCAATCTATCAACAATGACCCAAATTGCATTTATGCCTTGAGAAACCTTAGGAAGACCAGTAACGAAATCCATGGTAATGTGCTCCCACTTCTATTTTGGAATTTCAAGTGGTTGTAATGGACCTTTTGGCACTTGATGCTCCGCCTTGACTCGTTGACAAGTTAGACACCTTGAGATAAACAGCGCTATTTCTCTCTTCATATTGCTCCACCAAAATGTATGACGAAGATCATGATACATTTTGGTACTCCCAGGATGGATTGCAAACGGTGTATTGTGTGCCTCCATCATGATTTTATACTTTAAATCATGGTCGTTAGGAACACAAAGTCTGGAGTTGACTCAAAGTATTCCATCTTCATCGATTCTTGCTTCCAGCATAGCACCTTCTTGCACTTTCTTCCTCATACGCATCAGCTCCAGGTCTGTAGCTTGAGTAGCTTTAACTTTATCAATTAAAGACGGTTCTACTCATATATTCGCCATCATTACATGGGTACCGAGAGTCTTTAAATCTATCTCTATCCTTTGCGTTGACAATATTGCACTCGTACTCGTATATGATCTTCTACTCAATGCGTCAGCTACCACGTTTGCTTTTCCAGAGTCGTATTGGATGGTATGATCATAATCTTTCAATAGTTCAAGCCAACGTTGTTGTCGCATGTTGATTTCCTTTTGAATGAAGAAGTATTTGAGGCTTTTATGATCAGTAAAGATCTCCACTTTCTCCCTATACAAGTAATGCCTCCAAATTTTAAGTGCAAAGACAACAGCTGACAACTCTAGATCATGAGTAGGATAATTCCTCTCATATTCTTTGAGTTGCAGAGAGGCATAGGCTATGACTTTCCCATGTTACATGAGAACACATCCTAACCCTTTGCCCGAAGAATAACTGTAGATAACAAATCCCTCCGAGCAAGATGGTATTGTCAGAACAGGTGCTGAAATGAGTCTTCTCTTGAATTCTTGAAAACTCTTCTCACATTCTTCGCTCCAACCAAACTTTGTATCTTTTCGAGTCAGTTGATTTAATGGAGTAGCGATTCGAGAAAATCCTTCCACGAATCCCCGATAATAACCAAATTTAAGCCGAAAGCTACGTACTTGATCATTGATTTAGGTTGCTCCCGACTTTGAATTGCTTCATCTTTCTTTGGGTCAATGGATATTCCATGACTTAATACTACGTGCCCAAGGAATACTACTTCCTCAAGCCAGAACTCGCATTTCTTCAACTTGGCATAAAACTTGTTTTTATAAAGCTTTTGGAATATTAGCCTCAAGTGTTGCTCATGATCTTCATGGATTTTGGAATATATGAGAATGTCATCAATAAAGACGACCACAAAGTAATCCAAATATTCCTTGAATACTCAGTTCATCATATCCATGAAGGCAGCAGGAGCATTAGTCAATCCAGAAGACATGGCTAGGAATTCATAATGCCCGTACCAAGTTCTAAAAGTCGTCTTTGGAATGTCATTGGTTCTAATCTTCAATTGGTGATATCCGGAACGAAGATCAATCTTTGAAGAAAATTTGGCGCCTTGCAACTGGTCAAACAGGTCATCAATGCGAGGCAATGGATATCTATTTTTGATAGTGACATAGTTCAACTCCCGATAATCAATACAAAGTCGCATACTCCCATCTTTCTTCTTCATGAATAGAACAGGAGCACCCCAAGGAGATGTACTAGGATGAATGAAACCGATGTCTAACAATTCCTGCAGGTGGGTCTTTAACTCCTCAAGTTCAATAGGAGCCATTCAATATGGGGCTTTAGAAATGGGTTTTGTACCGGGTTCAAGGTCGATATAAAATTCAATTTCACGCTCTGGGGGTAGGCCAGGAAGTTCTTCCGGGAATACGTCAGGAAATTCATTAACAATAGAAATATCATTCAAAACTGACGTATTTTTGTTTAGATCCGTGACATGTGCTAAGAAAGCTTGACATCCATTTTTCAATAAACGAATAGCTTTATGGCTTGAGATGACAGGGATGGATTTTAATGGTTTGGTTGCTTGAATTCGCATAATAGGCTAGTAAGGAATATGAAAGCTAAAAACCTTACGAAAATAATCAATTTTTTGCATGATGAGTAGTTAACCAATCAATCCCTAGAATCACATCAAATGCAAGTATTTTCAATGAAATAAGATCGACAGGTAATGTGTGGTTACCGATTTGAATCAAACAAGACTTATAAACCGTGGATGTAATGAAGGTTTCTCCCAACGGAGTTTCAACAGATAAATCAAAGTCTAATTTCTCCGGAGTCAAATTTAAACGTTGAGCGCAAGTAGGAGAAATAAAGGAATGGGTAGAACCGGTATCAAATAAAGTATAAACTTCACTAGAGTTTATGATTAGCTTACTCGTGATCACCTCGTTCGGATTCCTCGCTTTTTGGGAGGTTACGACAAACGCTCTACCTTGAACTACCAGTTTTGTCTTGTATGGGACACCCTTGGATGCCTCCATCCCAGCTGGACTTGACTTTGGTGCACGACAAAATCGGTCTAGGTGAACTTCTTTTCCACAATTGTAACATGCTTTGGACTGCATCGTGCAGTTTGGACTTATGTGTCCTTCCCCTTCACATTTGTAACATGTCTGACCGTGGTCGTTCTCCTTCTCCTTAACGGTGGTCTTTGGTCACGGCGTCTTTCTATCTTTACTAAACCTTCTCTTATTGAACTTTCCACTCCTATTATCTTGGCCATGATTACCACCGAAGTGGTTATCATTTTTGACATGTTGATTCCCTCCACGTATGTTGTCACCGCTTCGATGACTGCTACCACTGGTATTGTCGACTTGTCGGCTGCTCTCTCTTCGTTGGGTTGACTCATTATCGCGCCCCAATAACTGAGCCCTATTCACAACATCTGAATACAAACACAGTTTATGAGAGATAAGGTATTGACATATCTCGGGTTTCAAACCTCTTAGAAACATCCGCGTCATTCTCTCCTCATTATCGATCAAGTGGGATGCAAACCAATACAACTCGGCAAACTTAGCTTCGTACTGCGCCACGGTCATATTGTTTTGCTCAAGCTTGATGAACTCCACCTCCTTCATGTGACGAATACTTTCAGGAAAGTACTTGTCGTTGAACAATTCTTGGAACTTCTCCCAAGACATCTTGATCACGGCGGAGTTGAGTCGCTTCTGATTCCCACCAGTAATCTACCACTGTATGCAACATAAAGGTGGCAAAGGGAACCTTTTGCTCCTCGAAGCATCCCAAGACATCAAATATCTTGTTGATCTGCTTTATCCACATCTCCGCCTTAAGTGGTTTTGGCTCTCCAAAAAACTCCGGTGGTCCCAGCTCCTTGAAACTGTTTAGCGGTGACCGTCTGAGAGTTGTCAGTGTTTCCACCTGCATTTTGGACAGGAGCCGCTCTCGCCTGATGTTGCATGAATTGCATAAAGCCTTTGAACATCCCATCATTCACCATTTTATCGGTGTTATTTTTTTCATGAGGATTATTGTCTTCCTGTTGCACATTACCCTGCACATTGATCGTTGGTGACTCAACGGTCTCATGTGCTTCATTGCTTATCTCAATATTTTTGGATGCCATTTTCAAATACTGCCACAAAACAAGGGTTAATTAACATATCACATATTATCTCTATACTACGTGAGACCAATTAAATACCAAATAAACTTAGGTAGGTCATACTAGCGAAGGAATTCCCCGTCTCTCCCCTCCTAGTTCTTGTCTCACATCTCAGCTAGGGATCATATCCCTAAGCTTTGATACCAACTGTGACGCCCCCAAAATAGGTATACATCACCCATCTTGGGTCTCCAGATACAAGGTACTGAATACAAATACAAACTAATTATACAACATTCGTGTAAAATACGACAAAACATAAATTAAGAGTGTTAATAAGAATATTGTCATCTAGACAATATCCACACTCAAAGGAGTCCTCAATACACTTATTGTTACACTATTTAATAGAATAGTGAGGACTACTAATACTATCATCTGGAATGAAAATCACTCCGGGTTCCCAGAGCTAGTCCCGACTACGTTCTCATTTCCTGAAGAGAACAATGAAAGAAAGGGGTGAGCTCAACTAGCCCAGTAAGAAATATTATGACTACGATAATGCAGAATAAATTATCATTAGTCTTCAACAATTTTAAACAGATAAAATACAATAGACATCAAGTTTAATTGCAGCGGAATAAGAAATCCATTAGAAGAGTCAAGTAGAGCATGATATCTACTATCTTCTATGATTTAAAATATTTTCATCAATTTTTATCGCTGAGACTCAGTTTACTAAATAAACCACATCATCGAGTCATCCATGCTTTACGAGCCAAGGAAATTCATTAAATTATCAATGGTCATGACTATACCGAATAATCCACAATCATAATCATACCAAAAAAGCGTAAAATGAATACACTACAGGCCACTGAGGACTTTTACCACATCATTTATAATATTACAGGTCATGATTATACCGAATAATCCCTGGTAATAATCATACCAAGTCCATCTATACACGTAAGCCAAAGATAACTTTCATCACAATATAAGCATGAGGATGATGACAATGACATAATAATTCAATAAAACAAGTTCAAGAATAAATTTTACAGATTTATAAGTTAATTTATCCTGAACTCAATAATGTCCAAATTGTCAACATGATATTGCTTTGTGGAGTAAAACAGGTCATGCGTAAACACACAGACAGTATATTCTGACAGAATAATAAAGAACGGAACCAGGTCAGGCAAAATTTGCACTGACAGGATATTCCAACAGAATAATAAAGAATGGAATAACAACAGAAATCACCATGCATGTGATAGACCTCATAGAGAGGTTATTCCAACAGCATAATAATTAATGGAACCAGGTCAAGCGTAATACGCACCGACAGGATATTCCAACAGAATAATAAAGAATGGAATAATAGAAGAATTTCACTATGTATGCGGTACTTCACATATACAGGTTATTCCAACAGAATAATAAGGAATGGAATAACAGAAGAATTTCACCATGTATGCGGTACTTCGCATATACAGGTTATTCCAAAAGAATAATAAGGAATTGAATAACAGAAGTTCTCTTCATGAATACGAAAGAAATAATACCCCTTACCTTATAAAGAAGAGTACTCCGACGGTTAGGGCGGGGATTTACTTGAAGAAAACTTGCACTACGCTCAAAGCTTTCTTAAACTCTAAAGAAATACGCTCAAGATTATAGAAGAAGAATTCTCGAACTTACGGTGTGTTTTCAATTCTAACTAAGCATCCTATTTATAGGAAATAGAAAGGATACTATATGATAAAATATAATATATTCTATTTATAATATGTGTATATATATATTATTTAAAATCTAATAAAATAAATAACTTTATAAAAGTATTACATTTTTATATAAAAAGATTTTACTATGTAAACACTATCATAGAAACTATACAAACACTATATATAATAGAATATAATATATTCTATTTATAGTTTAATAAAACAAATAACTTTATGAAAGTTTTACATTTTATATAAAAAGATTTTACTATCTGAAACACTATGCGAGCCTTATTGAAACACTATGCATAATAAAATATAATATATTCTATTTATAGCCAAATAAAATAAATAACTTTATAAAAGTATTCTATTTTATATAAAAAGTTTTCTATTTTATTACATTTATAATAATAATAAAACAAAACTTATCACCTTTATTATAATTCACAATATTAATAGACTAGGTCGTTCCCAGAAAAGAGAGGGCTTTCCAATAAGAATTTTTCCCTATTGGCGCGCAATTAGGTGACCAAACCTCTCCTTGGCAGAACTTCTAGACATCGTTAATATTGCAAATAATAATATTAATAACTTTGTTATCTCAATTATTGATTTAATAATATATAAAATATCGACAATAATTGAATCAAATAACGTGAGATACTATGCAACAATTATTGTAGCAATAATTGAACAAAACTGAGTGACTTCTCACGTAACCATCAATAATCAATATCGCATGCTACTATGCAACCACGCGTATTACTGTACTTTTAACACCGGGTGCTTCAACAGTTAATGGTAAAACTTCCGCCGTTATTTTCATAAAAATAATTTTGTCATTTTCTCAATCCGACAATAATTCTGTTGTGGGGTCCACCAATGATTGTGCCGTCGTACAAATATTCCCTATTAAAATGAATATTCCCAGACCAATCGAATATTATATAACAACTTGCATACTTTTCAAAATTTCTAAATATTACCCACAACTATAACTCTATATCAAATTTTCTCCATAATATTCAAAAATGATATTTATTAAAAATTCATCTTTATTCATAAAAGTTGGGGTCTTAAACATTTCACCATTATATATATAGAAATAGAGAGAGAAAAGTTCACTTTTAAGTCTCATTTGTGCACTTACACTTAACCTAGACCATTCTCTCTCTAACCCACGAATTTATATTGCATACCAGTCCCAAAACACATGCCCACTACTGCTCATAACCAATCAAGAGCCTAGAATCAAGAATTGATCATGAGAGGTATAAAACCTAAACCAAAATCTGATCTTGAATGATGTGTTAAAAGTTATATTTATGTGTTGTAACATGTTATATGTTGTGTTAATCTATGATCTGGGTTGCAGGGTTGGTACATAGGTGATCCATAACATCTAGATACTCAAAATAGGAGTTTTCAAGAATCTAGAAAAAAATATTATGTTGTCTGACAACGAATGTCAGACCCCATAGATTATTATTTGTTTATGTTTTTTGATGTTTTATGTTTTAGACCTATAGCTTGATATGTGTTCTTTGCTCTACAAGTGAAATCACAGTCATTTGATGATTAGATTTTATGTTATAAACGGTCAAAACCCGTTGACCGGGCATAACTAGACGATTTCTGGGTTACCCAGATATCGTTTTCCAGCGTCTGACAATATTTTGCAAGCCTTGATCTGTCAATTGGTTAAGAGTTTTGATGTTGTTGTTGTAACTAGTTTATAGTATGTTATATGCTCTTTAAACTCATGTCTTTATATCCCACAAACAATCGACTGATCAAACGTAGTGGACGGTCAAACTTGACCATCCGATCATGATTTATTTTTCTGGAAATTCTAGAAACCGGTTGAACAAGCCCTCTGACAGGGTTTGACCGGATTAAATAATTAAACTGTGATGTACTTGAACTGATTTTTTGATGCATATGTATTCCTTGGCATGTGGGCTACATAATTAGACCACGAGAACAACAAAGTAATGACCAGAACCTAGATTAAATCGAGCTTCAAAATAGCACTATGAGGCTGACTGGGTTTCTGAGTTACCCAGAAAACCCAGGAACCATCTGACAACGACTTTGAAACTCTAGATCTGGCATCTGAGTTGTTGTATTATCAAGATAAGGGTCGATAATTGTCAAAGTGAGCATGTTCTAGTTAGTCCAAATCATGCTCAGGCTATGAATCATAAATGGTCAAAGTGAGCACCTCGAACTGTAACATGCATTTCTGGGCTTTGCTCAAGAACACGAAGAACACCTATAATGACAGTGATATGCCGCTATTTCCAAGCCTCTTCCTATGACAAGTAAATTCTAAAAATATTATTTTTATTTAATAAATAGAAAAAAAATTGTTTTTAATTATTAAAAATTCATAATAAATTATTAAAAATTATTTTAAAGCCTAAAAATTGATTTTTAATAATTTTTAATATATTTCATAAATATTTAATATATTTGGAATATTAGAGGTATTTAATTTATTTAATTGATAAATTAAATAAATTATTTAAAAATGATTTTAATACTTGAAAAATCATTTAAAATAATATTATGGTATAAGAAAATATTTTAAGTTATTTTTAATGAATTTTAATATTTTATGATGAATTTAATTAATTAATTAATATTAATGATAATTAATTCATTTAATAAATGTATTAAATAAATTATAAAAAATAGAATTAATGATTTAAAATTATATAAAAAAAATTTAAAGGTTATAAAAATATTTGAAGTTATAAAAGATAACTTTTGATATTTTGTCATGAAAATATTAATTATTTAATATTAATGATATTAGATTTATTTAATAATTATATTAAATAAATTAGTTTAAAATGATTTTAAAATTAGAAAAATTATTTTAAATGAAAATAAAGTATTTAAAGATATTTTAAGTTATAAAATATAACTTTTAATATTTAAAGGATAAGTTCATTAATAATTTAATATTAATGATATTTATTTAATATTAATGGTATTAAATTTATTTATCAATTATATTAAATAAATAGTTTTTAATTGGTTTTATTAATTTAAAAATTATTTAAAAGGATATAAATGAATTAAAAATATTTTAAGTTATAATTAATGACTTTTAATATTTTGATAGTGTAAGACCCCAACTTATTATAAATAAAATTAAATTTTCCTCTATTCATTATTTTAAATTAATAAGGGTTAATTTGATATAATGCTTTGGTTATGGTTGAAATGTGTAAATTTTACAAAATAAGCAAGTGGTTATAAAATATTCCTTTTGACGGGGAATATTCGTTTGGTCGTGGAATATTCTTTTTGTCGGGAATATCCGTACGACGACGCAGTCAATTGTGGGCCCCATAATGAAAAACGGTTGGATGAAGGAAAACGACAAAGTTTGAGTTTTATAAATAACGACGTAATTGTTACCGCTTTAACCTTTGTTGGAATACGATGGTTAAAATACGAAGAATATGCATAGTTACGCGTAGCAGCACGGTAATAATGCAATATAGTTGAATTATTGATTAAATGCGTAGCAAGGCACTACTCAATAATTATTACGATAATTCTTTGTTTAATATTTTATTTTATTGATTCAATAATTGTTTGCGTTGATAGTTTATATTATTGTTGTTTCAATAATTGTCACCGCATAATATTTCCCATTATCGGATCAATAATTCATATTATTTGAATAATATTATTAGATAGCATTATTGGCAATGTCTAGAAAGTTTTGTCGAGGAGAGGTTTGGTCACCTAATTGCGGCTTGATGGAGAAATCCTTATTGAAAGCCCCTCTTTCCTGAAACTACTGGTTGTCATAATTGTGATTCGTAATATTATTTATGAATAATTAATTATTGATTTATATGATAAGAAAATATTTATTTGACGTGGATATAAATGATGGATTTATTTATGTGGTTATAAATGAAGGGATTAATACTGAGGTGTTTTATCAGTATTTTGTCAGAATGGAGGAATTAAAAATCATCCGTTTGTGGATTTCGGATATTTTCTGTTTCGAATTTGGAAAAAGTCAAAGCTACAAAGTTGTAGGGAATTCGATTTCAGGTAGAATGGATATAAAATTTGTATTTTTCTGATAAACGAGCTATTTTCTATGAATTATTGAATTTTTAGAAAAAAAATAATTTTTATTAAATTATGGATGGGACCCACTTATGTTATAAACATGTGGGCTGCTGAATTTTCTTCCTAGATGGCTGCTGGTGGCTTGGTTGGTGAAGGTTGGCGTGGAAGAAGAAGAAAAAAATAATATTTTATTATTTTAGTCTCCTATGGCATTCTAGCATTTTCCTATAAATAGGCGCTTAGGTTAGAATTGAAAATCACACCAGAAACAAGTTTTCTTTCTCTCTAGATTATCAAGTGTATTTTTGTGAGTATTTATATACGTTGAGAGTTGCTGTTCGGTACAAGCTTCCTTCGGCTTTATATACGATATTCCGATCAGAAGTACCGTTATTTTGAAGCAAGGGATGTTATTTTCTTCTTAAATGATATTATTTTCTTCAATATCATTATGCCGAAATATTGGTGAACTTTTTAATCAAATTTAAAACTTTTTGTGTCGGGGTTACTATTCACGTATACGACACTATTCACGAATACGACACTATTCACCAAAAAATAAAAATTTTCCTTTTTGTCCAAGATATCTATTTTGGCTACTATCTTTGATTGTATCCATGTTTTGATCGTTATTTTTAAATTCTGCTTCACAATTGGTTATTATGAAGTATTATTGATCTTGGATAAACTGTTATACGAACCCCTAATATTTGTCCTTCTGTCACACTAGATTCGTTTTCTTTAAAATATTTTTCATCATCCTCAGTCTTAAATGATGATATTACTGAATATCTTTGGCCTGTAGTGCAAAGATGAATGATTAACTGATGAATATCTTTAGCCCGTAGTGCAAAGATGAACAGGTGTTGAGATGAACATGACCGACTGGTGATATAAATGAAAATCTTTGGCCTGTAGTGCAAAGATGAATATTTGATTAAAGATGTATATCGATTGATGTTACAGGGATAAAATATTGATGATGGACTTTTAAATCTTAGAAGATAGTTGAATTCATTCTCTACGTGACTCTTCTAATGGATTGTTGTTTCCGCTGCATTTGTTGATCTAAAACTTGTTGTCTATTATATTCTAATAGATTTTTCCCTGTTGAAGACTAATGATAATTTGTTGTATATTATCTTAGTCATAATATTCTTTACTGGGCTAGTTGAGCTCACCCTTTTCCTTTTTGTTCCATTTTTCTTCTCAAGAGGTGAGAACATAGCAGGATCGAGTCGGGGTATGGAGTGATGGTTCTAGAAAGATATTTTAGCAGTCCTCACTATTTCTGTAAAATAGTGTATGAATAATTGTAATGAGGACTTATTTGAGTGTTGATATTGTCTAGAAGACAATATTTATATTTAAACTCATAGTATGTGTTGTCGTATTTTACACGACATTTGTATTATTGAAGTTATAGTTTGCTTTCTATACCATGTATTTGGCGACTCAGAATGGGCGTTGTATACTTATTTTGGGGGTATCACAGTTGGTATCAAAGCTTAGGGATATGGTCTCTGGCAGAGATCGGGGAATAGAACTAGGAGGGGAGAGATGAGTAAATCCTTCGCTAGTGTGGTCTATCTAAGCTTATTTGTTGGTTGGTCATAATATAGGGATATTATGTGATATGTTAATTTGTTTAATTAACCCTTGTTTTATGGTAGTATTTAAGAATGGCTGTTGAGAACGTTAACAATGGAGTGTATGAGACTGTGGAACAACCTTTAGTCACAAACTAGGAGAACATGCAACACGAAGGCAATATTCCTCCTATAAACAACACTACCGAGCAAACGATGAATGATGGAATGTTTAGGAGCTTTTTGTAGTTCATGTAAAATCAGACGAGGGAGACTCGTGTACAAAATACGGGTGGAAATGATGGCAACGCTTGATTACATCACGACCAAGCATTCAAGGAGTTGGGACCACCAAATTTCTGGGGAATGCCCGATCCAATTAAGGCGAAAACGTGGGTCAAGCAAATTACCAAGATATTCGATGTCTTGGGATGCATGGAGGAACAGAAGGTTCCATTCGCCACCTTTATGTTCCGTGGAGAGGCAGATTACTGGTGGAAATCCGTGAAGCGTACCCAGCCAGCCGCACTTATCATGTCTTGGGAAAGATTTCAAAAACTGTTCAATGACAAGTACTTTCCAGAAAGTATTCGTCGTATATGAAGGCGAAAAAAATTAGATGGAACAAAACAACGTCTCAAGAGCGAGGCAAAGTTCGCGAGTTATCGAGTTTGCACCTCATTTGGTGGAAAATGAGGAACGTATGACGCGGATGTTTCTGAGAGGTCTAAAACCCGAGATTCGTCAATACCTTATGTCTCATAAATTTTCTCTATGTTCAGATGTTGTTAACAAGGCTCAATTATTAGAGAGAGATAATGAGTATACTCAACCGAGGGATCGCAACCAGGGTCATACCAGTGACAACAGTCATCGGAGCGATGATAACCAGCGAGGAGGGAAGAATACGGATAAAAGCAGTAACCACTCGGGTGGTAATCATGGCCATGATAACAGAAGAGGTGAGTCTAGTGAAAATTTCAAAAAGAGGAGATTCAACAATGACTGGAAGACATCAGCAGCAACACTAACATCAACTGTTGCTAGGGGAGGAGACGACACCCACCGTTAGTGTTATTACAAATCTGGAAAGAGGGACATATCACCTGAAACGCGCCCACAACAATCCAAGGTATGTTATAACTATGGAAAGGAGGGTCATATAGCCCGAGAGTGTTCTATAGAAAAACCAAGTTCAGTGGGGATGGTGACTCCAAAAGCTGTCCCTGATAAGTCGAAGTCAACGGTTCCTAAAAGAGCGTTTGTCGTGACTGGCCAAAACGTGAGGAACCCGAATGAGGTGATCATGGGTAAGCTAATCTTAAATTCTTGTGAAGTTTATACCTTACTAGATACTGGTTCTACCCATTCTTTTATCTCTCCTGCTTGTGCTCAACGTTTAAACTTAACTCCGGAGAAATTGGATTTTAACTTATCTGTTGAAACTCCGTTGGGTGAAACCTTCGTTACATCTATAGTTTATAAATCTTGCTTAATCCAAGTTGGCACTATCACATTACCTGTTGATCTTATCTCTATAAAGATACTTACTTCTGATGTGATTTTAGGAATTGATTGGTTAACCACTCATCATGCCAAAATTGATTATTTTCGTAAGGTTGTTAGTTTTCATATTCCTAACCAACCTATTATGCGAATTCAAACAACTAAACCACTAAAATCAGTCACTGTCATATCAAGCCACAAAGTTATTCGCTTATTGAAAAACGGATGTCAAGCTTTCTTAGCCTATGTTATGGATTTGAATAAAGACAAGTCAGATTTGGATAATATTTCTATTGTTAGAGAATTTCCTGATGTATTTCCTGAAGAACTTCTCGGTCTACCCCTAGAAAGTGATGTTGAATTCTTTATTGACCTTGAACCGGGTACAAAGCCTATTTCTAAAACCCCCATATCGAATGGCTCCTATTGAACTTCAGGAGTTAAAAGTCCAATTACAGGAGTTATTAGACATCGGTTTCATTCGTCCTAGTACATCTCCTTGGGGTGCTCTTGTTTTATTCGTAAAGAAGAAAGACGAGAGTATGCGACTTTGTATTGACTACCGAGAATTGAACCATGTCACCATCAAGAATAGGTATCCGCTACCTAGCATTGATGACCTGTTTGACCAGTTACAAGGAGCACAATTCTTTTCAAAGATCGACCTTCGCTTACGGATATCATCACCAAGATTAAAATTGAGGATATTCCAAAGCACGCATTGAAACTCGAGACGGGCATTATGAATTCTTAGTCATGTCTTTTTGGATTGAATAATTCTCTCTCTTTGCTTTCATGGATATGATGAACCGAGTATTCAAGGAATATTTGGATCAGTTCATTGTTGTCTTTATTGATGACATCCTCATCTATTCCAAAAGCCATGAAGATCATGAGCACCATTTGAAGCTGATACGTGAAAGACTTCGTGAAATCAAGCCTTATGCCAAGCTGAAGAAATGCGAGTTCTGGCTTGAGGAAGTAGCATTCCTTGGGCACGTGGTGTCAAAATATGGAGTATCTGTTGACTCGGCGAAGATTGAAGCAATACAAAGTTGGGAGCAACCGAAGTCGGTGACTGAAGTACGTAGCTTTCTGGGCTTAGCTGGTTATTATCGGAGATTCATGGAAGGATTTTCTCGAATCGCTAATCCGTTAACTCAGCTGACTCGGAAAGATACAAAATTTGTATGGAGCGAGAAATGCGAGAAGAGTTTCCAGAGCTCAAGAGGAGACTCATTTCTACAGCGATGCTTCAGGCAAAGGGTTAGGATGTGTTCTCATGCAACATGGAAAAGTCATAGCCTATGCCTCACGACAACTCAAAGAATAGGAGAGGAATTATCCTACTCATGATCTGGAGTTGGCAGCAGTCGTTTTCGCGTTGAAAATCTGGAGACACTACCTGTATGGGGAGAAAGTGGAGATTTATACAGATCATAAAAGCTTCAAATATTTCTTCACCCAAAAAGAACTCAACATGCGGCAACAACGTTGGCTTGAGCTATTGAAAGATTACGATCACACTATTCAATATCATCCTGGAAAAGCGAATGTAGTAGCTGACGCATTGAGTAGAAGATCATATGCGAGTATGAGTGAGATATTGTCAATGTAAAGGCCCATTTTGTATGACTTGCAAAGGATGGAGGTAGAATTAAAGACTCCAGGGACCCATATGATTATGGCAAATATACGAGTAGAACCGACTTTAATCAATAAAGTTAAAACTGCTCAAGCTACGGACCTGGGGCTGATGCGTATGAAGAAGAAAGTGCAAGAAGGTGCTATTCCAGAAGTAAGAATCGATGAAGAAGGAATACTTCGAGTCAACTCTAGACTTTGTGTTCCTAACGATCCTGATATGAAGCATAGAATCATGATGGAGGCACACAACACCCTGTTTGCAATCCATCCTGGGAGTACCAAAATGTATCATGATATTCGACATATTTTGGTGGAACAATATGAAGAGAGAAATCGCAGATTTTATCTCGAGGTGTTTAACTTGTCAACGAGTAAAGGCGGAGCATCAAGTGCCAAAGGGTCCATTGCAATCACTTGAGATTCTGAAATGGAAGTGGGAACACATTACCATGGATTTCGTTACAGGTCTTCCCAAAGTTTCTCAAGGCATAGATGCGATTTGGGTTATTGTTGATAGATTAACCAAGTCTGCTCAGTTCTTGCCGAAACATGAGACTTATTCCCTTGAACGTCTTGCTCGTATGTACGTGAATGAGATTGTGAGATTGCATGGCATGCCAGTATCCATAGTTTCGGATCGTGACCCAAGATTCACTTCACGATTTTGGGTTAGCTTGCAGAAAGCTATGGGCACGAATTTATGATTCAGTTCAGCATACCATCCTCAAACGGATGGGCAATCGAAATGACTATTCAAACCCTTGAATATCTATTAAGACTCTGTGTCCTAGATTTCAAAGGAAGTTGGGATAAGTACTTGCCACTGGTGGATTTCTCCTACAACAACAATTATCAAGCAAGTATAGGCATGGCTCCATTCGAGGTGTTGTATGGACGAAAGTGTCGCTTCTCCCAGATCTTTGGGGCGAGGTGGGAGAAAACAACGTTGTTGGGACCAGAATTAGTACGCATGACTACAGAAAAGATCCAAATGATTCGACAACGTATTCAAACCTCACAAGATCGACAAAAGAGTTATGTTGATCTTCATAGAAAGGACGTGGAGTTTAATATTGGAGATCATGTACTATTACGTGTTGCTCCATGGAAGGGAGTTACAAGATTTGGAAAGAGAGGAAAGCTCAATCCAAGATTTGTTGGTCCATTTGAGATTCTTGACCGAATAGGAAATGTAGCCTATAGACTCGCATTACCTCCAAACATGTCTCGTGTTCTTAATGTTTTTCATATATCTATGCTTCGTAAAAATGTGAAAGATCTGAACCACATTATTGAGTTAGAACCAGATGAGATAGCCGAAGATTTAACGTACGAGGAGGTACCTGTTAAGATCTTGGATAGGAAAGAGCATGTCCTATGCACTAATGTTATACCACAAGTTAAGCTTTTGTGGAGGAACCATGCTATTGAGGAAATGACCTGGGAGTTGGAATCAGAAATGAAAGCGAGGTACCCTCACCTGTTCGAAACACCAGGTACATACGTCAATTTTGAGGACAAAATTTTATAAGGAGGGCAGGTTGTAAGACCCCAACTTATTATAAATAAAATTAAATTTTCCTCTATTCATTATTCTAAATTAATAAGGGTTAATTTGATATAATGCTTTGGTTATGGTTGAAATGTGCAAATTTTACAAAATAAGCAAGTGGTTATAAAATATTCCTTTTGACGGGGAATATTCGTTTGGTCGTGGAATATTCTTTTTGTCGGGAATATCCGTACGACGGCGCAGTCAATTGTGGGCCCCATAACGAAAAACGGTTGGATGAAGGAAAACGACAAAGTTTGAGTTTTATAAATAACTGGCGTAATTGTTACTGAATTAACAATCGTTGGAATACCCGTGGTTAAAATACGAAATATGCATAGTTAAGAAAGACACCTGATATTACGACAATTATAGTTGAATTATTGATTAAATGCGTAAGAAGACACTACTCAATAATTGTTACAATGAATTCTTGCTCAATATTTTATTTTATTGATTCAATAATTGCTGCGTTGATAGTTTATATTATTGTTGTTTCAATAATTGTCACTGCACAATATTTCCCATTATCAGATCAATAATTCATATTATTTGAATAATATTATTAGATATCATTATTTGCAATGTCTAGAAAGTTCTGTCAAGGAGAGGTTTGGTCACCTAATTGCGCGCAAGTAAGGAGAAATCCTTATTGGAAAGCCGCCTCTTTCCTAGAAACGGCATGGTTGTCATAATTGTGATTCTGTAATATTATTTGTGAATAATTAATTATTGATTTATATGATAAGAAAATATTTATTTGATGTGGATATAAATGATGGATTTATTTCTGTGGTTATAAATGAAGGGATTAATGCTGAAGTGTTTTATCAGTATTTTGTCAGAATGGTGGAATTAAAAATCATCCGTTTGTGGATTTCGGATATTTTCTGTTTGGAATTTGAAAAAACTCAAAGCTACAAAGTTGTAGAGAATTCGATTTCAGGCAGAATGGACATAACATTCGTATTTTTCTGATAAATGGGCTATTTTCTATGAATTATTGAAGTTTCAGAAAATAAAATAATTTTTATTAAATTATGGGTGGAACCCACTTATGTTATAAACATGTGGGTTGCTGAATTTTCTTCCTAGATGGCTGATGGTGGCTTGGTTGGTGAAAGTTGGCGTGGAAGAAGAAAAAAATAATATTTTATTATTTTAGTCTCCTATGGCGTCTAGCATTTTCCTATAAATAGGCGCTTAGGTTAGAATTGAAAATCACACCAGAAACAAGTTTTATTTCTCTCTATATTATCGAGCGTATTTTTGTGAGTATTTATATACTTTGAGAGTTGCTGTTCGGTACAAGCTTCCTTCTGCTTTATATTCGATATTCTGATCAGAATTACCGTTATTTTAAGGTAAGGAATGTTATTTTCTTCTTAAATGATATTATTTTCTTCAATATCATTACGCCGAAATATTGGTGAACTTTTGAATCAAATTTGGAATTTTTTGTGTCGGGGTTACTATTCACGTATACGGCACTATTCACGAATACGACACTATTCAACAAAAAATAAAAATTTTCCTTTTTGTCCAAGATGTCTATTTTGGCTACTATCTTTGATTGTATCCATGTTTTGATCATTATTTTTGAATTCTACTTCACAATTGGTTATTATGAAGTATTATTGATCTTGGATAAACTGTTATACGAATCCCTAATATTTGTTCTTCTGTCTCACTGGATTCGTTTTCTTTAAAATATTTTTCATCATCCTCAGTCTTAAATGATGATATTACTGAATATCTTTGGCCTATAGTAGTGCAAAGATGAATGATTAATCGATGAATATCTTTGGCCGTGAAGTGCAAAGATGAACAGTGTTGAGATGAACATATTACCATTGGGTGATATAAATGAATATCTTTGGCCTGTAGTGCAAAGATGAATATTTGATTAAAGATGTATATTGATTGATGTTACAGGGATAAAATATTGATGATGAACTTTTAAATCTTAGAAGATAGTAGAATTCATTCTCTACGTGACTCTTCTAATGGATTGTTGTTTCCGCTGCATTTATTGATCTAAAACTTGTTGTCTATTATATTCTATCAGATTTTTCCCTGTTAAAGACTAATGATAATTTGTTGTATATTATCTTAGTCATAATCTTTACTGGACTAGTTGAGCTCACCCTTTTCCTTTTTGTTCTATTTTTCTTCTCAGGAGGTGAGAACATAGCAGGATCGAGTCGGGGTATGGAGTGATGGTTCTAGAAAGATGTTTTAGCAGTCCTCACTATTTCTATAAAATAGTGTACGAATAATTGTAATGCAGACTTATTTGAGTGTTGATATTGTCTAGAAGACAATATTTGTATTTAAACTCACAGTATGTGTTGTCGAATTTTACACGACATTTGTATTATTTAAGTTATAGTTTGCTTTCTGTACCATGTATTTGGCGACTCAGAATGGGTGTTGTATACCAATTTTGGGGGCGTCACAGATAGATAATGCATTAATATTTAAATATTAATGGTAATTATTTAAAAATGATTTCAAATGTTTTAAAAATCATTTAAGGGTAATATTAGTACTTTAAAAGTATTTTAAGTTATTATAAATAACTTTGATATTTTATCAATGGTTTCATTAATAGTTTAATATTAATTAAATGTTAATGATAATAGACTTGTTTAATATTTAAATCATTTAATAATGATTCCGGTGTTTGAAAATTCATGATAAATGTTTAAAAAATTATTATAAGTCATTTAAAAATAATATGACTGATACTCACAGATGTTGAACTACAGGATAGAGTCATAGACTCGATAATTACCCGATAAAGCCTTTGGTACACCGACATATTTCAGAAATTGATCTGGACTTAGATATTTTGACTGTATTAATGTTTGTTTGTGATTCAATAATTGTTGGATATGTGTGACAATGCGATTAGGTTATGTGCTGACTGCAATAAGCAGTGCTATGTGTAATAGTATGTTATTCTAATCAATCAAATGATCTTACTAATGATAGGTTTCGGTATAAAAGATAAAACTAAGTTGTGTATTGTAAGCAGCAGACCAGGCAAGTATCCTACCTTTGCATTTCCTTTATGCAATGGATAGAAGTAAGAAAGTTTTAGAATTATATTATTAATGTACCAGATTATTAACCCTATTGTTATATATATTATATCCGATCATTGTTTATCAACATGATATTATATTATATAACTCATATATATATTCTGTTCATTAATTTCAAAGTATGGTTATACAAGTGTCCTCACTTGGATAATCATTGTATTTAAACACATGTTGATATATATATATATATATATATATATATATATATATATATATATATATATATATATATATATACCTCTAAGCTATTTGACCAGCTAGACACAGATTTAAAAATATCGTTGAATATGATAAAACCTTTTTGTATCCAACCAAATTGTTTTGGTTCGGATTCCAGACTAAATATGAACATCCCGAACAAGGAAAAACTTTTATGCGCCCAAGGCGGAAAAGATGAACGATAATACTGTTCTTGCATGTAGTATTGATCAATACAGGGTCCATGGGATGTACACCCTCGCGCCCGTAAGTTATGACGGTTTACAGATGAAGTTCTGCTAAACCTATTCAAAAATTTAAAACAATGTTCATAGTATGTCAACTAAATCCCATTTATAGTCAATACGTAGTTTCAAAATTTTGAGATAGAATTGTTATGTTATTATTATCGGTTCAGTTTACTTCACAACTATTGATTTGTTGTAGAAGTGACATACAAAGAAAACATTTAATTCTTTTAGCTAATTATATTTATAATTGTTATTACTTGTTAGGCACCCAAATGCTCATTCTTTCTTTAAATTTAAATGTTTTCAGCTAAGCATGATCAACCTGAAGGTTCAGACGAGAATAAGTGAAAAGGAAAACAAACAGAATATGTTTAATGGTATCTTTTGTAATAGTTAAACTGTATTAAGACTATGATATGTATTATATATCATGTAAGGAATTATAGTAAAGGTTGCGTACTTGAGATTAGACTCTGATATACGTAAATTAAGTTTGATATTTATATTATTGTTATTATTATTAGTATTATTCCGCTCATAGAAATGGTATCGTAAAGCACCATGTTCGGGTTTCAAGTACCTGAATTTGGGGACGTTACATCATGGTATCAGAGCTTTAGGGTTAAAAACCTTAGGTGGGTTAGACCTTAGGCTATAACCTTAGAACAGAGGGAAACGTTGAAAATATAAATAACTCATATAGAGATTATAAAAAGATGAATTGAATAAATTCATCGTAAAACAAAATAAAAGATAACTTATATAAAACTATTATTTGCTGTATGTATATACTATGTACTAATCTAGATAATTTATATGTATAGATGTCCGATAGAAAGGATTAGGATACCCTCAGATCGTAAAGAAAGAGCAGATCTCCATAACCGAGCCAATATCAAATCGAATAGCTAAAATAGAGGCTCACATTGAAAGCTACCTCAATGAGGTGGTTATTTTGGAAAGTGTAGTACCAGACCCAGAAATGATAGTATAACTAATAGGTAGTGTATAGTTATAGAATATATGGTCAAGCTCAAGTTCTTAAACTTATATGTTTGTGATGAGTTCTTAAAATTATGATATGTGGTAGGTTTGACGAACTTGGTATAGTTATGTGTTAATGAATTATTGAGGATAATGGTATTATATAGAATACTAAGCAATTGATCCTTAGTGAAGGCGTAGGAAATGAGTAGTATTAGTATTACTTGAATATGTCTGATTCTATGTTGCGTATATGACAAGTATGTCTGAGTAATGTAATATTTAGTATAAGTTATGGCAGCGATTCCCGACTTTTGAGTCACAAAGGGATAGCGGATGTTTAAAGAAATATGTGCTATGGTATGTCAAGTGCTATGAGTATGAATCTATGTGGGATTAATGAAATAAGTTGGTATAAAGATAGTATGTTAATGGAACCGAAGTAATGAAATCTAATATTTTGAATACATTATTATTTGAATAGAAAATTTCGCGTTATATGTTAAGCGTATACGATAAGGCTTAGAATGTAAGTTAATAAAAATAATTTATGATAATGCCACCAAGATAAAAATGAAACCTAGGATAGAAGAACCTGTCAATAAAGTTGGAGAACAACCAGACCCGATACAAAATTTTATGAATATGGACGCTCAAGCTATGTAGAAAAAAATACCAGCCGCGGGAAATCAGCCATATAATCGATCGACGAACTTCAAAGACTTCAAGGCATTCGGACCGCCAGGATTTAGAGGATCAACTAACCCTGTTGACGCGTTTGTGATAGCTGGGGTAACGAAGGGGAAAAAGACAGCTTTTGCCACCTATATGATGAAAGGGGAGGCAAATTTTGGTGGGAGGTAAATAAAGTTAGAACCAGAGAAGGGAGTGGTGGAAGTAGGACTGGAAAAAGGAAAGGAGATAATTTCGGGAATACCGGAAACAGACCAGGAGGTGGAAATAAACAAATTGTGCAGGTTGAGAATTGCGAAAAGAATCACTTAGGTGAGTGATTAAAAAGAAAGTTGTGTGCTATAAGTGTGGGCAGGAGGGACATATCTCTCCTAACTGCCCAATCCAAGAATGTATAGTGAGTGTTTTATTTATGAATCAATAGAGCATAAGGTGAAAGACTGTCCAAGGAGGAGAAGGGGAGGCAAGAAATGTGAATACGAGGAAAGGCAGCAGGACATTGACGACAATGGGACCAACTGCAACAAACGAACCAACAAAACCAACAGCAGGAATCTTCAACATAACTGTTCAGAATTCGGTAGCAGCCGAGAATGCAACTCCAAGTATTATTCAAACAAATTTTATTTTCTTATATATGATTTTCTTATATATATATATATATAGTAAATTATTTTTATAAATTATTTTGAAGGAGGAATTTGAGTTCTTTTAGAAATCAAATTTCTGTTTAAGAAGATAGATAAACTTTATATTGAATAGTTAAAGATCAGTTCGATCAATTATGATCGAGATCTAATTGCAATGATTGTGTATGCTATGTACCTGGTATGTATAGGTTTTAAAACGGTGATTCCGGAGACGGAATCTTTAAAAGGGAGGGTGAATGTAATAACCCGATATTTTTTATATAATTAAATCAAAAATTTTGCATATAAATTTTTATTATTATTTTAAAGGTTAGAATATGTGCAAGGTAATGTGTATGTATTTATGCGATGAATATAAAATATATTTATTACATGAATGATTACAGATAATTTTTATTTTAGAATTATTGCTCATTATAAAGTATATTCATATAATAAATAATTTTATAGTAGAAATGTTTTTATTAATTATTTTCCATGAAAAAATAATTTTATATTATTTAAATAATATATAAAATGATTATTAGAATTATTATAATAATTATTTTATTTTATTATATGAATTTAATTAATATTAATTAAGTTAATTATTTTAACTAAATTAATAATGGTATATATGCAAGATAAATCAGATATGGAATCCAAACCCTAATTCTAGGTTTGGAATAAGGAAAGAGAATAATAATATTATTTTATTTCAGTACTATAAATATGTACTGTATGTGTGTAATGATAATTTGTGAAACAGTTTTGATGGAACGGTAGAAAACCTTAATATTGGATTTTGATCAAGGAATGAGAATAATAATATAATATTAATATATTTTGATTTTTCAGTGCTATAAATATGTATGTTATGTGTGTAAGGTTAATCTAGGGAGCAATTTCATTATAACCTGACCAAACCCTAGCATTAATTTGTTTAACCCTATTTTTGAAATTCAATTGGAAAATTTAAGACTATGTTGTAATTGTGTCAGTTGAATTATGTCATGTATTATATAATTTAAGGTTAATTAAGGGAACCCTAATTATTATTTAGGAAACCTAATTAATTAAAACCCCTAATTAGTAATTAGAAGTATGGTTATACAAGTGTCCTCACTTGGATAATCATTGTATTTAAACACATGTTGATATATATATATATATATATATATATATATATATATATACACCTCTAAGCTATTTAACCAGCTAGACACAAATTTAAAAATATCGTTGAATATGATAAAACCTTTTTGTATCCAATCAAATTATTTTGGTTTGGATTCCAGACTAAATATGAACATCCCGAACAAAGAAAAACTTTTATCCGCCCAAGGCAGAAAAGATGAACGATAATATCGTTCTTGCATGTAGTATTGATCAATACAGGGTCCATGGGATGTACAGCCTCGCGCCCATAAGTTATGACGGTTTGCAGATGAAGTTCTGATAAACCTATTCGAAAATTTTAAACAATGTTCATAGTATGTCAACTAAACCCCATTTATAGTCAATACGTAGTTTTAAAAATTTGAGATAGAATTGTTATGTTATTATTATTGGTTCAGTTTACTTCACAACTATTGATTTGTTGTAGAAGTGATGTACAAAGAAAACATTTAATTCTTTCAGCTCATTATATTTATAATTGTTATTACTTGCTGGGCACTCAAATGCTCATTCTTGCTTTAAATTTAAATGTTTTCAGCTAAGCATGATCAACTTTGGTTCGATGATTAGAACAAGTGAAAAGGAAAGCAAACAGAATATGTTTAATGGTATATTTTGTAATAGTTAAACTGTATTAAGACTATGATATGTATTATATATCATGTAAGGAATTATAGTAAAGGTTGCTTACTTGGGATTACACTCTGATATATGTAAATTAAGTTTGATATTTATATTATTGTTATTAATATTAGTATTATTCCGCTCATAGAAATGGTATCGTAAAGCACCAAGTTCGAGTTTCAAGTACCTGAATTTGGGGGCGTTACAGATAATGATATTAATCGACGAAGGAATTATTAAGTGAACAATTAATTAATATTATTTGTTAATTGTTATTGTAGAATTTTAATTAATTATTATAGAGATCAATAATTACATTAATCAATGAGGAATGTATTAATTAATATTAGTGTTAATTAATCAATAAGATGAATAATTTATTTATTTGGCATAAAACAAATAAGTAAGTTATTAATATAATAAGATTATCTTGATTTTTGTGCAAGTGTGCAATAATTAAATATATAAAATATATGAAATACCATTATATTATATAGTGTAATGCGACACTTATGTGACTATACTATATATAGCAACCATATATTAAGATTTATTAAACTATATAGTAAAAGTGTAAGAAATTATAAGTTGCATAAATAATTGCTTATGTGACAATAAGTATGAGTGGAAACAGTAAAAGATGTACTCTGTCAAAGAATTTCAAATTATTCCAATAAGTGAGTATAACTGAAATAATAAAGTTTTAAGGGGATATTAAATTACTAGTGGGTAATTAAATGGAGTCCATACATGTTATAAATAATAATTAGACTAGAATACTGTATATGGATTATATGATGTGAATACATAAATAATCCCTAAATTTCTATTATGTAGTACATTAACACATTAAAATTTCATTTTTGGGAACAAAGTAAGCATTATAAAAATAGTTGCTGAGATTTAAAATACGTGTCCCATATTAAGTGTCCCAACAGTACTCAAATAGTATCCTATATCCTCTTTGCGTGAAATCAATCAGCTACAAATCCATGGTGATGATAGCTATGGATTGGCAGTTGTCCAACTCTCTTCTACCCATTGTTCTCTTCTATTTTCCTGTGAATCAAACCATGGAACAAAGCCAAGAACTGGGAAACTCTTTTCTCTATAAAAGGCAGCCAAACTCTTTATTTCTCAGTTGCTAGAATTTCACTGATAAGTGCATTAGAGAGTGAGAGTTGCTAAAACATTGAGGGAGCATAATCAGAGAAGAGAGGGAATATAACTTAAGCTTCAAGGAGGTTAATTTCTATTTTTGTTCTTAGTTTGAGTTTTATCTAAATTCTTATAATTTTAGAAATTCTCTTTTAATTGATGTAGAATAGCATGTCATTGTGTTTTCTGGGTTTGTTTGCATGATTAGGAGTTGAATGGTTGTTTGGATTCAGTTTTGGTGTTGGTTGTGTTGGAGCTCTGCAAAAGCAGAGCCTTTATTTTTCATTACGCTTTCGAAGTGCGCGGTACCGCCACTTCTATAATCTACGCATGCCGCTACTACTACCGGCTGCAAGTTATATCTAGTAATTTTTGTGATATTGTTCCATTCTGAGCATGCTACTGTGGTTATTATATGCTTATGAACAACCTTAACTTGTGGACTGAGACCTTTAATGTATATAGTAAGCCATGTTAGTTGATTTAAGTAGAAACGTTCAAAGAAGTATAAGGATTTGGAAACTAAATTTTGATAAACATCGCGTATTACATGTTCTGGCTTTATGTGCCAATGTATCAAGTTCTGATATACATTAAAAATGTGACAAATATGTTAGTTTACATTGTTGGAAATGGTATGGTGTAGTCAAGCATGAATTAAAAGAAAAATGCAAGTAAAAGACTATATTAGCTATGTGTACATGAACTATGCATAAACTGAGTTTTGAACTTTAAAACATACTTATGTAAACTATGATGTGGTTATGGAAGCATGATATGGGATGTGTGAACTTACCTTGCATGCTTGAAGAAGTTTTACTAATGAAAATACGCACTTTGAACGTTAATATTAACATACTACGTTGAGAGTTAGAATCTTATATTTGTGAAAATGTTAGATGATACTCTTAGACTCACTCATGTAATATAAATATATATATATATATACCATGCTTAGGTAGCGTGATTCAAGTGAAGCGTAAACGAAGCATATTTTCAAACCAAAACGATGATAATTACACATATGTAATATGAATACTCACAAGCATGTCTAAAATGAGTTATTTACTACCTTATATGTTTAAAAATCAAGCATGTTAGACTTTGTGGTTTCATAACGTTGAATGGCCATAACTTGTTGAGATGTTCAACTTAGAACCATATTATGAAAGAAGGGACCTAGATTGAACTTGAGAGACACGAAAAAACCATTGACATGTTAATATATATTATGTGTGTAAGGATAGGCAAGCTAGGCCAAGCAAGTAATTGCTCAGCCCTGGTTTGAACTGGGAGTCGCGCGGCCGCGCATCTCCTTAGTACAAATCAGACACGGTCGTGCCCTCTGCAGACTTGGAAAGTGACTTTTGTGATTTCTAAAATATGTAGCATGCTAGTATAACTTCATTATGCTTATTTCTGTCCATGACACACTGACAGAGGTAGCCTTGCATGTTAACATCTATTTTAGCTTGAATTGACAAGGTGTTTTTAAATGATGAAGTCTAACGATAGTTCCGAGCTACGTAATGACATACGTATAAGATTATGCGACTAGAAGAATAGCAATATATGTTAGCATTGATAGAGTACACTTGTGTATGATAGTAAGTTAAGATAATAGGTGTACATATTGAACTTTTATAACTAATGTGATTATACATGAATAGGATATCATAGTGCATTGGATTGATATTAAGATTTAATTTGGTAAACTACACTTGAGGAAAGTATCCTAAACCCTTGCATTACTTTATTCAACGGATATCATAAGCAAGTATCTAAACCTTATCTCTTTGAATGCAAGTTAGCCTACTTATTCGTTCAATTGAACAAGTATGTTTAAACTCTCATGAAAACTTTTATTCATGTTAAACTTGGTATTGTTCTTGAATATTGTGAAAGTTTCTATGCCATTAATTCGGCTAGAATGCACGTTTATAAAATTGTCCAAACCAATTGACTGGTGCAGAAATCTTAAAAACTGAGTTGAACAACCCTTATGGTAAGGGGAGTGTATGTTGTTGGAAACCCCAACACATGAGTGGATATTACTGTGGTGTTATGCATAACATAGATTATTGTAGATGGATCATCTATAGTACTTGATTCTTTTGGGTTATCAGGTTAATATTGGCAATT
Source organism: Panax quinquefolius (assembly GCA_020205615.1). NCBI lineage: Eukaryota > Viridiplantae > Streptophyta > Magnoliopsida > Apiales > Araliaceae > Panax > Panax quinquefolius. The sequence continues at coordinate 50,270,111 of CM035168.1, read as the reverse complement.
CTAGTAGATGTTCAATAGTCTTTAGTGACTGCTCAGTATATAAATTATTTTATCTAGTTGGATACGTTGATAGCCTTTGAATTCATATATATCTGTTGATCTATATTGAATTATCATTTCATATCCCAAAGATTTGATTCGAGAATTGTTGATACTCATTGTTCATAATATTATTCTAAGACTCTTAGACTATACCTTGATATATATAACTCGTGATTTAATACTCATTACCCTTGTTGTATATTACTTGTTGGGCAATTTGTGCTCATTCTTGCTTATTTAAAACCTTTCAGTTAAGGCAGAACAAGGAAGTGTCTCTGGGAAAGACAAGGGCAAGGGCAAGGCTACCGACTAGCTTGTTCCTTTATGAATTAAAATTATTATGTTGTATTAAGACTATTTTCAGTCTATGTTTAAGCTTAAGAAGGATTATGTAATAAGTCTTTATTTGATATTATTATGTAATCAATTAAGTACTGTAGGTTGCGAGACTTGGGGGAATAATTATAATAAAACATTGTATATTATTTTAAATTAGATCTTCAGCTGTGAATGTGTGATTTTAGTTATTATTGTATTACCATGAGCACGTGATGAACCAAATTCGAGTGACCAAGTGGCGGTCCGAATTTGGGGGCGTCACAGGTTGGTATCAAAAATGTAGTTATAAACCTTAAGAGCGAGTGTCCTTAGATTATAACTCAGAAGAACTTAGAGGTTAGGAAGGAGAAAAGACTCATGTAGAGTTTTCCTTGAGAGACTTAGGGTGTTATGAAATGTAACTTCATTCTATACAATGAACTTATATTTATTTAACATTCTGATGGAGTTGTTGTTTTTGTTGTCTTATGTTGGTGATTGTAGGATGACTGACATGGGAGGACCTAGTCGAGTAGTGGAGGAGGAACCACGTGACATCCACGTAGTATTTAAGACACCCTTGATAGCGGAGCCTATAACAATAGTGGTCCCTATCGATGATGATGACGAGGAGGAAGAGATGGAGCCATTACCCGAGGAGTCTGACCCTGAGGAGGAGCTTATGTAGGAGGAGCCCGAGCCTATGGAGGACTCCGACAAGGCTACTTTTGAGGATCGGATGTTGGGGGAGTATGAGGAGCAGATTTTAGAGTTAGGGTGTAGAGTGGTGGAACTAGAGGCTGAGGCTAAGGAGAGGGAATCTGAGTTCCAGAAGTTGAGGGATGAGAACCATCATAGGAAATTAGCAATGCAGGAAATGGAGGTTGAAATTGCTCACCGTAAGGAGGTAGGGATCCAGATGGGGACTTTGTTTCATCGAGCGGTGGCTAGGAACGTTGAGTTGGCAGGGAAGCTGGAGGAAATAGAGCAGAGGATTTTGACTGAGAGGATGGAGAAGAGGCTCTCAGAACTCAGTTAGAGATGGAGGTGATGGATAGGATTCACTTCGAAGAGAAGTGGGAGGAAGCTAATGATAGGGCGGATGATCTAGAGGATGAGGTGCAGTGCAAGGGAAGGAAGATGAATAAGATGGGCTATGCTCTATGCACGGCCATGGAGAGATTGATCGATGGGGTAAATCACTACCCAGCTGAGCAAGGACAGACCCGGTATACCATAAGCCGAGATATGGTGATACACATTACTCAGAAGGAATATCAGAGTGCCATGGAGCGTGGGATGTTAGATTAAGTCTAGAGGATGAAGTCTAGTAGTTGTAGTATTTTATTTATGTGTTGTTTAAAATCTCAGTCTTTTGTGTAAGATGTGAGATAGTAGTAAACCCCAACTTTTGAAAAGTGTTAGAGGAGTAGTTAGCTGGTGTTGTCCCCGTCTTCTGTGATACTAGGGGATATGTGTTATCATTTATAGTAGTATGCTAGAAAAAAACATGTATTGTAACCATTTGGCATATGAATATAAATGATCTTATTTCAGGAACGTGTTATAAACCTTTAGTTCTTTTCAATTGAGAAATGTTTGAGTATTATAATTAGATAATAAAATGAAAATTTTGTGATGCAGAAAAATGTCGGCTAGACGTAGAATAACTGTCCCCAAGAGTCGATTAATGATGAGAGAGGACCAGAGAGACCCGATCACGTAGACTTGTAGATTTATTGGGAGAAGCCACGAGGGAAGAATGAACTGTACCACTGCTCCCCAAGTCATCCCCAAAGAATATCCTTCAAAGAGTTTAAGAGTGTAGGACCCCCAGAGTTTGAGGGAACTACTGACCCGATAGTTGCACAAACCTGGATCAAAGAGATCGAGAAGGCCTTCACTATAGCTCGCATGGGTGAAGACCAGAAGACAGTGTTTGCCACATACATGATGAGGGGCGAAGCGAACTATTGGTGGGAAGCTAATCAGCAGAGAGATGGAGAAGGAATGATAACATGGGAGAGGTTTACGACGCTGTTCTTTGAGAACTATTTCCCAAAGAGTATGAAGAGTAGGATGGAAGTGAAGTTCCTGGAGTTAAAATAAGGAGACATGACGGTGGCGCAATATGCAGCTAAGTTTAACGAACTAGCCCAATTTGCGGAGCACCAAGTTGGGGATGAGGAAAGGAAGGCGAGACGCTTCGAGCAAGGGTTGAAGCCATGGTTTTATAATAAGGTATCAGTCTTCCAGATTGATTCCTTTGCGACTTTGTTAGAGAAGACAATCATTATGGAAGGTGGCAGTGAGGCCTTAAGTCTATATCATAAGGAGAAGAAAAACAAGAACACTGGTAGTGAGCATCGTGGAGGAAGCAGCAGCGGAGGGAGTAACTCCGAAAAGAGAAAATGAGAAAACATCTAAATGATAGCGCGTACATAATTCCCTATATTAGGGTTGTTCATCTCAGTTTGACTTTAGGATTTTTGAACTAAAGAAAGTTTAGTTTAGAATAGCTTAATAGTGATTCTAGAATTTTAGAACATTCATCAATTATGGATTAGTCTAATCACTAAAGATTTATTAGATATTCGAAGGTTCAACACGATAATATAAGATTGAACAATGATACTTAAGTTAAAGATTGAATATTAGTAATATACAGTTGAATAGACATGGTATGTACAAAGTATTACATCCAAAAGAGTTAGAAAACTCATTTGGGACAATGAATTTAAACAGTTTATTCTTTGAGTAGCAAGAAACAAAAGTTAGGAACTTGCTCAATAAAATATTAAAGTTTTAGGAACTTGCATAACAATATCATGTTAGGACTATGAAACTTGCTCAACGTAAATATAAGGTTTAGGAACTTGCATAATGAAATATTAGGGTTAGAGAACTTGCTCGACAACAAAAGGTAAATAGAGTTATGAAACTTGCATTCATTATTAAGAGAATGAAGTTAGGAAACTTTCCTCATACGTAAGGTACATAAGTATAATAAACTTTCGCCAAATACCCTACATATACCATTCAAATCACAATACCGATTAGTTAAACAAACATTTAATCTTATAGGTTTAACCCTCATTCAAATTAATCTCATTCACCTATCACACATTACGATCTCTGACACCATATACAGGTCTGAAATCACCAACTTAATAAGGCATCGACACGCCTTAAATACATCTCAAGTCTTAACAAGTTAAAGTTTTCTAAGTCTTTATCCTTTCAATCTAAAAATCACCAAACACATTATCACAATCTGTTATGGAACTTCATTACATGCTTAATTCCTTATCATGCATAATAGGCTAGGTTAGTCCAACATATCATGGACTACAAACTAAAAAAAACACATTGCCTCTACTATCAGGAACTAGCAGCAACAATACCGCTTCTAAGCTCGCAATACGGCGTGGCTCAATAACACTGCTCTCGATCTCTGAACTCCAACAGTGCAACAAGACTGCTTTACGTGTTTAACCTACAGAATGTCTGTGCCAATACACGATAGAAACTATAGTAAGCTTCAAGATCATATAAACCAAAATTCCAATTTCATACTTTCTACAGCAACATAGACAAACCCTTACACATCAAACTTAACCAAAGCCTCATAACACATATAATCAATCATTCTAACACCTAAAACAACTTACATAATCAAATTTAGAGGATTAAAAATAATATTTTTGCTATTTTCTTCAATTTTAATACATTTAGCGAATTTAATTGCCAAAACTTGGTTTCTTAACCAAATTAAACCATTTCAATTGAGTTGTTTTCATTTATTGACATACTAACATAATTCATAACTAATTTACAGATTATAACAAGGATTAAACATAAATTTTTGGTCTTAATAAGCCATTTTCATACATGTATAACACTATTATTTAAATATTCTTCTTCAAACCAATTTCCATGAATTTGATCACTAAATGTTGCTTATATATGATAATTATCAGATTATATACTTATATCATCAACATATTAAACAACAATCCAACAAAAACTCAATTACAGAGAATATCACAAAATAAGAAATTAGAAATAGATTATTACCCTTAATCCTTTGTTGTAGATTAGCAAAGATGATGACAAGGTTTCAAAAAACCTTCTTCTTCCTCTTGACTTCCAATTCACAGAGAACTCTCAATTTCTCTCCCTAGCCTACTCTCTCTTCCTTGTATTTCTCTGTTCTTTAGCCTTAGGAAAATACGCATAGAAAATAAACTGATATAGGCCTCTCCCACGTTCATCAGTTAAAAAAACAAATAGGCTATATAAGTTATATTATGCCAAAGACCACAAGGCCATGTTTGGCTATACACTAAAATTCCCTCTTTAATTTATTTTTATAACACTTATATTATATAGTTCTTATGTCACACCCATTATACACTAATTCAATTAAATTATCAATTCAAATTAACATTTGTCATATAATTATAATTTCCATTATAGATTATAATTTTATTTAACCTCTCTAATTTAATTATTAAATTAAATTAGAACGATATTATAATTATTAATAATTCATTTAATTTAATTATCTTATTAAATTCAATCTTCAAACCATAAAATTACCATTCATTAATTTAATTATCATAACACATCTTAACTAAATTATTACACCATAATTTTATTAATTATTTATTTATCTCAATAAATAAATTAAAATATTTATTTAATTCAATAAATATTTAAAATTAATTATAGAATTCTTGTTCATTACATCCTTCCCTCCTTAAAAGGATTCTATTCCCAGAATCACAAGTCGATAAATTTATTAGTTATAGAGAACCCCGCGTCGGTAAAGTGTGTTAAGCGGTGAAAAGGCCGTAGAAGCGAAAGGGTATCTCTTTTGTAGAACTTGTAATTTTCAGCTACTTTGCCCCACGTGCATGCACAACTTCATCATTAGTACCTGAAAACCATTACAACAAAAAATATAAGATAATTTCATGGAGTTTGAGCAAACATGTTTGAAATTACTAAAAATTACTAGCTAACTACCTAAGAGTTGTACATACTTGAACTACGTTATACTAAAATTATTAACTAAACTACGAATTGAATAAAATAAAACTAAAATACTGTAAATGAAAAGAAAATTGGGTTGCATCCCAATAAGCACTTATTTTTGAGTCTTTCAGCCTGACTTTCCCTATATCTAGCCTGGATCAGTTGGGATATTATCAACATGTTGTTTGTTTATCGTACAACACCAACAATGCTTTATTAAATGTCAGTTCAACTGTATTTTTGGGCTTAAAGTTGACTTTATATTCTCAATCAACGCCTTTAGACCACCAACCTCTCTACAATCCTTGTGTTTAACATATGTAGACACCTCAGTCAATTCACTCTCCTCCTTATCAGTAGGGATCGAAATTTCTATGAACACTTTCACTTTCGCTACACGATCGAACACTTTCATGGTCAATTCTCCATTAGGCACGTTAATTAGCTTTCATCCCAAGATGATTGGGATATTCTTATCTTCTTCGAAATCTAACACCACAAAATCAGCTGGAAAAATCAATGTGTTAACTTTTACCAACACATCCTCTATTATCCCCAATGGATACGTTATTGATCTATCTGGGAGCTGTAGACTGATGTTTGTTAGCTTTACTTCCTTTAAGCCAAACTTCCTATAAATGGATAATGGCATAACATTTATACTTGCTCCTAAATCATATAGGGCTCTCCCCACCTCTTGATTACCAATTTCACAAGGAATAGTAAAGCTCCCCGAATCTTTTAATTTAGGGGGGAGCTTTTTCTACAGAATTGCACTGCACTTTTTTGTTAACACCACTGTTTTGAATTCCTCGAGCTTGCATTTCTTTGAAAGTATCTATTTCATGAACTTGACATAACGTGGCATCTGCTCAAGTGCTTCGGCGAACGGAATGTTAATGTGCAACTACTTGAATATGTCCATAAACTTAGAAAACTGATCCTTTAGCTTTTGACTTTCCAAATGTTGGGGGAAAGGTACAGGTGGTGTGACTCCATATTGTTTGTCTTCATTCGACTTTTCCATAATTTTTTCTTAGTTTTCTTTGTCGAATCACTCCCATCATTTTCACAATCTTCCTCTTTGCTTGCCTTCCTATCACAGTCAGAAACTAATGCTTTACCACTCATAAGTGTGATAACATTACATTGCTTATAATTTCCTCTAGGGTTCTTCTTTGTGTCACTTCATAATGTCCCTTGAGGCCTGTTATTCAATTCTAACACAAGCTGCCCCATCTGATTTTCAAAATTCTTAATCGATACCTCTTGCATTTTTATAGCTGCCTCATTACCCGAGATGTATTTAAACAACAGCTCTTCCAAATCTGACTTTTTCTCTTGATGTGGAGCTGACTGTTGATGCTGATTTTAGAAACCTGGGGGATAAGATGGTCGTGGAGCCTACTGATTTTGATTATTACTGCGCAAAAAGTTCGGATAGTTCCTTGCCCCCGGATTGTAGGCATTCTGGTAAGGATTCTGAGTTATTCTATTATAATTGCCTACGAACTGAACTGCAGCCGGATTTATGGCACACTGCTTTGTCAGATGTTCCCCCACACATAATTTACAAACATATGCCACCTGTTGAGCCTGTGCACCCGTGAGGGCATCCATCTTCTTTGATAATCTTTGAAATTTATACGCCGCCAGAGTCAAGTACTCCATCTACTTCTAACACCCCAAATTTGCCTTAAGTCATGTTATTCTTCATTGCTTGACCACTAGTAGTTGTTAGCCACCATCGTCTCAATTAGATCATATGCTTCCTCAAAACCTTTTGCCATAAAAGCTCCCCCAGACGCTGCATCAATGCTAGTACAAAGATTTTCATTCACCCCATTGTAAAAGATGTTCATTTGTAACAACTTAGGTAGTCCGTGATGCGGACACTTCCTTAGTAATTCTTTGTACCTTTCCCAAGCTTCATACAGAGATTCCCCATGCCACTGTTCTAACATCGTAATCTCATTTCTCATCTTAGCAGTCTTCGTCGGTAGAAAAAATTTAGCTAAAAATTTTTGAGCTAGGTCATCCTAAGTTGTGATTGACCATGGCGGTAGTGAATGTAACCAGCTCTTTGACTTGTCCCGCAGTGTGAACCGAAACAACCGAAGCCTAACTACATCATCAGATACCCCATTGTACTTAAAGGTATCACAAATCTCTAGAAAGCTAACTAGGTGCTCATTTAGGTCATCATTGGCCAATCCCCTAAACTCTACTGAATTCTGTATCATTTGAATCGTCCCAGGCTTGATCTCAAAGTTATTCACTGTAATTGTAGGCCTGGTGATGCTTGATTGAATTTTAGTAACCCTGGGAGTAGCATAGTCCCTCAGTGCTTTCTGATCCTCTGCAGCCATACTTTCTAGTTTATCAAAATTCTATCAATTTTCCTTAATCCACTTACTAAGTCTGTGAAACCTTCGTTCGATGTTGTCCTCTGCAACGATGCCAAAAACTTGTTGGGTAAATCTCTAAATACGCACAACACGCAAGTATACATGGTCAACAAGTAATACAATGATAAGTCAAGTATCGTTCCCGCCGAGACAAGTATTAATTTTAATCTAACAATTACTAGCTTTATATTATTTCAATTTTATTAAACTAATCAAATTAATGGTGGAAAATAATGACAAACTAATAAACTAAAAATCAAAACAAATCAACACAACTAAGTACCACAAATTTTAACCAGCTGATGGAGAATTAAGCTTACAACTTCACTTTAAGTTTCACTCAGATTACCACACTTCTTTTCAATTCAATTAACTATCTCAGTTCATTAATCAAGAACACATAAGTAGAATTAGCCATCTCTCAATGCACTAATACCATATCAACTTAAATCCACAATTAATAGAATTAAGTCAAACACCCTAATTAACTAATTCACTATATCTTAATGTGAATTACAATTAAAGAAGGTTTAAATTCCAAGTAATTACACGATTACATGCGATGTTAGGTATATCTCTATCCTAAGCATACATTAAGAATTCCATCAAAACGCAGAAATTATGAACACATGCTATTATGACTAAGTCTAGATTCATATCTCATCTCTCAAATCCATACAAGTCCACATAGAATTGGTTATCAAGCAATTCATAAATTAAGCACAAATCATAATAGATGAACTGAAATAATAACTTTATTGAATTAAATTCGAAGTATGATAATCATTGTTCCATTTTAAAGATCGATTACAAGCTTAATAAGAAATTTAGTTCATAATTACTGAATTGAAAATTGAATACATTAAAGAATAGATCATTCCAATTACAGAAACTGAATAAAAGAGATAGAATAGAATTAAACCACCCTTCTCTGCACTCAGTTCTGAAATCTTTGTAATCTTGCTTTCTTGCTCTGTTCCTCTATGATCTTCTCCAAAATTAGGGTTCAAAGTTGCAATTCTTTAAGTGTCTGATTCATTGATTGAATATCTTGCCTAAGTCTCTGCAATAACTGATAAAAACGTTCCAATTCCTGTCCCAATCGAAGCCAATTTCATCCTGTCCACGCCTCTATAGTAATTGAATTGCATTCAATCACTTCCCTTCTATCCGCGCACCCCCGCCCCGGCGGGTATTTAAGGTTATAAAACCCCCAGCCCGGTGGGGTACCAAGATTGTAGTTACTGTTTTCTTGTTTTTCTACGCTATGTCCTGCCACATTGCCACCATTGTACCACAACTAGCACGTAATGAAACCTGCAAACAAAAACAAACATAAACACGTATAACGATACTAAAATAAATAGATTAAACATTGTTTAAGTCCAAATAAAAACACGATTCGTAGGTATGAAACCCACTCATCATATGACCCTTTAGGTTCTCCATATTAAACAGGATATGAATAAATCAATTAGAACAATTCTAATCTTATTTAAATAAATAAATTAATCTGTTAATTCATTTAAATAAATAACATTTATTCTACAATAAAGATAAGCCACCTTAGCGATCAACGACTTTCAAGATAATATAGATTTCAAAATTAAGCATAAAAGAACCTTTGAGTAAATAGTTAACGTTCAATTCAATCATTCCACCATACAACATCCCAATTAAATATAAGACATGAAATTACTAGCAAGTCTTAATTTATTTAATTATATGTATTTTGATTCTTAAATGCACAACTCCAAATAATGCAAATTAGAAACTCCTTTCTAATTTCATTCTACCTTGGCCAATGAATATTGGATTGTCATTTATCGAATCACATAAGACATTTATCTTCTTTTACTAGAAGCGATAGATTCTTTATTGATCATACATTATCTGTAAAACCCCAACTTTTTATGAATAAATATTTAATTTTCTCGAAATATTATTTTGAATAGTAAGATGTTGATTTAATATAATGTTATAGTTATGGGTAATATGTGCAAATTTTACAAAATAAGCAAGTTGTCATAAAATATTCGTTTTGTCGGGGAATATTCGTACGACGGCGCAATCATTGGTGGACCACATAACAGAATAACTATCGAATATTGAAAGTGACAGAAATAACCTTTTTATAAAAAATAACGGTAAAACTTTTACCATTAACTGTTGAAATACCCGATGATAAAAGAATACGCTGTCTGGCGTGGTTGCCTGACACCAGATTATACCAAGATCTCGATTATTGATTCTTACGTAAGAAGTCACTCAGTTTCATTCAATAATTGCCACAGTAGTTATTGCATAGTATCTCATATTATTGATTAAATTGTTGTCATAGTATCATCTGCATAATATTTTATATTATTAAATCAATAATTGACACGACACAATTATTCATATTATTAGTTAGCATTATTGACAATGTCTAGAAAGTTCTGTTAAGGAAAGGGGTTAGGTTATATAATTACGCGCCAATAAGGATAAATCCTTATCGAAAAGCCTTCTCTTTCCTGGGAATGATCTGGTTGTCAATATTGTGAGTTATAATATTATTGATTAACAATTATTGAAAGATTAAAAATGTGTTGATTGAAGATAAAGTGAATTATGGTAAATATTTATTCACTCTTTGATATAAATAAGAGGTTTATTATGAGATATTTGTTGTAAGTTTGGTTTATTCTATGGGACTCATAAGTCATCATCTAAGAGTCACTTTCACCAATAGTACTTGCCTTTATCAGACGTCAAACCACTTGTCGTTTCACATTACAGGTGTCAAACCACTTGCCTTTTTACATTACAGGCGTCAAACCACTTTCCTTTTTCACATTACCAGTCGTCAAGCCACTTGCCTCTTCACATTGCAAGGTCTAAGCTAGAAATATTCTATAAATAGAAGCTTATTTCTTCTTTCATTCTCACCAATTCACTAATAATCACAAGAGAAAACTATAGAGAGAGAATCAGAGAGAAAGAAGAAGAGTATTCTGCTACTACACTATTGCAGTATCCAATCTCCTAGTAAGGTAAGGGGTATTATTTCTTTTGTATTCATAGATGATGTTATTTTCTTCACACTTATAAGGGTTGTCATTCTATTCCTTATTAATATGTGGGAATAACCTGTCTACGCAGATTACCGCCTGCTTGGTGAATAACCCTTCGTATTCATTCTTTATTAATCCGTGGGAATAATCTGTCTACACAGATTACCGCATGCCTGGTGAATAACCCTTCGTATTCATTCTTTATTAAGTTGTGGAAATGATCTGTCTACGCGGATTACCGCATGACGGGTGAAAATACATTTGTAGTTTTGTATATTCTTTTATACTCCATATTATATAAGTGATATTATTTCATTTCATATTCCTAAATCTAAACTTATTATGGTAAGTATTGCTTCTACAATTCCTGAAATGATTAGATATTCCTTGAGGTTTGTGCTTCATCTAATATCATTTCATTAGAAAATTGGTCTGAACTTTCTTATTAAATTTTGATACCGGAGTACTATTCATTTGGGGTACTATTCATGGAGTACTATTCACTCGGGGTACTATTCATCTGGGGTACTATTCATAAAGTACTATTGTAAGACCCCAACTTTTTATAAATAAAGATTATTTTTTCTCTAAATATCATTTTGACTATTATGATATGGATTTGATATAATGTTATAGTTGTGGGTGATATTTACAAATTTTGCAAAGTAAGCAAGTTGTGATACAATATTTGTTTGGTCGGTGTGACAACCCAAAAAATTGAATTGTCCAGAATTTAAGATTTCAAAAATTAGTTATTAATAAAAGGAATTTTTTACTACTACAAAACAGTAAATAGACAATACTTAAACCACAACGTTTTTATAAAAAATGTTGTTGTATTTTTTTTATAATATTTTTTAATAAAACATTATAGATACATATGAAAAATCGTTATCTGCAATTTTTGATTTTAAATAGATAACGTTTTTTAAAAAAATACGTTATCTAATGTCAAAAACACGGAGCTTAAAATAAAATACGAGGAGGTTGAAAACTTGAAATTAAAAACGAGATCATCTTTTCACTCCCCTTTTAGTCTTCTCTCTCCTCTCGCAACACAACACAACACAGAGAAAGCAGATCAGAGAAAAAGAATCCACCGACAGACATATAAAGAGTAAAATGGCGAGATACGACAGAGCTATCACGGTCTTTTCGCCAAATTGCCATCTCTTCCAAGTTGAATATGCGCTCGAAGCCGTCCGTAAAGGTAACGCCGCCGTCGGCGTTAGAGGCACCGATACCATCGTTCTCGACGTTGAGAAAAGTCTACTGTCAAGCTTCAAGTATCCAGGTCCCCTTTCCTTCTGCTCTGTTTGTTTAAATATGTGTATTATTGTTTTTCTTTCTCCAGGTTATGCTTTTTGATTTAGGGGTTTAGCATAACTTTCAAATTGTGCGTGGATATCTGAAGACTGAAGCTTAGATTTACTTGATTGAAAGCAAAGGTTTATGGGTTCTTGGGAATGAATGAAAAATTTATTCGTACAAGTTAGAGTTTTGTTTTTGTAATGAATCAAAAGGGTGTTACTGGGATTCCCTTTTGGAATTGCCTTGCAAACAAAAAAAAATCACTTTTTTTTTATTCATACACGACCTGACTATGAATGGTGCTCACACAGCTTGCAACTAGTAATCACTAACTTGGAAGCATGTTTTCATGGGGTCATATGAGTCATATGGATGGATAATGGATGAAAATTTAAATTACTTATAGATGTTAAGTATTTCATGATATTGGTATAGCTCTTGGGATTCATGTCTAGTTTAGAAAGCTAAGCTTTTTCACTTTGTTTTTAATAGTTTTTGTTGTTTATCGTGCCTAATTAGTAACGGTTGTCACACTGTGAACCCTTGAGAAAATTTGGTGGGTTCATTTGAATGCTGTAAGAGTAAAGGAATAGTGTTACTTGTATGCTAAAGAATATGCTAATTACATATTCCTAAAAGAGGTAAGCCTAAGACTTGCTTAGTTTTCTAAGGCTGATTATCACTTATACTAGTCCTTATCTTGACTAGACTTGTCTAGTATCATGGTATGATAGCAGCTCATTTTGTGTGCTCTTTAACATATCTTACATACAATGTACTATTTTCTGACTATTATATTTCGTCTCCTCTGCAGATCTGTTAGGAAGATTATAAATCTGGATGATCACATTGCTTTGGCCTGTGCTGGTCTTAAAGCTGATGCTCGTGTTCTTATAAACAGGGCACGCATTAAGTGTCAATGCCATAAGCTAACTATTGAAGATCCGGTTATTGTTGAGTATATAACTTGTTACATTGTTGGTCTTCAACAGAAGGACACACAAAGTGTTGGTGTTAGGCCATTGGGCCTTTCCGCATTGAATCACGTAGTGTATAATTCTTTTTCTCATGTATATCTTTGTTTCTCTCTCGTCTTTAGAATTTGTTAATATTTTTGAGGGTCTAGTTGATTTGGCTGAGAACGTCTTGTGTTCATTTTAGCTACCTGGAAAGTCTTTTAGAGTTTTTCAATGATGACATAAAATGAAGCTTTGACATGTAACTCATCATAAAATAGATTTCCCAAAAAACTAGAATTTCTCATTCTGAACTTCCTCTTTTTGTTTTTTTCCTTGGCTTGCTACAGTGGATGTACTTCTCGTATTTGAATCACTTCTAAACTAGCACTTGCTACGGTGGATGTACTTCTCAAAAATAAAAAAAATAAAAAAATCAGTTGCTATTGTTAATGTAAGTAACCTTTTATAGTGCAACTATATATGTTATAAAGAATAGTTTTTATTATTGTACAACATATATTTCATATAGTTACTGATCAAAGCTGTTTCTTTGAGAATGTCTTGTATTTCTGTAACCAAACATGATGTAACATACAAATCATTTCAGTCACATTTTTGTGATATTGATAAAGCTGATATTTTGTTGTCTATGCATCATGCTAACTGCTGTAATTTATATACCATCCCCGGTTAAGTTTATTTATATGCCTCTGTCGATTTTATGCCAAAAATCAGGGATACCTGGATGTTGAATTGAATGATGTTGGGAGACTGCAAGCAGTGGCAGTAAGTTGTCATGGTCTGAATTGTTGTCTATTTATTAAACACATTGTGCTTATTAAATTCCTTTCTTTTCCTTAGGTGGCTGAACTGCTTTCTAAGGGGAGTTCAATTTTTGCTGTATACTCATCTGATTTGAAGCAAGCTCTTGAAACTGCTCAGACTATAGCAAGCAGTTGTGGTGTTGCTGAGGTATGAATATTTTTGTTGTGGTGTTGTTGTGGTGTTGTTGTGGTATGAATATTGTAGCTTAGAAAAGGGATACAAGTTTACTGTATGTTATAATAGATTTCAGTTCTCTGGTCCTACTGGATGCATCTATCTTGGGCATACTTCATCCAACTTTCAGTTTAACATTTTCTCTTTTTTTAGTTGCATAAGAATTCAATAGGAAGTTCTTCTTCTTACACATTTATATTATGTTAATTACTTTAGTAGCCAATCTGGTCTAGGGGATACAACTGTTGACACTGGGTATTGTGGGCGTGAAATGCACAAGGTGACTGATGAATGTAAACGTGCAGTAGAGTTAGAGTGGGCATCTGGGCAAAGAGAATTACAAATTAACGATTTTGTCTTTCACATCATGGTCGCTTGTATTGTACAACCTGCACATCATTTATGCTAGGATTAATTTCTTCTCCTAAACTTTTTTTGGGTTGTGTTTTTTAAACAATTTCGCAGTTGTTGCTCTTTTGTTTAGCTTCTCTCTTGCAAAAATTTTGTCCCTAATGATAGATTTTACAACACATACTATGGCTTAAAGAAAAAGCTTTTAGTCGTTTTTCTTTTTGCATGATAGTAATTTTGTTTTTTCTTACAGGTTATTGCTGGTAGTTTGTGGGACTGTCACTGTAACATTTGTCCATTTAATAGCAGGCTTGTAGTCAAGCTTGATATTCAGGTAGGCATCATCTGTTGGCATCTATGATAACAAAATGTTTATAAATGTTATAACAGTTTATAAATGTTTGGCAGCAGCACTTCGCTGCAAACAGCAGCAAGAAGTGTGTCGCAGCAACAGAAGCAGTGTAGCAGAAGCAACAGAAGCAGTGTAGCAGAAGCAACAGAAGCAGGTTAATCTTCTCTTAAGAATTTTTTAGTGCTAGAGCAAAAGTTACTGCCATCCATGGCTAGTGCTAGAGCAAAAGTTACTGGCGTATTTTGGGAGAACCTAGGCTTTTTTGCACATGCTTAGGTAGTAGCTTAATTTTATGAATAGTTTGGTTTATTGTGGTTTATTTTGTGGATTGAAAAGTGAATTTGAGATTTATATATGGATATTTTGGTATATATTTTGTGGATGTAGTAATTTGAAACTGTAAACGAATGGTATTATTGGGATGTATTTTGAATGGTTGATACATTTTGGCTATATATCATGGCATTAGCATATTACACGTGCATTAGGAATATAGGTGAACCACATCCTTTTTTTTCTTTTTTTTTTATATACAACATTTAAAAAACGTTTTCTGATATACTGAACAACAACATTTTTATCCAAAAAACGTTGTGGAATCATACCTTCTACAACGTTTTTAAGCATCTGCTAATTTTTGAAAAACAAATCTACAACGTTTTTTTCTTAAAAAACGTTGTGTATTGTGCTTAACTACAACGTTTTAAAAACGTTGTGTAAAGGTGTCAAATAGATAACACTCTTAACCACGACGTTTTTCTGATTGAAATCACAATGTTTTTTCTGCGTTGTTTATTTACTGTTTTGTAGTAGTGTTTATTAATAATATTATGTGTTATGTGTTTATTAATCATTCTAGAACCTAGGATGATTATAAAATGGGAGGATTCTAGCTACGAGCTAGACTGGGCGATTAAGAATTTACAAGACGAAAATAAAATTTTTTTGGGAAGAAAAATATTTCTGAGGAAAAAGACTAAATAGATACTATTCACCCGACGAAACCCTAAGGGTTAGGGTTTGAATAACTTAAGTCTTTCCCACAATTCGGTATGTCGAAATGACATTCCGTCGAAAGATTTGACAATAAAATGTTGTGAAAAGTTAAGCCGATAAAAGTTTTTTTCGAAAAACGTGCAGAAATTGGATGAAATAAAAATGCCGAAAAGTATTGTTATGTACTTTTCATTCGTTTAACTACGTTAGGGGATACGTGAAGGAAAACGCTTATCATCAAAAAGTGTTTTTCAGTTTTTTGAAGTTCCAAAAAATGCGTAAAAATTAATCTGTAGAGGAAAGGCGAAATATCCAAAAATATTTAGATTCTAAGAATCGCAGTTTTAGAACTGTTGGACGAATTCTGCAAGACAGAAGCACGAAGCTTCCAAGAGAAGCTTCGTGAATAGTAAGGAGGTTTAGTAATGAGGTTTAGTAAGGAGGTAAGAATAGTAACTTTGGTGGTAAAATAACTATTTTGCCCCTAACTTTGAAAATCTATAAAGAGAAGTGTTAGTTAATTTCTTTGAAATCAACCAACACTTTGAGAGAGAGAGAGAGAGAGAGAGAAAGCTCTTGAGCTTGGAAAAGAAGAAGAAGGAAGAGAAAGAGCATGGATGCTCGGATCGGAGATGATCGTGAAATAGAAAAGCTAGCAAATCGCCGGCTTTATCTAGAGGAAGAAGAATAAAGAAGAAATGAATTGGAATGAGCAGTTCAGCGTAAACTCTAAGTTGTAGCTGTGCGTAATGCAAGTTTCCTAACTTCATTCATATTCTAAATGAATGCTAGTTTCTTAAACTTCTCAGATGTTGAACATGAGAAGTTTTATCTATGTGTGAATGTGTGATATTTGTACAAGGTGGTAGAACGTATGAGGCCTTGTGCCATAATGTGAACACTTTGGTGTTTCTATAAGATGAATTGTTCTGTGATTGAACTGTTCAATATGAAAATGTTCTGTTTATACATGAACCATTATTTTTAAGTCTATGCTAATGATTCTAGCCAGACATGATGTGTATAAAAAAGAGTAGAAGAATGAAAGTATTTCAAAGTGAATGTGATTAATGTTTTAAAATGATAAGAATCAAAATTATTCCTATTATTCAAGATGCTTCATAACCTTTGTTCAGTTATTGAAGTCTTAAAAGAATATTTAAATTCTTGAGGTTGTTTATTCAACTGCTATGACTTGTTGAGCAATTGAATGCTCGCACTTGCTTTATATGAAAAACATTTTCAGCATATGAGTAGAAGAACTTAAGGATTCCGTAAAGATCAAGTTGATCGGTATCCAGAAGAAGTGCCATTCATTAGATGAATGAGCGTGAAGATCAAGCGAAGACTTATAATGTAGAATAGTTTATTAAACTATAGATGACCTGTTATGTATCCTTGGTGGCGGATGAAAGTCACTCGTGTAAGATGTAAAGAATAATGTAATTATCATTATTTGTAATGAACGAGGTTATAAGGTATTAGAACCTGGGAATTGAGAATGTATGTTGTTATATTTCACTATATAATAATGTATGTTTGGAAAGAAGTGGGACCGTGACGTACGGAATCCGAGTGTGAAGATAGATCGAATTTTGGGGCATTATAGTCGGGGAATATTCGTTTTATTAGGAAATATTCGATGCTGACAAGACAAATATCGTTAATTGGACCCTAGCGGAATTACTATCGGAGTTAAAAAATGACAGAAATAACTTTTTATAAAAATAACGGAAAAAGTTTTATCGTTAACTGTTGAAATACCCGGTGGTAAAAGTACAATAATACGTGTGGTTGCATAGTAGCACACGATATTTTTGATTATTGATGCTTACATGAGAAGTCACTCAGTTTTATTCAATTATTACCACAGTAATTGTTGTATAGTATCTCACGTTATTGATTCAATTATTGTCACAATATTTTATATTATTAAATCAATAATTGAGACGAAAAAAATATTCATATTATTATTTGTATTATTGATGATGTCTAGAAAGTTCTGTCGAGGAAATGGGTTTGGTCACCTAATTATGTGCCAATAAGGAGAAGTCCTTATCGGAAAGCCCACTCTTTCCTGAGAATGATCTAGTTGTTAATATTATGAGTTATAAATGATGAATAAATGTTATTAAAAATGTGTTTTGAGAAGCCAAGTGAATTGATATAAATAAAAGGGATTTTTATGAAGTATTTGTTGTAAATTTGGTTTATTACATGGACCTCCACTTTCTCATTTTTCAAAATCGTCGGGAGAAAGTTATCTCAGTTTTGTTTTACTTATATATATGTGTATAAGTTATATATATATATATATATATATATATATATATATATATATTATAAGTTTTATTTTTTATGTAAAATAGAATATATTATATTTTATTATACATAGTACTGCATAGTGGTGCATAGTACTGCATATTGTGCATAGTACTGCATAGTAAAATATTTTTTTTTAAAGATTCGACCGAAGAAGCGCCCATGAATTTCCTTACTGTTCACCCTTGATTTTTTAAATTCAAATAGTATCTTGTCATTCTCCTATAAATAGGATGCTTAGTTTAGAATTGAAAATCACACCAGAATCAGAGAATTCTTCTTCTATAATATTGAGCGTATTTCTTTAGAGTTTAAGGAAGCTTTGAGTGTAGAAAATCGTGCATGTTTTCTTCAAAAATATCCCCACAATACCAGTTAGAAATACTCTCATTTTAAGGTAAGGGATATTATTTTTGTTCAATATTTGTAAGAAATAATATTTTCTTCCATACTCTGTAGTATGTAAGTAATATTATTTCATTTCAGATTGTGAAATCTACATTCATTTTGATAAGTATTGCTTCTATACTCCTTGAAATTAGTAGAATATCCTTGAAATTTGTGATTCATCTAGTATCGTTTCACAAGAATATTTTTTGAACATTCTTGTTAAATTTTAATCTTTTCATACCGGGGTACTATTCCCGAAGTATTATTCACCTGGGGTACTATTCATGACAAAAATTATTTTTTTTTTCTGTCCAAATTATTTTGATACATGAATATGATTCTTGAATTTTACTCCACAAAGTAGTTATCATGTTAACAATTTGGACATTCTTGAACTCTGGATAAATTGATTTATAAACCTTTAAAATTTATCCTTGCCCTTACAGCTTAATTGAATTTTTATATCATTGTCATATCCTCATTTTTATATTGTGATGAAAGTCATCTTTGGCCCGTAGTGCATAGATGGACTAGTGATTGGTATGATTATGACTATGTATCGGTATAATCATGACCTATAATATTACAAATGATGTGGTAAAAGTCCTCATTGGCCCATAGTGCATTGATGGACAGTTATTGGCATGATCATGACCACTGGTGATAATAACGAATATCCTTGGCCTGTAGTACATGGATAATTCATGGATGTGATAATAATGAATATCCTTGGCCCGTAGTGCATGGATAATTCATGGATGTGATACTAATGAATATCCTTGGCCCGTAGTGTATGGATAATTTGATGATGTGGATTATTTATTGAGTTGTGTTACAACGATAAAATATTGATGATAAACTTTTAAATCATAGAAGATAGTAGATATTATGCTCTACTTGACTCTTTTAATGGATTGCTTGTTCCGCTGCAGTTAGACTTGTTGTCTATTATATTCTATCATTTTACACTGTTGAAGGCTAACGATAATTTATTCTGCATTATCTTAGTCATAATATTCTTTATTGGGCTAGTTGAGCTCACCCTTTGCTTTCATTGTTCTCTTCAGGAAATGATAATATAGCTAGGACTAGTCGGAGAATGGAGTGACGGTCCGAGATGCTGGCTGTAGTAATCCTCACTGTTTTATAAAATAGTGTGATAATAATTTTAATGAGGACTCCATTTGAGTTTGGATATTGTCTATGAGACAATATTCGTGTTAAAACTCTCAGCTATGTTTTGTCGTATTTTACACGACAGTTGTATAACTAAGTTTGTATTTGAATTCTGTACCATGTATTTGACGACTCAGAATGGGTTGTGTATACCTATTTTTGGGGCGTCACAGTTGGTATCAAAAGCTTAGGGATATAATCCCTGATTGAGATTTTAGGCTAAAACAAGGAGGGGAGAAACGAGTAAATTCTTCACTAGTATAACCTACCTAAGTTTATTTGTTATTTATTTGGTCGGTCAAAATATAGGGATAATATGTGGCATGTCAATTAACCCTTGTTTTATGGTAATGTTTAAAAATGACATATGAAAAGGTTGAGATAAGTAATGGAGCACATGAGACTATTGAGTCGCCGATGATCAATAACCAGGATAATGTACATCAAGAAGGCAATAATCCTCAGGTAAAAAATAACACTGACCAAATGATGAACGATGGGATGTTCAGAGGCTTTCTACAATTCATGCAACATCAGAAGAGAGAGACTCCTGTGCAAAATGCAGGTGGAGACACTGGCAACTCATGGATGGTCACCGCTAAGCAGTTCCAAGGAGCTAGGACCACCGGAGTTTTTGGGAATGCCAGAACCACTTAAGGCATAAACATGGATTAAGAAGATCACCAAGATATTTGATGTCTTGGGATGCTCAGAGGAGCAAAAGGTTCCCTTTGCCACCTTTATATTATGAGGAGAAGCAGATCATTGGTGGGAATCTATAAAACATACTCAGCCTGCCGCACTAAAGATGTTTTGGGAGAAGTTCCAAGGATTGTTTAACGATAAGTACTTTCTCGAAAGTATTCGTCACATGAAGGAGGTGAAATTCATCAAGTTGGAGCAAAATAATATGACCGTATCGCAGTACGAGGCTAAGTTTGCCGAGTTATCCTGGTTTACATCCCATTTGGTTGATAATGAGGAGCGTATGACGCGAATGTTTCTAAGAGGTTTAAAACAAAAAATACGTCAATACCTCATTTCTCACAAACTTTACTTGTATTTAAATGTTGTGAATAGGGCTCAGTTATTGGAGTGTGATAATTAGTCAACCCAACCAAGAGATAGTAGCTGGCAAAACTATAATACCAGTGGTAGCAGTTATCGAAGTGGTGACAACAAACGTGGAGGAAGTCAACATGCCAGAAATGATAACCACTTCAGTGGTAATCCTGGCCAAGATAATAGAAGTGGAAATTTCAAGAAGAGAAGGTTTAACAATGATCGAAAGACAATAGCACCATCACCCAATTTCAAGAAATGAGAACGACCACCGATCATATGCTACAAATGCGGAGGGGAGGGACACATCAGTCCAAACTGTACGCAGCAATTCAAAGCGTGTTATAGTTGTGAAAGAGAAGGTCACCTAGTCCGATTTTGTCGTATAGTGAAGTCAAGTTCAGCTAGGATGGAGACACCAAAGGCCATCCCAAACAAGTCAAAGTCGGTAGTTCAAGAAAGAGCATTTGTCGTGACCTCCCAAAAAGCGAGGAACCCGAACGAAGTTATCACGGGTAAGCTAATCATAAACTCTTGCGAAGTCTATACCTTATTTGATACCAGTTCTATCCATTATTTTATTTCTCCTACTTGCGCTCAACGATTAAATTTAACTCTGGAGAAATTAGACTTTGATTTATCTGTTGAAACTTCGTTGGGAGAAACCTTCATTACATCAACTATTTATAAATTTTGTTTGATTCAAATCGACACCCTCACGTTACTTGTCAATCTCATCTCTTTGAAAATACTTGCATTTGATGTGATTTTAGGGATTGGTTAGTTAACTACTCATCATGCTAAAATTGATTGTTTTTGTAAGGTTGTTAGCTTTCATATTCCTAACCAACCTATTATGTGAATTCAAGCAACCAAACCACTAAAGTTAATCACTGTCATATCAAGCCATAAAGCCATTCATTTATTGAAAAACGGATGAAAAGCTTTCTTAGCCCATTTCATTGATTTAAACAAAAATACGTTAGATTTGAATGATATTTCTATTGTTAATAAATTTCCTGACATATTCCTTGAAGAACTTCTTGGCCTACCCCAGAGCGTGAAATCGAGTTTTGTATTGACCTTGAACCCGGTACAAAACCCATTTCCAAAGCCCCTTATCGAATGGCTATATATATATATATATTATATAAGTTTTGTTTTTTATGTAAAATAGAATATATTATATTTTATTATGCATAGTACTGCATAGTGTTGCATAGCACTGTATAGTGTGTGCATAGCAAAATCAAATTTTTTTAAAGATTCGGCCGAAGAAGCGCCTGTGAATTTCCTTATTGTTCACCCCTGATTTTCTAAATTCAAATAGTATCATGCCATTCTCCTATAAATAGGTTGCTTAGTTTAGAAATAAAAATCACACCAAAATCATAGAATTCTTCTTCTATAATATTGAGTGTATTTCTTTAAAGTTTAAGGAAGCTTTGAGTGTAGAAAATAGTGCAATTGTTCTTCAAGAATATCCCCACCATACCAGTCAGAAATACTCTCCTTTTAAGGTAAGGGATATTATTTTTTTTCAATATTCGTAAGAAATAATATTTTCTTCCATACTCTGTAGTATGTAAGTATTATTATTTCGTTTCAGATTCTGAATTTTACACTCATTTTGATAAGTATTTCTTCTATACTCCTTGAAATTAGTAGAATATCCTTGAAATTTGCGCTTCATCTAGTATCGGTTCACAAGAATATTTTTCTGAACATTCTTGTTAAATTTTAATCTTTTCATTATAGGGTACTATTCCTAAAGTACTATTAACAGGGTACTATTCATGATAAAAATCGATTTCTTTTCTTTCCAAATTATTTTAATACATGAATATAATTCTTGAATTTTACTCCACAAAGCAGTTATCATATTGACAATTTGGACATCTTGAACTCTAGATAAATTGATTTATAAATCTTTAAAATTTATCATTGCTCTTACTTAATTGAATTTTTATATCATTGTCATCATCTGCATGCTTATATTTTGATGAAAGTCATCTTTGGCCCGTAGTGCATAGATTGACTGTTGATTGGTATGATTATGACTATGTATCGGTATAATCATGACCTGTAATATTATAAATGATGTGGTAAAAGTTCTCATTGGCACGTAGTGCATTGATGGATAGTTTGGCATGATCATGACCACTGGTGATAATAACAAATATCCTTGGCCCGAAGTGCATGGATAATTCGTGGATGTGATAATAATGAATATCATTGGCCCGTAGTGCATGGATAATTCATGGATGTGATACTAACGAATATCCTTGACCCGTAGTGCATGAATAATTTGATGATGTGGATTATTTATTGAGCTGTGTTACAACGATAAAATATTGATGATTAACTTTTAAATTATAGAAGATAGTAGATATTATGCTCTACTTGACTCTTCTAATGGATTGCTTGTTCCGCTGCAGTTAGACTTGTTGTCTATTATATTCTATCAGTTTTACACTGTTGAAGGCTAACGATAATTTATTCTGCATTATCTTAGTCATAATATTCTTTACTGGGTTAGTTGAGTTCACTATTTGCTTTCATTGTTCTCTTCAAGAAATGAGAATATAGCTGGGACTAGTCGGGAAATAGTAGTCCTCACTATTTTATAAAATAGTGTGATAATAATTGTAATGAGGACTCCATTTGAGTTTGG
The DNA here is from genome assembly GCA_020205615.1 of Panax quinquefolius. NCBI lineage: Eukaryota > Viridiplantae > Streptophyta > Magnoliopsida > Apiales > Araliaceae > Panax > Panax quinquefolius. Next base: position 50,246,658 of record CM035168.1, on the reverse strand, counting down.
ATATTGTCTATGAGACAATATTCGTGTTAAAACTCTCAGCTATATTTTGTCATATTTTAGACGACAGTTATATAATTAAGTTTGTTTTTGAATTATGTATCATGTATTTGGCAACTCAGAATGGGTTGTGTATACCTATTTTGGGGGCATCACAACTATTCACTCGGGGTACTATTTTTTCAGGGTACTATTCATAGGGTACTATTCATTTGAGGTACTATTTATTTGGGGTACAATTCACGGGATACTATTTATGACAAAATTAGTTTCTTTTCTGTACAAATTATTTTTGATACATGAATATCATTCTTGAATTTTACTCCATAATTAGATATCATGTTGGCAATTTAGACATTCTTGAACTCTGGATAAATTGAATTATAAATCTAATATTTATTATGATAACCCGGGATTTTGAATAATCCAAATTTCACGAATAATTTTTTTATATTTAATATTGACTGTTAATATTGTATTGTGTATCTGTGATATGAGTCTTGAGAATTAGTCAATCTGTGTATTGACTGAGAAATTAGAGTAGAGTTGTGCTTAATAGCTTTAGAAAACCCTAACCCTGATTTCTGGATAGGGATTCGACAGAAATTGCAGTTATAATATCTGTAACTGTGAGTATGTGGTTGTACTTATAAAGTTAATGTCTAATAATTGACTGGATAGGGTTTTATATTGTAAACCCTAATAAGGGATTAGAAACCCTAATCTCAGATTTAGAAAACCAAATGTACAGTTAAAAACCCTAATTGTACGCCGAGAAACCCTAATTTAAAATCTGGGATTTCCTAAACCCTAATTAGGCAACCCTGATCTTAATTGGCAAGCCTATGTATTTATTAAACGTTAATATGATTAGGAAACCCTAATTATAATTTAGAAATTTTCATTTTTCTAATTAAAACCCTAATTTAAAATTTTTTGAAAACTAATGATTTAAAACCTAAGGGTTTGTACAATTTCTAGAATACCATTAGAATTGGGAAGAAAAAGACCAAAGTGCCCTTTTTGAATATTTTAGTAAGTTAACTTGTAATTTTGCTAGTAACTTTAGTTGGTGAACCACTATTTTAACTTTGTGACTTTAAGACTTCAGCCAAATCAGTTCATTGCATCAGATCTATACATATATCATATTATATATTGATTAAAGAGAGAGAAATTCACTAAAAGTGGCCCAATTGTGTACCAACTCTCAAACAACTCTCTCTCTCTCTCTCTAAACATCCGAAGTATACAACTGAATCAGTCCCAAATACAGCCCTTTGATCACCTAATATCATATTGGAGATCAAGGATCAAGATTTAGAACAAGAAGGTATAAAGACCCTAACCCTATTTGATTTTATATAGTAAGAATTTTTTTTGTGTTTAAGTGTTTAAATCAGTGCTAGTGTATGTTTTATGATGATCTATGTTGATATAACATAGATCCATAGCATCAAAATGCTTTAAAAGCGATGATTTTCAAAACTGCCAAGAACTTGGTTTGTGGTCTGACAAGCTAATGTCAGGAGCCACATATTCTTGTTCGTTTAAGATTTTTGTTGTTTGATGTGTTGGATATATAGCTTGGTACGAGGTCTTTCATTTTCAAGTGGTTTTATAGCCATCTGATGTCTAGATTTGTTGTTATTTATGGTCGAAGAGGGTTGACCGAGCATGACTAGTCACTTTCTGGGTAACCCAAAAAGTGTAAAACTGGGTCTGACAAGGTTTTGTAATGCATAGATGTGACGCCCCCAAAATAGGTATACATCACCCATTCTGAGTTGTCAATACATGGTACAGAAACAACTACAACTTTATTATTACAACAGTAAAACTGTGAGTTTGAATACAAATATTATCTTCTAGACAATATCTATACTCAAATAAATCCTCATCACATTTATTGATACATTATTTTACAAAATGGTGAGGACTACTAAACAATTCTTTCTAAAACCTTCATTCCATACCCCAGGCTGCGTATAGAAGTATATTCTCGCCTCACGAGAAGAAAAAAATGGAACAAAAAGGAAAAGGTGAGCTCAACTAGCCCGATAAAGAATATTATGACTAAGATAATATACAACAAATTACCGTTAGTCTTCAACGGAAAAAAATCTAATAGAATACAATAGACAACAAATTTTAAATCAATATTCAGCAATGAAATAATAATTCATTAGAAGAGTTAAGTAGAGAATGCAAACTACTATCTTCTATGTATGAATTTAAAAGTTCATCGCTCTATCTTTTATCCCCGTAACATCAATCAATATACATCCGAATCAAATATTCATCTTTTGCACTACAGTGCCAAAGATATTCATCGATTGATCATGTTCATCTAAACACACATGCTCATCTTTTGCACTACTGACCAAAGATATTCTTCAGAATCATTCATCTTTGCACTACAGGCCAAAGATATTCAATAATATCATCATTTAAGACCGAGGATGATGAAAAATATTTTAAAAGAAACGAATCCGGTGAAACAAAATGACAAGAATTAAGGATTAAGGATTCGTACTTTTGTTTTATCCATGTTCAAAAATACCTCAAAAATAATTATAGTGGTGTAAAATTCAAGAATGATCAAAACATGGATACAATCAAAGCTAGTATCCGTATTAGATATTTTGGACAAAAAGAAGAAATTTTATTTTTCTATTGAATAGTCTCAGATATCGTGAATAGTCTTGATATACGTGAATAAGTAACTCAGACACCAAAAGATAGAAATTCCACAAAAACATCTTCACGCTTCATGAATAGTACTCGTGAATAGTAACTCGTGAATAGTAACTCATGAATAAGTAACTCGTGAATAGTAACTCTCATGAATAGTAACCCCACATGAAAAAGTTCCAAATTTGATAAAAGTTCTAACTAATATTTCAAAGATAATAATATCAAGAAATAATATCATTTGAGAAGAAAATAACATCCCTTACCTCGAAAGATTAGTACTTCTAGTTGAATAATCTGGTATAGTCTTTGAAGGGAACTTGCACCATCTAACAATACTCAAAGTATACTCACAAGAATACGCTCAATATATCGAGAGAAATAGAGAGAAACTTGAGTTTACGGTGTGTTTTCAATTCTAATCTAAGCACCCTATTTATAGGAAAATGCTTAGAACACCAAAGCGAAAATTGAATATAATATTAATATATTTTCACATTTTTTCTTTAGCCCACCTTAGACAACTGATCTCATCCATTTGAATCACATGTGAGGCCAACTTAGTTGCAAAAATATTTTTCTCAAAATAATTAACTAAAACTCCCAAAAATTAATTATTTGAACTTGAACTTCAATAATTCATAATAAATATCCCTTTCATCGAAAATTCAATCTCATGAGTTTTTATAGGAAATTCAATTCTCTACAACTTTACGTAAGAAAGTTTTTCCGAATTCCAAATGTAAATCGAATCAAATCCACAAACGGGTGATTTTACGGTATAATCAAATTTCAAATCAATAAATGGGGTCCACCGACATGTTTAACATGTTTTAAATATTTATTGCAACAAAATACTCTTCCTCCTCGTATACTCATATATCCCACATTCAAAGTAAAAATATCACCATTATTATATTATTATAATATAATAATATATTTAAATAAATTATTTTATCGTAAAAAAGATAAAATTTTAATTTTCAACAATTGTCACATTAAAAATTTTCTCCATATATATCCACATAAAATCAATATTTTCCTTATCATATGAATCAATAATTTATTATTCACAAATAATATTACGAAATTACAATATCGACAACCGTGCGCCTTCTGGAGGAAGAGGGGGCTTTCGAATAAGAATTTCTTCTTCTTGGCGCAATTAGGTGATTAAACCTCTCCTTATGTAACTTTCTAGACATTGCCAATAATGTTATCTAATAATATTATTCGGATAATATGAATTATTGCTTCGATAATGAAAAATACTTGTAATGACAATTATCAAACAACAATGAATATAAAATATCAACGCAAAGAATTATTAACTCAATAAAATATTTGCAAGAATTATCGTAACCATTATTGAGTAGTGCCTTCTTACGTAAGAATCAATAATTGGTGCAATACTGGTATCTTCTTGTGTTTTAACCACCGGGGTATTTTAACAAAGATTAATCTTGATAACAACCACGCCGTTATTTTTAAACCACTTATATTTGTCGTTTTCTTCATCCAATCGCTTTCCATTATGGGGCCCACACATGGTCGCTACCGGTCAGTATAATAATATTCCCAGAAAAGCATTTAATATTCCACGACCAAACGAATATTCCCCACAACAATGAATATTTTATAACCACTTACTTATTTTGAAGTATTTATGTATTTTACCCTAACTATCCACATTAATCAAATCAACCCTTACTATTTCAAAATAATCAATAGAGAAAATTAAATTTCATTAATAATAAGTTGGGGTCTTACAATAGATCTGTCCGATTGTAAGTGTTATGATGATGTTTTTGTATACAACTTGTAGCCTGTTGTATGAACTTTATATTCATGTCTTTAGATCCTTTAAACAAGCAATATATCTAATGGAGTGAGTGGTCAAAGTTGTCATCCGAGCCTGATTTAGCATTTCTGGGAATTTCCAGAAACTCGATGAACACCCGTTCTGATAGAGTTTGACTGAGCTGTAACTTGTGATTTAGTTGTTGTTTAATTGATCTATTGGTGTAGTGTTGTTACTTGTTATGTATACTATGAGTATGAACCAAGAAATCGCATTAAGCATGACCAGAACCTAGCTTAAAAGGATCTAGAAAATGACCAATTGAATTACCTGGGTTTCTAGAAAACCCAGGATGGATCTGACAGAGACTTTGAATGGCTAGATCTTTTTGTTGTGATGTGTTATGACCTAGATGATAATTGATTAGTGTAGTGTTAAAGTAACACTACACGATTAAGGTTTAAGTAGGCCCAGAAAATTCATGGATTGAAATCTAAGGCTGGTCAAACAAGGCGGATTGAACACGAAGCTGTCACTGTTCTTGAGCTCAAGAACACCAACAGTGACGCTTTGTGTTGCTAAAGGGATAATGTGACACCCCCAAATTCAGGTACTTCAATTCCATGGGATTTGGTGTTCACTGTACAAATATCATCTATCTATCTACCCATAATAAATGCAAACCATGCAATAGATAGAAATAAATCCTCCCCTTAAGGAGTTACATCATCTGAATTAAATACATAAATCCCAGTCATACTAACCTTAAATCTCAAATTCGGATATATAAACAAATAATAGTCTTACACAACATTAACATAAGTCTGAAACATAAATACATAATCACATAAACAACAAGTCTTCATCACTTGTTAATCTTGCCCTTGCCTTTGCTAGTAGAAGGCTCATCGGGCCTTTCGTTCTTAACTGCAATGTTATTTTTATGCAAGAGTGAGCACGATTGCCCACAAGTATAATAGTACAACAATAAAATAATAACATACGAGTGAATCAAAAACTTCTGTAACAAGAAAACTCGACTTTTGAATTAAGAATGAATAAGAAGAATCAAAAGAACTTATGAGGGTCATAAGACCTTGAACTATGTCTTAGGTTGTCAAGTGTTATACTTGAAACCTTTAACAGTCATAAGACTATGGACTCTTCTTCTCGTACTTAGGGGGATCAACCCTTAGTACCATTCTATGCACAATATCTTAATGCTAAAGCGTAAATAATCCCCTAATAAAGGGTTATTCATCTCAGTTTGACATCGGAGTCCTCACCAAAGGAAGTTTGGTTTGAATAAGCTCAATAAAAGTTCTAGAATTTATAACACTCGTCAACTATAGACTAGTCGAATCAATAAGGGTTCGCTAGTCTTACAAGGTTCAACAATAATTGATATTCAATTTGAATAATAAAATTCAAGATGTATACAATCGAATAAGTATTGTATAACAAGAATCATCCTTTTAAAGAATGATAAGATCTAATATAAAATCTTGACTTGAACAATAATAAATAAGATAGAATAATGAATTTACTTTATGTAAAGAATCAAGGTTTAGGAACTCGCCTCGTGTGTAGGCTAAACGATTACTACTTCCGTTCACCACAAGTCCTACATACATACCATATGTATTCACGACATTCATTAGTTATATTTTCACTTAATTATTTAATGTAAACTCCACTTTATTTAACAAATCATTACCCTTCTAATTTAATTACTTAATTAAATTAGAATATTTTCATTCCCTTACTATTATTATACTCGAATAAATTATTTCATAATAATTTTCATCGAATATTTATTTTATTCCATAAATATTTCAACTAAAATATTTATTTATTTTATAAATATTTTAATAATAATTTTCATCGAATATTTATTTTACTCCATCAATATCTCAATTAAAATATTTATTTTATTTTATAAATATTTTAATAATAATTTTCATCGAATATTTATTTTATTCCATAAATATTTCAACTAAAATATTTACTTATTTTATAAATATTTTAATAATAATTTTCATCGAATATTTATTTTACTCCATCAATATCTCAATTAAAATATTTATTTTATTTTATAAATATTTTAATAATAATTTCCATCGAATATTTATTTTATTCCATAAATATCTCAATTAAAATATTTATTTTATTTTATAAATATTTTAATAATAATTTTTATCAAATATTTATTTTACTCCATAAATATCTCAATTAAAATATTTATTTTATTTGATAAATATTTTAATTAATTATTATTATTATTATTGTTATTTTATTTTATTTTTGTCCGTAAAATCCGGGTATTTAGTTTGGTAACACCGTACGGGCGATGAGGTTACCTGCACTCGATTCTGCTGCGCTCACACGTAACAAGGTTGGGCCAAAAAAAATCTCTCAAGTTCACCTTGTTCTTGTGAAGAACACAAAGAACATGGCAATAACTTCCAATTTTCTTGTCCATATATTAATTTAAGCATACCCAAATACTATAATTCATATATGATCATTACCCAACCTTTCTAACATGATTTTAACAAGTTAAAACACATAATTTACGAAATCAACACATGTAATTTCACTGTTCTTGATGTTCTTGAAAGTTTTGAACATAAAACATAAAATTAACACTACAGATTCGTTATAACACCAAATCCATCCATTCGAAGTTTGTTTTCTTCGTTTTAACATGCATAATTATATAAAAGTGTAAAATTTAGGGATAATATATGATTGACGTATTAATTTTGTGAGTAAGGGCCATATGGCCATATTTCTCTACTCTATAATTTTGAAGCAATAATATACGTTATAATATTATGAAACTGATGATATGGAACCATAAAATATATAATAAAACACATTATAACAACATCTTATCCCATATATACACGTAATTATTACTCTTTCCAATTACATGAATTTAACAGAAACTTGAATGCCAAAAACTTAAACCACGTAAGTTTGAGATTTGGGGAAGAAGAGGTTACCCTATTACGAATGAATAAGAGAGACGTTCCTTCTCAGATTCTTCTTGACTCTCACAATTTCTCTTAACAATCCTCTGAATTTCTCTATGTAATTTGGTTTTCTTATTTCTAGACTTAGGGAATAAAGAAGGAAGAAGACGGATATAAGAATTTAGAACTGACGCGTTGTGGAGGTCAGTTACCCATCATGGGTTAACTGCTATTAACTTCTCTTAGGACCTCGTTTGGCTGGTAATAATAGGCTCCAAAACCATTTAATTTATTGATTCTCTTATACTATAGTTTAAATCATGTCACACCCAATTGCATAATAAATCAAATATCTTATTTAATTTAATTTGAATAAAATATAATAATTTCTCATTTAATTTATATAGTCACATAATTAAATTTCTCGTTCATCAATTATGTCAAACTTATTAATTCGTTAATTAATTAAAATAATATTAGGCTTATTAAATATTTCTTTTAGTTCAATAAGCTCACATAAATACATACTTTGAAAAATAAAATTCTCCACATTAACTTAATAATATAACACGTATAATTAAATTAATATACCACAACTTCATCAATTAATTATTTAATCTAATAATTGAATCCTCGAAAAATATTTATTTAATTCAATAAATATAAAAATTAAATTACAAAATCTCGTTTGTCACATCTTTTCCCCCTTCAAAGGATTCTGTCCTCAAAATCACGATTCAATCAATTCGACCCTTTACATTCTCCCCCTCTTACAAAGATTCTGTCCCCAGAATCGCTTACACATAATTTAAGTAAATAAATGAGGATAATTCTTCATCATATTGTCTTCGAGTTCCCACGTAGCTTCTTCAGTGTTGTGGTTCCTCCAAATTACCTTAACAGAAGGTATTACTTTATTTCTTAAAACTTACTCTTTTCGGTCGACAATCTGAACAGGAATTACTTCGTGAGATAAGTCTTTGTCAAAATGTAGGGGTTCATATTCAATCACGTGCTTGTAATCGGGTTTGTAGGGTCGTAGAACTAAAACATGGAAGACGTTGTGGACATTCTCTAGAGCTGGAGGTAAGGCTACCTCATAAGCAACTTCTCCGACCCTTCGCAGAACTTCAAAGGGTCCAATGAATCTTGGGCTTAATTTTCCTTTCTTTCTGAACCCGATCTTTCCCTTCTAGGGAGAGACCTTTAAGAACACATAACTACCCGATTCAAACTTAACATTTTTACGGTGTGTGTCGGCGTATTTCTTCTGTCTATCTTGAGCTGCTATCAATCTTGTTCGGATCATTTTGACTATTTCTGTTGTTTGTTGTACCAATTCCGGGTCTAGTAATTGTCTTTTGCCAACTTCATCCCAATATAGCGGAGTTCTGCACTTTCTGCCGTATAACGCTTCATAAGGCGGCATGCCAATACTAGCATGGTAACTGTTATTGTAGCCGAACTCTACGAGCGGTAGATGATCATCCCAATTTCCTTTAAAGTCCATTATGCAAGCTCTTAACATGTCTTCTAATGTCTGAATTGTTCTTTCACTCTATCCATCTATCTGAGGGTGATATGTCGTACTCATTCGCAACTGTGTACCCATACATTCTTGTAGACATTTTTAGAAGTTCGATGTAAAGCGCGGATCCCTATCGTAAACAATTGACACCGAAACTTCGTGCCTCGAAACAATCTCTTTCACATATAACCTTGCCAACTGATCTAAGTTGAATCTGATTTTGATCGGAAGGAAGTTTGTGGATTTCGTCAATCGGTCAACAATAACCCATACTGTGTCGTAGCCTTTCTGAGTTGTCGGTAGGCTAGCCACGAAATTCATCGTAATATGTTCCCATTTCCATTCTGGAATTTCTAAAGGTTGTAGTAACTCACTCGACCTCTGATGTTCTGCTTTCACTTTCTGACATGTCAGACACTTGGCAACACATTCTTGAACCTCTCGTTTCAAATTCGGCCACCAAAAGTGTTATCGAAGATCTTGGTACATCTTAGTACTACCAGGGTTAATTGAATATCGTGAGCTATGAGCCTCATTCAAAATATCTTCTTTAATCTCTAGCACTGGTGGTACCCAAATTCTGCTCTCAAATCTTAGTAGTCCCTCACTGTTTATTTTGAATCTCGGTTCAGTCCCTCCAGATATTTTCTTTTTCACTTTCTCACATTCTTCGTCCTGAAGTTGAGCTTCCTTAATTTTATCCAATAAAGTTATACCAGCTTGTATTTGGAACAACTTCTTGTCTATCTCCATAGGATACCTTACTTCCAATTCCATCTTTTCCATTGCTGAAATTAGCTCCTCCTGAGCAGTCAACATCATTAATTTCTCCCGACCCTTTCTACTTAAGGCGTCGGCAACCACATTTGCCTTACCCGGATGGTATAGAATCTCACAATCATAGTCCTTAATTAACTCCAACCACCTTCTTTGGCACATATTCAAATCCTTCTGTGTAAAAATATATTTCAGACTCTTGTGGTCTGTGTATATTTCACACTTCTCCCCATAAAGTTAGTGTCTCTAGATCTTCAAAGCGAATACCATCGCGGCTAATTCTAAGTCATGCCTTTCTCATAGTCCTTCAATTGTCGTGACGCATACGCAATGACCATGCCGTTTTGCATAAGCACACAACCTAGTCCTTTATGCGATGCATTATTGTATACCATAAAATTTCTTGTATCATCCGAAAGAGATAACATAGGTGCCGAACTCAACCTCTTCTTAAGTTCTTGGAAACTTTCCTCACACTTCTCCGTCCAAACGAATTTCACCAATTTCCTAGTCAAATTCGTCAATGGAGTCGCGATCTTGGGAAAGTCCTGAATGAATCTTCTATAATAACCTGCCAATCCGAGAAAACTTCTTACTTCTGACGGCGTCTTCGGCTGATCCCAGTTAGTTACAACTTCGACTTTGGAGGGATCTACTGAAATTCCGTCCTTATCAATCACATGTCCGAGAAATTGTACTCTTTCAATCCAGAATTCAAATTTTGAAAATTTGGCGTATAACTTCTCTCTTCTCAATGCCTCTAACGTTACTTTCAAATTCTCTACGTGCTCTTCCTTGGTTTTTGAGTATACCAAAATGTCATTGATGAACACGACCACGAATTTATCCAAAAATGGTTTAAACACCTTGTTCATCAGGTCCATAAACGCTGCAGGAGCATTTGGTAGACCAAATGACATTACAAAAAATTCGTAGTGACCATATCGAGTCCTAAACACTATCTTCGAAACATCCTCTGGCCTAACCTTTAACTGATGATAACCACTCCTCAAGTCTATCTTTGAAAAGTATCTCGCTCCTTTCAATTGATCAAACAGGTCATCGATCCTCGATAATGGATACCTATTCTTAATCGTGACCTTATTCAGTTCTCTATAGTCGATGCAGAGCCGCATTGTCCCATCCTTCTTCTTTACAAATAACACTGGTGCTCCCCACGACGATACGCTCGGTTGAATGTACTTCTTGTCCAGTAACCCTTGCAGTTGTACCATTAATTCTTTCATCTCTACCGGAGCCATCCGATACGGTGCCTTCGATATTGGAGCCGTTCCTAGAGCCAAATCGATCACAAATTCAAGTTCTCTATCTGGTGGAAGTCTTGGCAAATCGTCCGAAAATACATCTGCGAAATCCCTCACTACTGGTATCTCCTCTATTTTCGGATTCTCTTTACGATTGTCGACTATGTAAGCTAGATATCCTACACAACCTTGTCTTGACAACTTCCGGCTCGCATCATCGCCGACATAACTCGATTGTCTGGAGACTTCTTCTTATAAAACACAACCTTTGACGGAGTCATAAGGTTAATACGCTTCTTTTGGTAATCAATTACAGCCCCGTAATTGAATAGCCAATCCATTCCCAAGATAACGTTAAATTTCCCAAGTTTGACAGGGATAAGGTCTACGTTCATAATGTTACCCTTAATATCCACCCTACAGTTCTTGTGTATGTATTTAACAGGGATCACTTCTCTATTTGCAATTTCTATGTTCATGGGGTATTCCAACTCATCCTTAGGCAGTTCTAAGTTCTTAGCAAAGTCATCGGATATAAATGAAAAAGTAGCACCCGAATCAAATAATACATAAGCATTAACTTTATTGATCAGGATGATACCTGACACCACATCACGAGATTGCACTACATCCTGTACTGTCATGTTGAATGTTCTGGCGGTCGGTCGGTTGGTTGCAGTTGGTCATGTGATAGTCAGAGTGCTTCCACCACTGTTTCCTCTATTCCCTCCTGATCTTGTCCCTCCAGATCCCTTCTTAGGACAATCCCTTGCAAGATGATCCTTTGAGCCACAAGTGAAACAGGCACCCTTCTTTGGGTTAGGACAGTTATGTGCTATGTGGCCTTCATGACCACAATTGTAGCATACTCGTTTTCCCTTCATGCAAACTCCCAGATGAGCTTTCCTGCAGGTTGAGCACGCTTCGATCGTCTTCTTTTGCCCTCCTTGTTGATTTCAAGTTGACGAGTTATCAGACCACTTTCTCTTCTGATTATTACTACCTCCCGTGCTACTTCCACCAGTCTTGTTAATTCCTTCATTTTCACTCTTTTTCTCTTTCTGATCCTGATTATATTTAGTTACCGCATCACTTTCACCTTCAGCGAGTATGGCCTTCTCTAACACTCCAGCAAAAGTGTTCAATTGGAACATTGACACCTTACTATACAACCAGGGCTTCAGTCCCTTCTCGAAACGTCTTGTCTTTCTCTCGTCAGTATACACTTGATATGTGGCGAACCTGGCCAACTCGTTGAATCTTGCCACATAGTCTGCTACGGACATATTCCCTTATTTCAACTCCAGAAACTGAACCTCCATTTGGTTCTACGAGCTGATCGGAAAATATATCTCAAAGAACATCTCCTTGAATCTCTCCTAGGTTATCACACCTTCTCCTCCCCGTACTTTGTTTTCCCCGCCACCAATAATCGGCTTTTTGATTTCACATAGATATTGCGTATCGCGGTTTCCTCGTCTTCTCTTACTCTGGCGACATCAAACACCTTCTCCATCTCCATAACCCAGGTTTGAGCTTCTATCGGGTTCATGGAGCCTTTAAACTCTGGAGGTTCCACCGCCTTGAAATCCTTGAACGCTGTATTTGGTGGAGCTTGAGGTTGATTGTTAATTGCTCCGGCCTATAGAATTCCAATTCTTTGAGCAAATTGACATTGGTGTTGTTGTTATTCGTTGACCCTTCCTGGGCTGGTCGACGATTTGGTCGACTTCTTGGCGGCTTATTTCTATTAAGAATATACACTTATTAAGTCTTTATTTAATCCCTTAAACATTTAAGGCTTAACTAAAACATTTAATCATAATCACTTAACACATATCAATAAACTCTGATATTTATTCAAATTGAAAGTTTTAACATCAAACGATAGCATCACTGCTATTTACATTGACTATCCCGAGATAAAGAATCTACAGGATTTAAAACATTTAAATATTCCTTTGTTCATAAACACATTAGAATTTACATCTTTAACTACCAGATAGATTTTCACATAATTAAACTAATACCATCACTGCCTGTTAAGGCGCTGAATAGCCTTGCTACGTTCCTCTTCCATGATGCGGGACATCGTCCTGCGATCTAGCATATACGATGGTAGACCTTCAAACTAGATTGGATACCTCATAACTCGATCCTGGGTCGCATCCATTGCATTTTGAAGTGTAGAGTACGTCTCCCCAAGCTTAGCCTTCTTCGCACAACAATCCTCTTCTGCAAGATCAGCACAACGTGACTCTCTTACCCAGCCCTCCTCTGCTATGGCCAACTTTTTTGAGCTCTCTTTCAGATCCTTCTTCAACTTTTCTATTTCTTCGGACTTCTCCTCGGTTTGACCCTTCTCGTGAACCAAATCCCACTCCACGTTTCCTAAACGTGTGTGAAGAGTCACAATTTCCCCATCCTTTTGCTCGATGGTAATCTGCTGTATAACAGTCCGCTCCTTTAGCTCTTGAACAGTGTCTTGTAACTCTATGTTACGATCATAAAGTGCATCATACATCTCAGTATCGATGGAGTTCGGTGGGAACTCCTCTTCCTCCTCTTCTTCATCAGAATCCTCCTCTAGATCAGTCTAAGGCTCATGCTCCCGACCAACAATAGTGATCAAAGGAGATGACTCTCTCCGTACCAACTGCTCCCTGATGACATGAATGTCTAGGGGCTCCTCCTCTGTAGGTACTCGGGGTTCTTCCTCCCCAGCTCGACTAGCTCCTTCAACATCCGACATCCTGACAACACAATTTTTAAGTTTTTAGTTACTAATCGATACTCGCGAGCACATAAGTTAACACATAAGCACATAAAGTCTTTCATTATCTTCAATGAATTAAGAAATTCATTTCTTAGAACTCGATAAGAGTTTACCACCACTATGTTCTTGATCTCCTACAAGGCTACTACCTAAGGTTGTTCCCCCACCTAAGGTTCATAACCTACGGCTTTGATACCAACCTGTGACACCCCCAAATCCGGGTACTTCAATTCCACGGGATTTGGTGTTCACTGTACAAATATCATCTATCTATCTACCCATAATAAATGCAAACCATGCAATAGATAGAAATAAATCCTCTCCTTAAGGAGTTACATCATCTGAATTAAATACATAAATCCCAGGTCATACTAACCTTAAATCTCAAATGCGAAAATATAAACAAATAATAGTCTTACACAATATTAACATATGTCTGAAACATAAATACATAATCACATAAACAACAAGTCTTCATCACTTGTTAATCTTGCCCTTGCCTTTGCTAGTAGAAGGCGGACCTTTCGTTCTTAATTGCAATGTTATTATTATGCAAGAGTGAGCACGATTGCCCACAAGTATAATAGTACAACAATAAAATAATAACATGCGAGTGAATCAAAAACTTTTGCAACAAGAAAACTCGGCTTTTGAATTAAGAATGAATAACAAGAATCAAAAGAACTTCTCAGGGTCATAAGGCCTTGAACTATGTCCTAGGTTGTCAAGTGTTATACTTGAAACCTTTAACAGTCATAAGACTATGGATTCTTCTTCTCGTACTTAGGTGGATCAACCCTTAGTACCATACTGTGCACAATATCTTAATGCTAAAGCGTAAATAATCCCCTATTAAAGGGTTGTTCATCTCAGTTTGACATCGGAGTCCGCACCAAAGGAAGTTTAGTTTGAATAAGCTCAATAAAAGTTCTAGAATTTATAACACTCATCAACTATAGACTAGTCGAATCAATAAGGGTTTGCTAGTTTTACAAGGTTCAACAATAATTGATATTCAATTTGAATAATACAATTCAAGATGTATACAATCGAATAAGTATTGTATAACAAGAATCATCCTTTTAAAGAATGATAAGATCTAATATGAAATCTTGACTTGAACAATAATAAATAAGATAGAATAATGAACTTGCTTTATGTAAAGAATCAAGGTTTAGGAACTCGCCTCATGTGTAGGCTAAACGATTACTACTTCCGTTCACCACAAGTCCTACACACACACCATATGTATTCACGACATTCATTAGTTACATTTTCACTTAATTATTTAATGTAAACTCCACTTTATTTAACAAATCATTACCCTTCTAATTTAATTACTTAATTAAATTAGAATACTTTCATTCCCTTACTATTATTACACTCAAATAAATTATTTCATAATAATTTCCATCGAATATTTATTTTATTCCATAAATATTACAACTAAAATATTTATTTATTTTATAAATATTTTAATAATAATTTTCATCAAATATTTATTTTACTCCATCAATTTCTCAATTAAAATATTTATTATATTTTATAAATATTTTAATAATAATTTCCATCGAATATTTATTTTATTCCATAAATATTTGAACTAAAATATTTACTTATTTTATAAATATTTTAATAATAATTTTCATCGAATATTTATTTTACTCCATCAATATCTCAATTAAAATATTTATTTTATTTTATAAATATTTTAATAATAATTTCCATCGAATATTTATTTTAATCCATAAATATCTCAATTAAAATATTTATTTTATTTTATAAATAATTTAAAAATAATTTTCATCTAATATTTATTTTACTCCAGAAATATCTCAATTGAAATATTTATTTTATTTGATAAATATTTTAATTATTATTATTATTATTATTTTATTTTATTTTTGCCGCCAGGAATGGTAATTTAGTTTGTAACACCTGTCAAGCGGGGTTACCTGCACTCGATTCTGCGCTTCACACGTAACTGAGTTGGGCACAAAAAATCTCCCAAGTTCACCCATATGTTCTTGTGAAGAACACAAAGAACATGGCCATAAATTCCAATTTCTTAGTCCATATATTAATTTAAGCATACCCAAATACTATAATTCATATATGATCATTACCCAACCTTTCTAACATGATTTTAACAAGTTAAAACACATAATTTACGAAATCAACACATGTAATTTCATTGTTCTTGATGTTCTTGAAAGTTTTGAACATAAAACATAAAATTAACACTACAGATTCGTTATAACACCAAATCCATCCATTCGAAGTTTGTTTTCTTCGTTTTAACATGCATAATTATATAAAAGTGTAAAATTTAGGGATAATATATGATCGACGTATTAATTTTGTGAATAAGGGCCATACGGCCATATTTCTCTACTCTGTAATTTTGAAGCAATAATATACGTTATAATATTATGAAACTGATGATATGGAACCATAAAATATATAATAAAACACATTATAACAACATCTTATCCCATATATACACGTAATTATTACTCTTTCCAATTACATGAATTTAACAGAAATTTGAAAGCCAAAAACTTAAACCACGTAAGTTTGAGATTTGGGGAAGAAGAGGTTACCCTATTACGAATGAATAAGAGTGACGTTTCTTCTCAAATTCTTCTTGACTCTCACAATTTCTCTTAACAATCCTCTGAATTTCTCTCTGTAATTTGGTTTTCTTATTTCTAGACTTAGAGAATAAAGAAGGAAGAAGACGTATATAAGAATTTAGAACTGATGCGTTGTGGAGGTCAGTTACCCATCATGGGTTAACTGCTACTAACTTCTCTAAGGACCTCGTTTGGCTGGTAATAATAGGCTCCAAAACCATTTAATTTAATGATTCTCTTATACTATAGTTTAAATCATGTCACACCCAATTGCATAATAAATCAAATATCTTATTTAATTTAATTTGAATAAAATATAATAATTTCTCATTTAATTCATATAGTCACATAATTAAATTTCTCGTTCATCAATTATGTCAAACTTAATAATTTGCTAATTAATTAAAATAATATTAGGCTTATTAAATATTTCTTTTAATTCAATAAGCTCACATAAATACATACTTTGAAAAATAAAATTCTCCACATTAACTTAATAATATAACACATATAATTAAATTAATATACCACAACTTCATAAATTAATTATTTAATCTAATAATTGAATCCTCGAAAAATATTTATTTAATTCAATAAATATAAAAATTAAATTACAAAATCTCCTTTCATCATGAGATGTATGGCAATGGCTACATTTATTTTCTAATTTACGATTTTCCGGAAATTATTTGAAAATAGAAATAAATTATAAAAATTATTAAAAATGGTTTTAAAAATTATTTTAAATTATGAAAATAATTTTTGACCAATTGAAAAAATTTTCATTAATATTTATAATTATTTAAATATTAATGGTATTTAATTTATTTAATTAGTGTATTAAATAAATTAGAAAAAAATGATTTTAATATATTAAAAATCATTTTAAATAAGAATAAAGTATTTAAAAATATTTTGAGTTATAAAATATAACTTTTGATATTTTTGAGAATTTTCATTAATAATTTAATATTAATGATGTTTATTTTATTTAATTAATATATTAAATATATTAGAGAAAAATGATTTTAATATTATAAAAATTATTTTAAAATGAGAATAAAGTGTTAGAAAATATTTTGAATTATAAAATATAATTTTCAATATTTTTGGAGAATTTTCATTAATAAATTAATATTAATGATATTAGATTTATTTAATTATTATATTAAATAAATGAATTAAAATGATTTTATTGATTTAAAAATCATTTAAAAATGAGAAAAATGATTTAAAAATATTTTAAGTTATAATTAATGACTTTTAATATTTGAATAATAATTTCATTAATATTTAGATATTAATGGTGATGATTTAAAATGATTTTAATTATTTTAAACATCATTTAAGTAGAATATTGATGATTTAAAAATATTTGAAGTTATTAATAATAACTTTAATATTTTGACAAGTATGTCATTAATATTTTAATATTATTAAATATTAATGATGATAAGATTATTTTATAATTAAATCATTTAAAAATGATTCCAATGTTTGAAAAATTATTATAAATTATAATAATTGCTTATAAATTATTAAAAGCTTTCGAAAAATATTGTTAATGATATTTGACTTATCTAAAATAATATTGAAGCTTAGAAATCGAATTTACTTGACAATAAGTGTGTTAATTGTCAGATAGGGTGACCAGAACACCGAGAATGGACCGAAGTCCAACCAGACCAAACTAGTTAGACTTGTTAAGTGTTTATATAGGTTATAAACCCTGATGTAGCTATGTGGTAATGTGTCTAAGAGAAGTTTGATTGTAGAATACAGTGATGCGTGTTATAAAATATTGTGCTAATTGTGAGACCGATATTATTGGTTATAGGTCTTTTGAAAGTAGACAAGTTTATTGTGTAGTTGTAATCAGCGAAAGAGGCAAGTTTCCTAACTCAACCTTGAGTTAATATTGTTCAATTATTATAGTGGTTAATTATTGCTAATTATACCACGTCCAGAGTTTTATTGTTGATTTTTCGCAGTTAGTGCATGTTTAATAATTCAAACTGAATTATTGATTCGTAAAATATACGTTCGTAGAATAACTGTTATTGGATATTCATATCCGTAGAAGCTAGAATTGACAGTTCAGATAATTCCTGTTTATTGTCAAATTATGTTGAGAAATGTCTTAGCTAATTATTCTGGCTAGACGAACATTTGTTAGAACTTGATAGATTCGAAAAGAGAAATTAGTTATTATTGACAGATCGATGCCAATTATTTCGGCTAGATCGAGAAGTAATTAGAATTTGAAATCACAGTATTTCGTTGTTAAATCAAAATCTTGATTCTGAGACTGAGAAGAACAACCTTTTATATAAAGGAACATTTTATCGTCGTAAATTTACTATCTGCATATGCTATGATTAAGTATTATGCATAATATAGGGTACAAGGAGTTGGCTGACTATAAGTACTTGTAGAGGGGTATGATTTAATCTATATGGTTATCTGATACACCTGAGTATATATCAAAGTAAATCTTTGATATCTACTTGAGAAGATAAGTTCAAGATCTTGTGTGATCACTCAGCATAAATCTGGAAAACATTCCACATTGTTATTGCGTAGAATTGATTCTTGATTATTCATTAGAATATCGTAGAAACTTTGAAAGCGTTGTACTCTTTCATTATTGAATTATTGTGTTGTATAGAATACGAGAATACTTGTTATTGAATAACGATTTATTCAGCTATTTCAAAGTTCCCCGAACTTTGGTTTCATTCTATCAAAATAGATAGTCTGCTGTTTTAAATTCTTATACATTTATTGTATATCTTAACTTGTGGGGCAAATTTGTTGCTCACCCTTACTAAATAAAACTTTTCAGCGAGGGACGAAGTGGCAGGAGATGTTGTGAAGGATAAATGCAAAGGCATAGTTATTAATTAGTTATGATTAACATATTTATTATGATGTATTATAAACCCTTTTTGTATATCTAAGGGGTATATTTGTAATGTTAAGGTTAGCGAACCTGGGATTAATGTATTAACAACGTATGTTAATGTGGTATGTATTACTATTCATATATGAATGGGTAGTTAGATGCTATTATATTATGGAACGTGAACACCAAACTCGGGGGTCAGGTAACCTGGATTTGGAGGCGTCACATTTATCCTTAATCTCACTTGATTAATTCTTTATATCATTGTCATCATCCACAAGCTTATACTATAGTGAAAGTCATCTTTGACCTATAGTGCATAGATGGACCGTTGATTTGTATGATTATGACCATGAATTGTGTATTGGTATAATCATGACCTATAATATTACAGACAAATGTTATGGTGGAAGTCCTATTTGGCTCGTAGTGCATAGATGGACAGTTGTTTGGCATGATCATGACCACTGGTGATACAAACGAATATCTTTGGCCCGTAGTGCATGGATAATTCATTGATTTGTAATATTTATTTATTGGTGTTACATGGATAAAATATTGATGATTGAATTTTAAATCATAGAAGACAGTAGACATCACGCTCTACTTGACTCTTCTAATGGATTGCTATTTTCGATGCAGTTGTTGATCTAAAACTTGTTGTCTATTATATTCTATCAATTTTTTCCCTGCTGAGGATTAAGGATAATTTATTCTACATTATCTTAGTTATAATATTCTTTATAGGGCTAGTTGAGCTCACCCTTTTCCTTTTGGTTCCATTATTTTTCTCAGGAGGCGAGAATGTAGCTGGGACTAGTCGGGGAGTGGAGTAATGGTCCAAGATGGTTATTATAGTAGTCCTCACAATTTTAAAATAGTGTGACAATAATTATAATAACGACTTTATTAGAGTTTGGATATTGTCTACGAGACAATATTTGTATTGAAACTCACAGCTTATATGTTGTAGTATTTTACACGACAATTGTATACGTGAAGTTTTTATTTGAATTCTATACCATGTATTTGGCGACCCATAATTGGTTGTGTGGACCTATTTTGGGGGCATCATAGTTGGTATCAGAGTTATAAGTAAAGAGCCCCGAGCCTCTCGCTGGTGACTCCCTTGTGTGTCGGATGCACCAAAGCCAGACTCTCCGTAGGGGACGCTGTGAATAACGGTGGCAAGCTGATAGGTATCACTGTGAGGTGCTATCTAAGGTGGGGATATGAGTCACATTTGGTATCAAAGCTTAATGATATGATCTCTGGCGGAGATGTGAGGTTAGAACTAGAAATGGAGAGACGAGTAAATCATTCGCTAGTATGTCCTACCTAAGCTTAATTGTTATTTAATTGGTCGACCGAAATATAGGGATAATATATGGCATGTCAATTTCTTTAATTAACCCTTGTTTTGTGGCAGTATTTAAGAATGACATATAAAAATCAAGAGATGAACTCATATAGAGTTTTAAGTGATGAATTGAGGAGATTTATTTAAAAAATAAATATTGCAGTATAATATCATGATATAACAAAGATGTTTATTGGGGAGTACTAATTAAGTTATTGAACTTGGTTTTAGAATGTTAGGCAAAGAAGAAATTAGTGATATCTATGTTGTGACTGGAGAATTAATAGTTGCACCCGAGCTAGTCGCAGAGGTAGTAACTGAGAGTGAGGAAGAAGAGGACCATTAGGAGGATTTATTAGGAGAATTTTATGACCCAAATATAGAACTATAAGATCGTATTCGTGAGTTAGAAGAGCAGGGTGAAGAACGACAGGCGGTCGTAGAACAAAGGGATGCAACAATTCAAGATTTTGCTACCCGATATGCGAAGCTTGAACAAAAGCTCTCTTTTGTAGAGTATATGATAATGGAGCTGGAATCTGAGAATGCAAATGTCAAATATTAGCTGAAAGAAGAAACAATTGAACGAGTGAGCATGGAAGATGCATGGGTAAAAGTTGCACGACGCGTTGATATTGTAGAAAGAGACGTCCGATCCAATAAAACCAAAATAGATGATATGAATTTCACTTTTTGGACGGCAATTGGGAGAACCCAATATCGAGTTTTGAATTACCCTGTACATAGTGGTCAACGCCAATTCGATATGGATCGAAGATTAATGATTCAAATTATGGATGTAACGACCGAGAAAAATTGGATTTTTATATGAATTAAATTTTTATTTGATTATTTGAATTAAAAGAAATTAATTGTTTATTTAAGTTAGTAAACTGTTGAAAGGTCATTTTATGACCTACAATGTGTTGATGTGATTAGGATTCTGGCGATGTGCTAGGATTAATTATTTTGAATTTTCAAGACGAAAATAAAAGTTTTTCGAGAAATTTCTGTAAAAACTCTATTCATCCATTTCTGCTCGGGAATTAATTTTAAATTTCTGAGAAACGCATAATGATAGAATTCTAAGACGAAATAGAATATCTAATAGTATTTCAGTTATGGCAAACGAAGTTTTTGCCTGCGGACTGAAAACCCTAAGGGTTAGGGAAAGTGGAATACAAGAACTAAATGACTATATATAATAAGTATAGTTATTATACGCAAGAAATACGAGTAGAATACGATTAATTCTTATTAGACTTTAGTAATTGGACTTAGACTTTGTCAAGCCCAATGTTAAATTAAATCAAGCCCAATATAGGCCTGATATGAATTAATTCTAAGCCCAAACTAAGAAACGAACCCGTGGGTCGAACCGATGGATCACCAGATGGATAAAACCCATGGGGAAACCCATGTGGGTCCCCCAAAAGGTATGTGGGCCGACCACTTGGTGCCCAAAAAAGGTAAATGGCTTGGTGAGGAAGAATGGAATAGTAAGGAGGTTTGCCTCTTGACCATTTTGCTCTCACTTTGGTTTTTCTATAAAAGAAAGCCTATGTTGGTTTATTTGTTAGTTTAACAAACATTGAACGATATAGTGAGAGTGAGAGAGAGAGAGAGAGAGAAGAGCAATAACAAGTAATAAGAGGAATCAAAGCAAAGTAATCAAGCTTAAGTCAAGAACACGAAGATCACTAAGGTAACAATACGTAAACTTTAGCCTTCGTTTTTTTTCTATTTATTTTTCATAAAGAAGTATGAATTGGTGGAGCATGTCTTTTCCAGAGTAATAAGGATGACTATTAGTGAATTAAAACATTAATAAGCCATGTACAAATGAGGATCATAAGCGACTAATTAAGCTTTACTTGAAGAAATCCATTAAAACATTAAATTAGTTGTTGATGGACAAATTGAAAACCATCAAGTATAAATTGTATGAACATTGCTTAGTTAGGTTATAAATAACTGACCAATGGATTGATTCCATTTGGTTTGTTATAAAAATCTCGAGTAACGAAGTTATGGCGAAATTTACGAGATTAGAAGTTAATCTTCGAAATCGTAGAATTACCGGATTGGTAGTTAAAAGTCGTAGTTTAACTCAGAAACCTTAGTTTTTGATGGCGTATCGTAGAACAACATGTTTAAGAGTCGTGGACTCAAGAATGGTCGAACTCCGACTTAAAATGAAGAAACGAGTTATGAACGTTAAACGAACGTGTAATAGAAAATTTAAGCAGTAAATTCATTGTTAACAGATTTAAAAACTACTTCTATCTAAATGAAATTGAAGTATGGGAGATATGTGAGATAACGACTTTTGAATGAGCCAATTCTGACTTATATCGATTAAGTTACAAGCCTGAAAAGAAATTGAGATGAAAAACTTAAAAAAATTTCAAAGGCTCAGGACCGGCGCTGCAACGCTTCCCAAGCATAAGAAAGTTACACCGCAGCTCCGGAATGGGGGATCAGCTACTGGAGAGTTATGCTGCAGTGCAACTTATATACATGGAACTGGCGCTGCAGCGCCGGTAAATGAAAAAGTTTGACACAGTTAAATATTGACATAACTGTTTACATAATAACTATGGGGCATGTATGTACTTAAAAAATGTGAAAAGATAATTCCTAAATAACATGTATAACAATGATTTTAGGAATTTAACATTGTTTAAAATTATTTAAACGAAGAACGTAAAGTGCGAGAACGTAAATCGTGAATCGTACTCGAGTTTAACACACGTCCTAAGGTTAAACATTATCTAATAGATGTGTGTGGTACGCGAATGATAAGAAATGAAGATAAAACTTATGTACGTACTGTACGGAGTCCGATAATGGTAATCCGAGAAGAATTTGTCTGAACTAACAAATTAATTAGGGTTTCAACTACTGTTGTACTTAATCGATAGTTGTTGAGTGTCGATTTATGACATATGAATGTTAATAAGCCGTAATGAATGATAAATAACTCAAAACAAATTTTATTAATGAAATAATTTCAATTAAGTTATAGAAGAGAAAGAAGTTAGTAAAAATAATGTGATTAGATTTTTTGGTAGCTAACTCCAGTGTGCTATGTGAATATATCATGTAGAAATTGTAAGGACCAAGAACTGATGAATTTTAATTGAAGACGCTTAAAGGCAAGTTTCCTTAACGCTTGTCTAGCATTCGTGTTAGCCAAGTTTCTATGATTCATGTTATACTATGCATGAATTAATTTACGAAAGAGTCGATGCCAGTTTTAACTCGGTTAGAAAAATCTTATGAGTTTGATTGATTTGTTTACAAGTCTTTCGATATAATATTGATAACATTATCCTATGCCAATTGTTTGGTACAGATTCAAAGGTAAGCCTGAGTATGAATACACAAGAGTATTTTACATCGATTATTCGATGGGCACATGAGGTTCCCAAAACTTAAATGTAGATATGTTTAATGGATGAGTGTTGATCAATGTAGAGTACTATAGGCTGATCACCTAGAAGTGCTCGTAAGATATATTGGACTTACATACTTAGTTCCGGGTTGTCCTTTTTTTTTATGAATGGAAATCAAAAAGAATGTTCATGGTCTTTGGTCCTACTCAGAATTCCTAAGTTACCGTATGTACTTTGGAACTGTTTTATGAGAATGAAAAGTGTTATTTCAATGTTTCATAGTACTTCATAACTGTGACGCCCCTAAATTCGGGTCTTTTCGAACCTCGGATTTGGTCCTCCACGATACTACTATCGTCCAACAATATATATCTTTTATTCATAACTTAATGAATATAACTTTGCTTATTACAATTTAGAATATAAATTATTTTCATCTCCAGGATCTATATAATGACCCCAAACTTTTATAAGTTTCAAATCTTGGTCATTTACCATTCTCGTCTTACATTATATTCGATGTTATAAAAATATGTAGAATAATTTAAACTTTTTCAATCACTTCTAAAAAAAAACCTTTTATTGATTTCTTAACTTGAATCGATTACATATCCTTGAATAAAATTATGTTAGGATTCATTCTATTCGAATTACTGTATAATTTTTTACTTCTCGATTCGAGTTCCTCTATGCATCACCTAGTACAACTTTACAACTCAACATGTATTACACATCGTAAACTACTATCATGTACATCTCCTAGAACCTAAACATGGTTCAAGAGCATATATTTAAATAAATCAATCAATCTCCTTCGATGCTATTGAACTTTATCAATCAAGTAGCACTCAACTTTACCATGAGTCCTTAACTTGCAAAAAAGGTTATTTGCAAGGGTGAGCTCGACAGCCCAACAATTCTAACCATTTTCATGCAGCACATAACATATAATAACATACTCAGCTCATGTATTCATAATCCATTAATATTTACTACGCATGTTACTTCTCATATAACAGGCATATAGGTTTACTTCACAAGCATATCATCAAAGATCTACTTTCAAATTTCATACATATCTCATATGCATTTCATATATATACATCATCATTCTCATAACATAATATAGCTCAACTAACACTTATCGAATTCATATATGAAATAGGAACTGAAAGACTTACCTGATTCGTAGTTTATCAACTACGACTTAACTGCTTAAAGCTTATTTGCACTGTGTGTATTCCTACACAGTTATATAGTCATGGATTCATATCCATCAGTTGTACATTCATACATTCTTAATGTAATAATAATGTTACATTGTTCTCTATCTTGGTTTTCAAGACCTTCCCTTTGCTTTCTTAGTAAACTCTTAGAATAGCTATGTATATATAGTACACCTTAGCTACACATGCTTAATATCAACATTCATAAATCTTTATCACAAACTTGACTCGCTATGTGTTCGACACATATTTAAAGTTTATAGATACACGATCTACATCGTTCCTACATTTTGCAAACTTTAATAAAATTTAATAAATTTGGGTTTTATATAGCTATTACTTGTTCATATACTTAAATCATCACTCAAGTCAAGCATTAAAGCTTAAGACATTCATAAACATAGGCTTTAAGGTTCAGATGACTACTAAAATAGGTTTAGCACAACAACGTTAATACGGCCTAACAAGGCCACTGTAGTTTAACTTTAGGATGGGCGCAGCTACACCGTCCCCTGGCCAGACCAGATTTAGGCTTTTTATTACCCAATATAATTTCTAGCATAACACGTATTCTGATACGTATTGTAAATATACCTCAAGTAGGTTGTGATATATTTTCAAGTTCATATTCAAACTACCTAGCTGCATAATGATTTATTTCAATCAATAAGTCTTAACAACTTTCTTTAATAAGATTCAATATTATAAGCTTTTAAACCATATATTGGTATTAATAAGCCTCTAATAGCATGCTTCACATGTATATATCTTATTTACATACACATAACATAGTTCATTATTTGAAAACATGTTTTCAACCACACTTGAAAGATCCAATTCATGCTTAGCTAGATGATGAACATATACGTCATGTCTAGAGGCATAAGGCGTTCAAGTTCACTTTTAAAATGCATTCTAGGCTAAGTTAAAGCAACTTGGTGCAACTTTTAATCTCATTTCATAGCCAACTAAGCCATGTATGTATGTTATCACGTTTAGAACTTTAAGTACACAAGTTACTTTAAGATCGTTCTCAAAGTTTTAAGTTTTCCTTAGAAATCATTTTCAACTAGGCTATTGTAAGTTGATAATAAGTAAAGAAACTTTAAATCACTTCTCATGCTTAGGTATACTCATAACTCAACAATATGTATGTGTTAAAATATCATAACTTCAAAGACTCAAGGTTCGTCAATATTTGTTTTCAAATCTCCAAGTTTCTTTTCAAAACACATACTAAATCATGCTAAAACATTCCATTATGAGTAAGGTAATCATATATGTCATGTTTATTATTATGCATATTTATGTTTTATCACTTATAATAACATATTCCATTGTTGGGAGCACTATACTTGCGTATGTGCTCATCTAACGCCCTCCGATTGCCTTCAAATACGCAACATTCACAAAGATGGACATTTTTACCCCTCTTAAAAACTTCAAATCGAAAACTTTAAAGAATAAAATTTGTAGGTCTACTCGTTATCTTTCCGAATCATCCTGAATCACCTCAATTGGAGTTAGTATGAATACGTTATGCCTAATTTACTACAGTAGGTCAAAATAGTCCTACCAGACATCGATGTTCAAAGTATTTAGGCCCCAATGGCCTTTGGGGCAACAAATTGCGCTTGAAAGGAGGCAAAAATGACTTTCCAGGTTTTGTTCTTCGTGATTTTTCAGATCCATACTCCTTCCAATTTTCATAACATGAGTTGTACACATCCAAATTAGTCCGTTTTTGATTCTATGGGTTTGTAACTCATAAAACTACAACATACCAAATAATCAAAAATTAACATAAACATTAACTAACCCAAATATTAATTTAAAACTCATGTTCATACTAAATTTTTATGTTTTGACAAATTTAGCGAATCCATTCACTATAAATTCATTTTTAAACCAAATTAGTCCGTTTAACTTCCGTTGTTTTTGCATATGACTGTATTATAAATATCTAGCAACAATTCATGGATTAAAACAATCCTTAGCCATTAATTTTATGACTTAAAAGCAAGTATTTCTTGTCATTTCTAACAAATTGTAAAACTTAGGAATCAAAAGCATATAGGTTAGCATTATTACCTCTTGAATGCTTTCAATTATTAACTATAGCTCCTCAATTCTCCAATTCTACTGACTCATCAATTCTACTAACTTCCAATAGCAAAACTCAGACACTTCAACAAACAGGAAAAGAAAAGGAGGAACTCTATTTATAGAAAATTCTCTACACAGTCCATAGCTTTGCACAATGTTTTGATCTATCGGGAAGAAGAAATCAATGGGTAATAAGGAGTTGGTTACCAACTCTTTCTTCCTCCATTCCCGCAGCCATGATTACTAGCTTTGTAGCCTTTGCCGAGCTTAAGCCCGAGCTTAAGCAATAAAGAAATAGGTCATTGGCCTATTACACGGCTGATGCAAACTTTGAGACTAAGAAATTGGGACAAGCTATTTAGCTTACTGTATTAGCAACAAGGCCACTTAATATACCAAGGTTATTTCCTTTTTGGGACTCCTTAAGTCAATTATAAGGACTTAACATTACTACATTAAATTAAGTTATAGGTACATATACACACATATATGTACCTACCCACATATAGAAAGTTTACTTATATTTTAAATATACACCAATA
The DNA here is from genome assembly GCA_020205615.1 of Panax quinquefolius. NCBI lineage: Eukaryota > Viridiplantae > Streptophyta > Magnoliopsida > Apiales > Araliaceae > Panax > Panax quinquefolius. Next base: position 50,218,669 of record CM035168.1, on the reverse strand, counting down.
TATAATCTTATATCCCATGTACATTGGGCTAAATATAAATCAATTGGACACTCTTAACCCATTATATCCTATCACACTTAAATATCATAATGATTAATATCAATCATTTATTCCTTTACCATTAATTCTCTTTTAATAATTCCAGTTAAACCTTCAGTCTAGTTTAACTTTAATACTCAGGCCACACAAGGCTCATTTATCTTATTTACTGGAGTTATATAACTCAAGCTCATTATATCTTCAATAAAATATTAGGGTCTAGGCCACATTTGGCTTTTCCCCATTTCCACTTTATTTAATCTCCATTTACTGTAAAGCTTAGGTGTCACACTTTACCTTAATATTTAATTACCTTAAATGATTATATACTATAAACTTATACTCATAACATCTTTATCCACATAGGAATTTCATTATAATAATTAGTATGTACTACACTAATTAATATAATATAATTCTTTCATTTCATTTCTTCCATAAATTGTTCCAAAACAATTTTCTTTAACCACATCTTAAGGCATTAACTTAACATATTCATCTCTAACCAATATTTAAATATATTGGTCCCCTTCTTTATTAGACACTTATTATCCATAACATATCTCAACTATAAAATCTTTTCATATATTATTACACTATGTAATATATTAAAATTCCTTTTTAATTTACATATTCATTCCATTTTCTTTATGTTAACACATATTAATTCACCATCTTATGTAAGTAAATAAATTCTTTCTATTCAATTTAATATCATGCCACTACAACGCAAAGCTCTATAATGTTATATTTTTTAATATACTTGATTAACCAATATTCATTATAGGTTAATAAACTTCCATAATAAATATTTATTCAATTCATGCTTGAATATCTTAATCCATTCATGGACAAATTAATCACCAACTAAGATTTTATTACACATATAAGTCATGAGTATTCATTTCTTGAAATTTAAATTCCACAACTTACTCAGAACTTTCTACATACCTAAAATAAATTGTCGGTCAAAGGTTTGAAATGGCAATACCAAGCACCATACCAAGTTCGATAACAACAAGTTTTTGTTTTAGCAGAAATAGAATCTACGCTCCTAAATACTTCACATATACCTCATAAATGGTAACTCATCTAAAATCAACCTCTTCTTTAATTCCACATCATGGATTACTATTTTCTTTAATAATTTAAATATCAAACTTTGAGTTTTAAATCTCTACTTTTCTCAACTATAAAATCCCATTTATAGTATTTCTTTCCACCAATAACACAAAATTCAAAATATAACACATATATACATTCCTTTAATCTCCACTTCTTGCCATGTATCATATTACTTAATAATTTTCTAACCAATTTAAAGGTATATCGATTTTCTTCTCTCATCAACAACGTACACGCATACAAGTCTAAACCTATCACGCGTCGAGTCTTTAATAGTATTCAGTATAGTACACTGAGAGGTTTCCCACAAATAACCAACAAATTGGTTTCCGTCTCGTCTACACTGCTTTCACAGTGAGTTAGATCGGTTACTAATTCATATATACCTCCGCTCTCTGAAGGAATTGTTTAGCCCAACTCCTATACATCCACCATTAAAGGGTACGGTTGCACTGCCTTAGACTTGATACTTACTCGTACATATATTCAAGAAATTGGTGATTATCAAAGATATTTAATGTCACCAACTTACTATGATAAAATAATTTCACATAAATTATTTAATATTAATAGATAAATTTCTACCCATCTTCTTTACTAATTCAACTCTACAATTTATAACAAATATATAATAATGATATATATTTATTAAATACAACATCACTTATTACATAGCTCATATTACCCTATGTAACACAATACTACATACCTCATATCACATATATATTCTTGTTCGAACCCATCTCATGCTTTAAGAATTTTATCTAATAAATTCTTATTTTAATATTTTCTAAAAATTCAGGTTCTTACAATAACTCTTTGTTCAGTTAATGAAGAATAATCATATAATTCTCGACGTGGTGTATGTATTATATATTGCTAGACTTACTGAGCTAGTTATGCTCACTTCTTGCTTGAAGTATATGATTGCGGCTAAGGCCGAGCAAACCGAGGGTTTCGATAAGGATAAAGGCAAAACAAAGATGGATAAGTAGTTTATCTTGTAATAGACTAGTATATTTTTATGAATTATACTATGACAAATGAAGAATGTATTTGGTTACAGAACATGGGAAAAGATTCATTATTATTGTAATAAGAATGTAGTAAATACACTCATTTTAATACTATTTCGATTGAATGAATGTATAGTTAGTAGTACCATGTATCACCATATCTATAGGTTGAAAGTACCCGGATTTGGGGGCGTCACAGGTTGGTATCAAAGCATTAGGTAATAAAACTTAAGGGGGGAAGAACCTTAGGCTAATAACCTCGTTAGTAGTATGAGAAGTGGGAAGTAAATGAATTCAAGTAGAGTTTGTTAATTAAGTATAGAGGAAACTCATTACCAAAAGATTTAAAAGATGGAAATTAACTTTAAATAAACTAAATGTGATTTGTGCTTATATTATTTTTTATTATGTGTTATTGTAGATATCCATCGATAGCTTTATGTATAGGGATATACATGTGGTGAGTGAAGAGTCAGTAAACATGATAGAGCCAGTACCAGTGCCAGTGGCGGAGGTACTAATGGTGAACATAGATGAGTCCGAGCCAGAGGAGGAATATCTGTATGGGGACTTAGAAAACTTGGGATCCAATGAGGGCATTATATCCGGTTGTTTTTGTATCTTCCAACCGGGTATCTTCCAACCCGATGATGGTACACGGACTCATAACTGCACATTCATTCTATTGAAACGACATCAAAATGTGTGTATCAACGACATTCTTATTACATTAATAATATTACATCCCGTTCCTAGGTTCTAAAACAATTACATTCTTTATTCATCATTTTATAATATATACAACTTACTAGTTTATTATAAGGTAAACTAATCGTTCATCTTCGCCTTGCCTTTATCCTTGTCGGATCCCTCGGTTCATTCGGTCCTAGCTGCATTCACATGGTTCAAGCAAGAGTGAGCATAACAAGCTCATCAAGTACAACAATTTCTTTTAAACAACATGCTTGAAACATAGGAATCGTATATCTTCAATTACTGAACGATAGTTACGAAGTACTACCGATAATTCAAAATAGCACTTCTTTTCCTTCAAAACATTTTACAATGACAATATTAAGTAAAACATCAATTCTGGCTCAAGACCATGAGCATTTCATAATTTCTTTGAAAAGGACAACCCGACACTAAGTCCGTAAGTCCGATATATCTTACGAGCACTTCTGGGTGATCAGCCCATAGTACTTATGTTGATCAACACTACATCCTCGTTAAACGATATATACGCTTTAAGTTTTGGCAACCTCACGCGCCCATCGAATAATCGATGAAAAATACATTTGTTTATTCATACTCAAAGCTTACCTTGAATCCGTACCAAACAATTAAGCGTAGGATAGCGTTAGCAATTCTATATTGAAAGACTTGTAAATAAATCAATCAACTCTTCAAGATTAGTCTAGTCGAGATAAAATTGCATCGACCCTTTAGTAAAACACTTCATGCATCTCATAACATGAATCACGTAAAACTTGGCTAACACGAAGGTTAGACAAGCGCTTAAGAAAAAACTTGCCTTCAAAGTCATCGCGCTACAAGATAATAACTTTTCCTTTCAGTCTTTATGGCCTCTACAGCACATAACCACATAACATACCACATTAGGTCATGAATGAACTTACATGGTTCCTAATGAATCTTACCATTCTTCTCAATCTAATCATATATTAGATTTGTTACTATTGGTTCCAGCTTGCCATTATATTTTACATTATTCTTACCAACTTCTTTCTCTTCTATGTCTTACGTAGATTTACTTCATTAATCCAACTCGTTTCTAGTTAACCATCCTTCCTCACGGCTTACTAACATCCTTACGTTATTTATCAAAACTCGATTGTCATTTGTTAAGTACACTTTATTGCATACCGTTTACGTTCATATATTACTTAACAACTTTTAGTTGTAACTCTTAATGTTATAGGCATTATCATTATTGAATACGGTTCACGCTTCTTTATACTTTACGTTCATCGCTTAACTACTCATTAAACAACATTAAATTCCTAAAGTCATCACTATAATAAAGTTGATTTAGGAAAGGTCTTATCATGTTCATTAAGTAATTACATAACCCATACTTGGTATTGCAAAAACATTGATTCATAATCAACTTGGTCAACAAATTTCTATAAATTTACTTTAACACATTATTAGTTGTTCTCATTATGTTCATCTTCAATTGATTATTAACCTTTAATCATCATACATTAAGTGTCTAACAATGCTTTAACAATGTTATATTTACACCTTAGTTCATTACTAATGAGTTATCTTTCATTCTATACTTGTAAACATTCTTGTCTGTCAAAACTCGATCATTGGCGTCATGGCGCCACACACACTTAGTTCTTCATCTCGCACCACGGCCATGAAGTTAGCAAGATGCCTCTTGACACTATTACGATGTTGCGGCGCCACCATTTGGCCTTGGGTTTGCGCCGTGGCACTAACTCTGTGCCTTAGAAAAATTTTGCAGATTTTAAATTTTGTGAACTTCCCGGACGTATAACTTCTTCGTTATAAGTCCGAATTGGCTCGTTCAAAAGCCTACGGTTCATAAATTACATACTCTATGCGTTTATACAAGAATTTTATCTATTTGACATCGTTTGCTAAAATTTCACCTATTAGTTCATTTTAACGAAAACGATAAATGTTCGTGAACGTTCAACGCTCGTTTCTTCGTTCCAAGTCAGAATCCGGTCATTTTCGAGTCTGCAACTCTATTATTCCAAATATGACTTGTCTCCATTGAAAACCAATGTTTTCAAGCTCAAACACAAAATACGACTTCCATTCTGAGAATTTCATGAATTCGACGCATAACGTCCAATCGTGTGAATTTCGGCATAACTTCTTTACTAACGATTTGATCATTGTTTTAAATGGATTCTAAGCATCATATAAACATTTCAAACTATTTATTACATTAACTTATTTTCAAATTAGGTTTTGACTTATTCTTCATAAGTTCATGGCTTATAAACTTATAACTTTCATGATTTCATTTACTTATGACTTATTATTGATTTAAGTCCTTTACTCAAAGTTCTCATATCATATCCAACATACTAACATCTTGACATACATACTTCATTAACTTATTTACATGATAAGTTATTATTTGTTATTCATTAGTCTATAACTTGTAAAAGTATGAACTACTTAGGAATTCACTTTGCTTGACTTATCATATCTTAAATCTTTTAACCATCATTCTTGCTTCATATTATCATACAATCTTATTAAAGTAAATATATGAGAAGTTCATCTAAGTTCCTCATGATTTCACAACTTAATTAAGTTTGAATTACTTATTCATGACTTATACGGCTTATTAAGACTTAAGCTCTTTGATTACTCATTCCTATCATTCCTTAGCATACATGTTCTACCACTACCCATCTCCCTACCAATGGAAGAGAAATAGATTCATGGTTTAAGTTCTTACCCTTGAATATCAGTTGACTAAGCTTTAATCTCCTTCTTGCTTTTTGAAAATCTCAGAATGGAAGTTTGACTTATAAGTGCTTATTCTCTCTAACCAATAAGTAGCTTAACTTGATAGGAGTTGGGAGAAATTTTAATCAAGCAATTAAATGAATTGAGAGCTCTCTATTTATAGGCAATCCAAAGTGAGGGTATTATGGACATTAAGACATCCCACCTCCTTAACTAACCTCCTCAACTTCACCTCCTTACTATTCATAACCTTGGCTCTAAGTTAACTTGCTAGCCACTTCCCTTTCTTGCTCATCACAACACTTGATCACCATACAAAGTTCTTGCCCATCAAGTCTACCCACATTAACATGGTTTGCTCCATGGATCCTCCTAACCCAATGGATTCTTACTTTGGGCTTAAGGTTTAATTAATCCTAACTTGTACATTGGGCTTGCATTAATAATTCTTTGGGCTTTATTATCTTATCTTGCATTGGGCTTACATCTCTACACTTGGGCCTTATCAATATCTCATTGGACTTTATTGTTATCCTAATTGGACATTACAATTTCCTACACAATTCAACAAATTCAATACCTTTGGCTTAAAGTCTTATAACGTATAATCTACGTATAATTCTCGTATTCCAACTCGTATACTTATTTAATATACGACATTCCATCATTCATATATACTCGTATAATACCTCATTTTATACTTGTATTCATTACCTCATACAATACTTACGTATTATACAATCATAGCTTTAATTCATTATACGCATTTAAATTCCTTCTCGAAACTAACTTTCCCTAACTGTTAGGTTTTAAGTCTGCAGGTGAAAAACTGTGTTTGCCATAACTGAAATATTATTAGATATTCCATCTCACCTCGATATTCTATCATTACGTATTTCTAGAAAGTTCAAAAATAATTCCCGAAAGCGAAATGCGTGAATAGTGTTTTTCAAAAATTTCTCGAAAAGTTTTTTTATTTTCGCTTTGAAAATTCAAACACTTTAATTCTATCACGTAGCCAAAATACTACGACGTTCGATATGTCTAGGTCATTAAATCGACCTCTCAATAGCTTACTTACCCCATAAATAATGGATTAAATTCATTTAATCCACATAATAAAAAAAATTTAATTCAAAAATCCAAAATTTCATTACACTCTTCCCCCCCTATAAGGATTTTGTCCCCGTAATCACGCTAATAATACATACACCATTGAGGAAAAATTTTTCTTTTATTTTAATCTCAAGTTCCCACAATGCTTCTTCAACATCAGGGTTCTTTCATTTCACCTTCAATGAAGGTATTATCTTAATTCACATGACTTGTCACTTCCTATCAATAATTTGAGTTGGAAGTTAAACCTTTACTCACACATTACGCTATCTTCCTTTTATTAGTCCTTCTTTTAATACCAAATTATATGAAACTCAAATTCCTCCTTCAAAACAAGATTATATAAGATCTTCTCTTTATCCTCGCATCCTCTTCTTCATTCGCTTACATTCCTCATTACCTAGTTGTACTTAATTAACTCGCTCCATTATCGTGGATTGAGTCTACGCTTGTGAATAACATTTCTACCTCTTCATTCCACAATTTAACTTCTAACTTCGTTTTTGTCATTTTCGTTATTAACTCATTCAGTTGTTAACATCGATAGCTTTTCCCTACCCTTCCTACTTAACGCGTCGTTTACTACTTTTACCTTCCAGGTATGATATAATATATCACAGTCATAACCTCTTATCCATTCTAATTACCTTCTCTACTTCATATTCAACTTCTTCTGTGCAGAGATATATTTCAGACTCTTAGAGTCCGTGTATATCTCACACTTCTCCCCGTATAAATACTATCTTCAGATTTTTAATTTTAAAACTACTATTTCCAATTATAGATCATAAGTAGGATAGACCTTCTCATAATCCATTAACTGGCGTGATGCATACCTAATGACTTTGCCATGCTACTTAAGCACGCAATCTCGTCATCTATGCGAAACATCGAGATACACTACAAAATTCCCCATATCATCTAATAGAGACAATACAAGTACCTCACTTAACTTTCCTTTTTAGTTCCTGAAAACTCTTTTTTTCTCACTTCCCATTTTGACAATACCAACCTGTGACGATAATGGTACTTTTAATCATAGCACCTCATAAGGGTATCTATCAATTTACTCCCGGCTTGCTCAACGCCTCTTACAAAAAATCTAACTTTCGTACATTAGTCCACCTAATTGACATAACCAGAAACTTGTCATAACTATAACGAGTTCTGAATGTCATCTTAGGTACCTCCTTCTTCTTTCTTACTTTCAACCGACTGTACCCCGTACGCAAATCTATCTTAGAAAAATTTATTGCCCTCTTCAACTGATCAAATAGATCATCGATCCTGGGCCATGGGTATTTATTCTTAACTACTAACTTACTCCTATTACGATAGTGGATATGCAACCGTAACGACCTATTCCTTAACATCCTCCTAACTTGCGTCCACCGTTAGACAACAAGAGCGTGTCATGTGGTATTTTATTACCATAAAAATACTACATGGGGGTTACTTAAAAAACAAAAGATTCATACTTTTATTCTAATAATTTATTAAAGTTCTATGGTTAATCAACTCATTCATACCGAGAATTACTTCAAATTCTCTCAACATTATCAGCTTTATCTATCAATACTTGCTTATCATTCATTATTATCCATGAAACCATTTCCACGAATATAATTAACGAAATTTATTTCCCCATTCTATACCATAATGTTTAAAGATACTTATAATCCATTTTAGAGAGACTCCTAGATGAGTCTTTCCACATGTCTTACACAATTTGATCTTACACTTAGGATCCCCTTGTCCCACTCCAGTATTCCTGGAGTTAAAATTCTTTCTTTTTTTTGACATACTACCACTAGCATTCTCTGCCTTAGTTCCTCCCTCTCCCTTGTTGTTATTCTTCCTCTCTTTGTGATATTTAGTTAACGCCTCACTACCACCCTCGGCTATAATCACCTTTTCCAAAATGGTTCCAAAGGAAACACTCTGGAACATAGAAATCCTACTATAGAGCCAGGATTTTAGGCCCTGCTCAAACCTACGAGCCTTCCTCTCCTCAAAGTCCACTTGGTGTGGAGCAAACTTTGCCAATTCATTGAATCATGGCAGCATTGGGAACCGCTATGTCCCCTAGTTTAAGTTCTAAGAACTAAATCTCCATCCTCCCTTACATGCTTGTAGGGAAATAATTCTCGAAGAAAACCTTCTTGAATTGTTCCCACGTTACCCCATCTGTTCTAGCCCCACCTAGGTGAGCCTCTTTACCAAAAGTTGGCTTCCCTTTCATCATGTAAGTCACAAAAGAAGTCTTTTATGCCTCACCTACGTTTTTGTAATAACAAACGCCTTCTCTATTTCCTTTACCCATGTTCGGGCTTCTAATGGGTCCGTTGTTCCTTTGAACTCCCATGGACCTACACTTTTAAATTCTTTAAAGGTAGTCATTCACTAACCTAGGTTCCGCAGTACTCTACCCCTGCTTAGTTAAAATGCGGTACCATTAATAAATTAATGAACTCTTGCATAGGGTTGTTTTAACCCCCTTGATTATCATTACTTGATTCCTCTTCCAAATTACATTGTCTTCTCCTTGACGGCATTTTCTCGATTAAATAAATAGAATTTCATTATTATCTATTTACTTACTTCGTTATTATTCGCCTCATAACAACTCATACCATAATAAAGCATATTAAATGAAAACTTCATTATATTCATATGCTTCTTCATAGTTTGTAACTATTTACACTTTTCTCCATAGCCAAAAGCTATTACATTTCTATCCCGCAATTGAACTTCTCAAAAGTTGGGATTTACAAAAAGACTACCCTTTTATACAAAAGAGGGTTTTACGTCACTACACAGATATTTATAACTCTAGCTTTCTAATAATGCATAACAACATCCTCGTGTTTCTCATTCGCAATCTTCGCTACAGTATCCCGACTAATAGTATGTCGAGTTTGTCCTGACTCCATGGGATAACAAGCAAACTTTAAACTTGAAATCTCTATGAGCACTCTCATGGATGTAAGACATCCGCTATCTTCCCTGTCTCTCTTAATTAGCTTCTCACTGAAGCTTTATCGACCTCATTCTTATAGTCCCTAGCCTCGCTTCATCATAAAGCACATATCTATCGTGTTCTAACTCAAAATCTACTTCTGCAGACACCTTAGCTTCATGGAGATAATTAATCTCTTCACTCGATTCTGCATGAACTGTACTCAGTTGCACATTCCTGTCAAGCACTGCCAGATACAATGCTCTCATTGCATCTGGAGGTATTGACTCTAGTGTAGGTACCATCGTATTAACCGATGTTACCTCAATTTCTCCCTCCTCATAGTCCATCATATTAAGATATGACGCTATATCCATATCTCCCTGAGTAGTTCTCCCCTCGTAAAAGTACTCCACCGCCTCCCACTCCTCTAGAATCACTAATGGTACCTCCGCCACCAAAGATAGTATACAGTGCTCTACTGCTTCACACACTTCTTCGTTCACCGCATGTATATCTCTATACATCAAGCTATTGATCGACATCCTACAATAACACATAACATGTTGATTAATACATAACACATCATAGTATAAGCACAAATCACATTTAATTTATTTAGGGTTACTTTCCATCTTTTAAATCTTTCTTGTCATCGAGTTTCTCAATACCTTATTAACTCATTCGATCAAGTAAAGCTTGAGTTTACTTCCTTCGGATTTCCTTCTTAACGAGGTTATTAGCCTAAGGTTCTTCCCCTTTAAGTTTTATAACCTAATGCTTTGATACCAACCTCATGACGCCCCCCAAATCCGGGTATCTTCCAACCCGACGATGGTGCTACACTTGGTACTCATAATCATACATTCATTCTATTGAAACGACATCAAAATGTGTGTATCAACGACATTCTTATTACATTAATAATATTACATCCTGCTCCTGGTTCTAAAACCATTACATTCTTTGTTCATCATTTTATAATATATACAACTTACTAGTTTATTACAAGGTAAACTAATCGCTCATCTTCGCTTCCTTGCCTTTATCCTTTCTTTGATCCCTCGATTCATTCGGTCCTAGCTGCATTCATATGGTTCAAGCAAGAGTGAGCATAACAAGCTCAGCAAGTACAACAATTTCTTTTAAACAACATGCTTAAAACATAGGAATCGTATATCTTAAATAACTGAACAATAGTTACGAAGTACTACCGATAATTCAAAATAGCACTTCTTTTCCTTTAAAATGTTTTACAATGACAATATTCAGTAAAACGTCAATTCTGGCTCAAGACCATGAGCATTTCATAATTTCTTTGAAAAGGACAACCCGACACTAAGTCCATAAGTCCGATATATCTTACGAGCACTTCTGGGTGATCAGCCCATAGTACTCTATGTTGATCAACACTACATCCTGTTAAACATATGTACGTTTAAGTTTTGGCAACCTCACGTGCCCATCGAATAATCGATGAAAAATACATTTATTTATTCATACTCAAAGCTTACCTTGAATCCGTATCAAACAATTGGCGTAGGATAAGCGTTAGCAATTCTATATTGAAAGACTTGTAAATAAATCAATCAACTCTTCAAAGATTAGTCTAGCCGAGATAAAATTGGCATCGACCCTTTAGTAAAAACTTCATGCATCTCATAACATGAATCACGAAAACTTGGCTAACACGAAGGTTAGATGCGCTTAAGAAAAACCTTCCTTCAGTTTCTTGCTACAAGATAATAACTTTTCCTTTCGCCTTTACGGTCTCTACAACACATAACCACATAACATACCACATTAGGTCATGAATGAACATACATGGTTCCTAATGAATCTTACCCTTCTTCTCAATCTAATCATATATTAGATTTGTTACTATTGGTTCCGGCTTGCCATTATATTTTACATTATTCTTACCAACTTCTTTCTCTTCTATGTCTTACGTAGATTTACTTCATTAATCCAACTCATTTCGAGTTAATCATCCTTCCTCACGGCTTACTAACATCCTTACATTATTAATCGAAACTCGATCGTCATTTGTTAAGTACACTTTATTACATACCATTTACGTTCACGTATTACTTAACAACTTTTAGTTGTAACTCTTAATGTTATAGGCCTTATCATTATTGAATACGGTTCACGCTCTTATACTTTACGTTACATTCTTCGCTTAACTACTCATTAAACAACATTAAATTCCTAAAGTCATCATTATAACGTTGATTTAGGAAAGGTCTTATCATGTTCATTAAGTAATTACATAACCCATACTTGTGTATTGCAAAACCATTGGATTCATAATCAACTTGGTCAACAAATTTCTATAACCCAAGCTTAACACATTACGTTGTTCTCATTATGTCATCTTCAATTGATTATTAACCTTTAATCATCATACATTAAGTGTCTAACAATGCTTTAACAATGTTATATTTACACCTTAGTTCATTACTAATGAGTTATCTTTCATTCTATACTTGTAAACATTCTTGTCTGTTAAAACTCTTGGACTAGCGCCGCGGTGCCACACTTAGCTTAGCATCTCATCTCATGCATGTGCAGTGAGTTAGTAGTGATGCCTGACACCTCATTATGACTGCCAATGGAGCCACCATTTGGCCTTGGGTTGGTGCTGCGGTGCCAACTCTTTGCCTTAGAAAAATTTTGTAGATTTTAAATTTTGTGAACTTTCCGGATGCATAACTTCTTCGTTATAAGTCCGAATTGGCTCGTTCAAAAGCCTACGGTTTACAAATTACATACTCTATGCCTTCATGCAAGGATTTTATCTATTTGATTTCATTTTCTAAAATTTCACCTATTAGTTCATTTTAACGAAAATGATAAACGTTCGTGGACGTTCAACGCTCGTTTCTTCGTTCTAAGTCGGAATCCGGTCATTTTTGAGTCCGCAACTCTATAATGCCAAATATGACTTGTCTCCATTTAAAACCAATGTTTTCAAGTTCAAACACAAAATACGACTTCCATTCCAAGAATTTCACGAATTCGACGCTTAACGTCCAATCGTGTGAATTCCGGCATAACTTCTTTACTAACGATTTGATCATTGTTCTAAATGGATTCTAACCATCATATAAACATTTCAAACTACTTATTACATTAACTTATTTTTTAAATTAGGTTTTGACTTATTCTTCATAAGTTCATGGCTTATCAACTTATAACTTTCATGATTTCATTTACTTATGACTTATTATCGATTTAAGTCCTTTACTCAATGTTCTCATATCATATCCAACATACTAACATCTTGACATACATACTTCATTAACTTATTGACATGATAAGTTATTACTTGTTATTCATTAGTCTATAACTTGTAAAAGTATGAACTACTTATGAATTCACTTTGCATGACTTATCATAGCTTAAATCTTTTAACCATCATCCTTGCTTCTTATTATCATACAATCTTATTAAAGTAAACATATGAGAAGTTCATCTAAGTTCCTCATGAGTTCACAACTTAATTAAGTTTGAATTACTTATTCATGACTTATACGGCTTATTAAGACTTAAGCTCTTTGATTACTCATTCCTATCATTCCTTAGCATACATGTTCTACCACTACCCATCTCCCTACCAATGGAAGAGAAAGAGATTCATGGTTTAAGTTCTTACCCTTGAATATCACTTGACTAAGCTTTAATCTCCTTCTTTCTTCTTGAAAATCTCATAATGGAAGTTTGACTTATAAGTGCTTATTCTCTCTAACTAATAAGTTGCTTAACTTGAGAGGAGTTGGGAGAAATTTTAATCAAGCAATCAAATGAATTGAGAGCTCTCTATTTATAGTCAATCCAAAGTGAGGGTATTATGGACATTAGGACATCCCACCTCCTTAACTAACCTCCTCAACTTCACCTCCTTAATATTCATAACCTTGGCTCTAAGTTAACTTGCTAGCCACTTCCCTTTCTTTCATCACAACACTTGATCACCACACAAAGTTCTTGCCCATCAAGTCTACCCACATTAACATGGTTTTCTCCATGGATCCTCCTAACCCAATGGATTCTTACTTTGGGCTTAAGGTTTAATTAATCCTAACTTATACATCGGGCTTGCATTAACAATTCTTTAGGCTTTATCATTATCTTGCATCATTACACATCTTTACACTTGGGCCTTATCAATATCTCATTGGACTTTATTGTTATCCTAATTGACATTACAATTTCCTACACAATTCAACAAATTCAATACCTTTGGCTTAAAGTTTTATAACGATAATTCTTCGATATTCCAATTCTCGTATACTTATTTAATATACGACATTCCATCATTCATATATACTCGTATAATACCTCGTATTATACTTGTATTCATTACCTCGTACAATACTTACGTATTATACAATCATAGCTTTAATTCATTATACGCATTTAAATTCCTTCTCGGAACTAACTTTCCCTTACCGTTAGATTTTAAGTCCGCAGGCGAAAAACTGCGTTTGCCATAACTGAAATATTATTGGATATTCCATCCCACCTCGATATTCTATCATTACGTATTTCTCGGATGTTCAAAAATAATTCCCGAGCAAAAATGCGTGAATAGTGTTTTTCAAAAAATTTCTCGGAAAGTTTTTATTTTCGTCTTGCAAATTCCAACACTTTAATTCTATCACGTAGCCAAAATACTACAACGTTCCGATATGTCTAGGTCATAGAATGACCCTCGAATAGCTTACTCCCATAAATAATGGATTAAATTCATTTAATCCATAATAAAAATAAAATTTAAAAAAATTTAATTCTCAAAAATTGCACATTTATTTGAGAACAAAGGAGGTTTGGACCGTCACTCTGCTCCCCGATTAGTCCATTGCTACGTTCTCATTTCTGAAGAGAATAAAGAAAAGAAAGGGTGAGCTCAACTAGCCCGATAAGAAATATTATGACTAAGATAATGCGAGAATAAATTATCAATAGCCTTCAACAATGTTAAACTGATAAAATATAATAGACATCAAGTTTAACTGCAGCAGAACAAGAAATCCATTAAAAGAGTCAAGTAGAGAATAAAATCTACTATCTTTTATGATTTAAAAGGTTTTTCATCACTTTTATCACTGGGATTCACAATAAATAATCCACATCATCCCCATACTACTACGATCGAGGATATTCATTAGTATCACAACCACAAATTATCCATGCACTCGAGCCAGGATATTCGTATTCATCATCAATGGTCATGATCATGCCAACAACTGTCCATCAATGCACTATGGGCCAATGAAGACTTTTACCACATCATTTGTAATATTACGGTCATGATTACACCAAATAATTCCTGGTCATAATCATACCAAGTCCATCTATGCACTACATGCCACAGATGACTTTCAAAAAAAATATAAACACGAGGATGATGACAATGATATAAGAATTTAATAAAACAAGTTCAAGAATTAATTTATTCAGGAATTAATAACGTCCAAATTGTCAACATGATACTTCTTTGTAGAGTAAAATTCAAGAATGCTCAGAAGAATATTTCCATGAAAAGATACTGGATGAAGCGCAAATATCAAGGATATTCCACTAATTTTATGGAGTATAGAAGTCAAAACTTTAACTAACTGAGTATAATAAAGAATGAAATAACAAAAGAAATAACCATGCATGCGGTGCTTGATGTATGAAGTTATTCAACCGAGAATAATAAATAATCGGAACCGGTCGTGCAAAATTTGCAAGCGGGATGTTCCAATGAATATATAAAAGCGGAACCGGTCCTGTAGTAAAATGCATGTGACGTGATATTCAAATGTAATAATAAAGACGAAAAACCAAGTCCCACGTAAAAACACAGTGACGGATATATTCAACAATATAATAAAGACGAAAAACAGTCCGGCGTAAAAGCATGCGATACATGATATTCCAACAAAATAATAAAGAATGGAATAACATAAGAATTTCACCAAGTATAGGGTAGACCGCGTATACAAGTTATTCTAAAAGAATAATGAAAAAAATGGAATAACAGAAGTTCTCTTCATGAATACGAAAGAAATAATACCCCTTACCTTATAAAGAAGAAACTGGATATAGAAGTAGTGAAGTAGCAGAATACTTTTCTTCTTTCTCTCTATAGTTTCTCTCTCTAGAGTTTCAGTGAATTCGTAAAAAATAATGAAGGAATGAGCTTCTATTTATAGGAGAATGGATTGAATAATAACTAATTCATGAACGGTCCAGATTGATTTACTTTTAAACGGACGGTCCATAGTGATTTAATAAAATATTCTAATAAAACTAAATTAATAAAATATATTATATATATATAATCACGTTATCATTCACGGGTTACAACCCCGTGAATCAAAATCCCATCCTAGATTCTCATTTCAAAACCTTTATATATATATATATACATATGTAACTTCATGAATTCCCTGCACTACTCCACCCGTGACAAAATAATTCCACCCCCCAAGACTTTTCTCCTCCCGTGGGTCCTACATGTGGCCCCACCTTTATAATATTAAATAATTTTCTACCGATTATTTTGAAGAATGGATAAATGGGCGGTCCATAAATACAACAAATACTTCATAAAAAATCTCCTCAATATTTTTAACAACATTTATCATCATTATTATAATTCACAATATTAATCGACCAGGTCGTTCCCAAGAAAGAGCGGGCTTTCCAATAAGGATTTCTCCCTATTGGCGCGCAATTAGGTGACCAAACCTCTCCTTGGCAGAATTTCTAGACATCGTTAATATTGCAAATAATAATATTAATAACTTTATCATCTCAATTATTGATTTAATAATATATAAAATATCGACAATAATTAAATCAAATAACGTGAGACACTATGCAACAATTACTGAAACAATAATTGAACAAAACTGAGTGACTTCTCACGTAAGCATCAATAATCAATACCGTGTGCTACTATGCAACCACGCGTATTCCTGTACTTTTAACACCTGGTGTTTCAATAGTTAACAGTAAAACTTCCGTCGTTATTTTCATAAAATATTTTTATCGTTTTCTCAATCCAACAATAATTCCGTTGTGGGGTCCACCAATGATTGTGCCGTCGAACGAATATTCCCCGACCAATCGAATATTATATAACCACTTGCGTACTTTACAAAATTTATAAATATTACCCACAACTATAACATTATATCGAATTCATTCCATAATTTTTAAAAATGATAATTATAGAAAATTCATCTTTATTCATAAAAGTTGGGGTCTTACATCTTACATTCATGAGAGTGCTCATGAGGATTTCAAGCTGAAAATTGCTTGTTATTCCATTGAGTCGGGGCAAATTTTTCCTACTATTAGTCAGGATATTATGTCAATTCTTACGAATCAAAAGCACGAGAATGCTATTATGCAGTATTAGTAGTAGATAGAGAAAGCATAGTTCTGTAAATATTTTGTGCATCTGTGTAAGTGACGTAAAACCCTCCTTCATATAATTAAAGGGTATTCTTTTTGTAAATCCCAATTTTTGTGAAAGTCAATCGCGGGATAGAAATGTAATAGCTCTGGTGTGACCCCCCCAAAATAGGTCCACACGACCCATTCTCAGTCGCCAGATATCACACTATAAAAATTAAATACAAACTTCATTTATACAACTGTTGAACTATCGTGCAGAATACGACCACAGTTAAACTGTGAGTTTTAACACAAATGTATGTAACTCTCATGGTTCCTCGACCACAACCTTACAATGGTACTTTATATAAAAGTACAGTAAAAAACTATTTTAGAAATTAAAATCTTTGGGAAGTGCTCAAGGAAACCTTCGTACATGGGAGGCCATGCGTCAAGGTTATGACAGATATCATATGTCGACAGAATTATCCTTGGTTGACCCAATAGACCCCAAAGAAAAATGAGAAGATTACTATCATGTTTTTTCCAATGGTGAGTCTTCTCTTGACATATAACTATCTCCATTGTCTGCAATTGAAAATTATATTTCAACCAACTCCAAGATCATATAGGTAGTGCTCGTAGATATACTCAGCAAGTGGATGTGCACAACTTTGTCTTATGATAACACGAGGTTGTATGTCATTAGACATCTTGTATGATAGTGGCAAAACACCCTTCCAAAGTTGGGTTCACCTCACCCTATTCGGTTCACCAAAATTAAATATCAAATGATGTATACAATACGACAACACTTATTTAAAGTTATCAATAAAATTATTTTCATACTATTTAAGGAGAACCTTAACAGCTATAGACCACCGTTATATTCTCCTGTTACCCCCGCTCGACCCAGCTACACTCTTATTACCTGAAAGGAATTGTGAAGCAAAAAGGGTGAGCACAACTAGCCTAGTAAAGAATATCACGACTAAAGATAATTTACATCATCAATAGCCTTCATCAGTAATAAATTAGAGATTTAGAACATATGGTAGATGATAAAACTTTTCAACTATAGTTGCAGCGGAACGAGCAATCCATTAGAAGAGTCAAATAGACCATCAGGTCTATTATCTCCTCTATGTTAAAAGTCCACTAATAATGTTTTATCCCCGTAACATCAATCAACAATTCCTGTCCACAATCATATGAATAACTCATAATCATAATTGTGATTCTAAATTCTTCTTCGCACCCATGACAAAGATAATTTTCATCACCTATCTTCACCTGAATCATCAAAAATCATGGTTATACCAAATAACAATTTCTGCTCATAATCATACTAATAAATTCATCTTTGCACTACAGCCAAAGATATTCATTAACAATTCATCTTTGCAGTACAGGCCAAAGACATATAACTGTATTTTAGAATAATTTGGACAGAAAAGAAAATAATTTGGACAGAGAATTATTGGACAAAGACATACAACTGTATTTCATCTTTGCACTATAGGCCAAAGACATACAATTGTATTTCATGTACCAAAAATAATTTGGACAGAAAAGAAATATATTTTTCAGGTAAATAGTACCCCGTGAATAGTTCCCTATGAATAGTACTTTGAAAATAGTACCTCGTGAATAGTACCAAAGACATACAACTGTTTTTCATGTTTGCAAAAGACATACACTCGGGAATAGCATTCATCTTTGCACTACAGGCCAAAGACATACACTCAGGAATAGCCTTCATCTTTGCACTATAGACCAAAGTACTTGGGAGTGTACCAAAGACATACACTCGGGAATAGCCTTCATCTTTGTACTACAGGCCAAAGACATACAACTGTTTTTCATGTACCAAAAATAATTTGGACAGAAAAGAAAGATATTTTTCAGGTAAATAGTACCCCGTGAATAGTTCCCTGTGAATAGTACTTCGAGAATAGTACCTCGTGAATAATACCCCGGCATGAAAAGTACCCCAAATACCCGAGTGAATAATATTTGGGTGAATAGTAACCCATGAATAGTAACTCGTGAATAGTACTCCAACACAAAAAGTGCCCCCAATACCCGAGTGAATAATACTAGAGTGAATAGTAACTAGGTAAATAGTAACCCGTGAATAGTAACTCGTAAAAAAATACCAAAGAAAATGATATTCCATGACGAGTACAAAAGAAATGATATCTAATATGAGTATAATAAAATATACAAAACTGCAAATGGATTTTCACCCGCCATGCGGTAATCCATGTAGACAGATCATTTCCACAATTTAATAAAGAATGAATACGGAGGATCATTCACCATGCATCTGATGATCCACATGAGGCAAAAGTTATTCCAATGTAATAATAAAGAATGGAATAACAAAAGAATTCACCGTAGCATGTGATGATCCAGCGCATGAAAAGTTATTCTAACAGAATAATATATAATGGAACCAGGTCAAGCGTAATTCGCACAGACAAGATATTTCAACAAAATAATAAAGAATGGAACCAGGTCATACGTAATTCGCACAGACAGGATACCATCAGGTCTATTATCTTCTCTATGTTAAAAGTCAACCAATAATGTTTTATCCGTGTAACATTAATCAACAATTCCTGTCCACAATCATATGAATAACTCATAATCATAATTGTGATTCTAAATTTCTCTTCGCACCCATAACGAAGATAATTTTCATCACCTATTTTCACCCGAAACATCAAAAATCATTGTTATACCAAATAACGATTCCTGCTCATAATCATACTAATAAATTCATCTTTGCACTACGGCTAAAGATATTCATTAACAATTCATCTTTGCACTACAGGCCAAAAACATACAACTGTATTTTAGAAGAGTCAAGTAGAGCATGATATCTACTATCTTTTATGAATTAAAAGTGTATAACCAATATTTTATTCTTTGAGACTCGACAATAAATAATCCACATCATCGAATCATCCCCTTTTCTGACCCACGGATATTCATGTAATCATCAATGGTCATGATTATACCGAATAATCCCTAGTTATAATCACACCAATAACTGTCCATCAATGCACTACGGGCCAATGAGGACTTTAACCACATCATCTATAATATTACGGGTCATGATTATACCGAATGATCCCTGGTCATAATCATACCAATAAATAGTTCATCTATGCACATAAGCCAATGATACTCATCAATCAATAGTCCATCTTTGGACGTAAGCCAAAGATATATAACTGTAAAACCAATAATCAACAGTCCATCTTTGCACGTAAGCCAAAGATATACAACTGTAAAACCAATAATCAACAGTCCATCTTTGCACGTAAGCCAAAGATATACAACTATAAAACCAATAATCAACAGTCTATCTTTTCACGTAAGCCAAAGATGACTTTCATCATAATATAAGCATGAGGATGATGACAACGATATAAGCATTAATCAAACGAAATCAAGGATAAATATTAAAGACTTTAAATTTATCCAGAGTTTAAAAATACCCAAATTGTCAACATGATACTGCTTTGTGGAGTAAAATTAAAGAATAATATTCATGTACCAAAAATAATTTGGACAGAAAAGAAATATATTTTTTGGGTAAATAGTACCCCATGAATAGTTCCCTGTGAATAGTACTTCGGGAATAGTAACTCATGAATAGTACCCCGACATGAAAAGTACCCCAAATACCCGAGTGAATAATATTCGGGTGAATAGTAATTTGGGTGAATAGTAACTCGTGAATAGTACTCCAACACGAAAATTGCCCCGAATACCCGAGTGAATAATACTAGAGTGAATAGTAACCGGGTGAATAGTAACCCATGAATAGTAACTCGTAAAAAAATACCAAAGAAAATGATATTCCATGACGAGTACAAAAGAAATGATATCTCATACGAGTATAATAGAATATACGAAACTGCAAATGGATTTTCTCCCACCATGCGGTAATCCCCGTAGACAGATCATTTCCACAATTTAATAAAGAATGAATACGAAGGATCATTCACCATGCATGCTGATGTCCCACACGCAAGTTATTCCAATGAATAATAAAGAATGGAATAACAAAAGAATTCACCAGCATGCGATAGATCGCACATACATGTTATTCCAACAGAATAATAAATAATTGAACCAGGTCAAGCATAATCCGCACAGACGGGATATTCTAATAGAATAATAAAGAATGGAACCAGGTCATGTGTAATTCATACAGATGAGATATTCCAAATGTAATAATAAAGAATGGAATAACAACAGAATTCACTGTGGCATGCGATAATCGCATTACGAGATAGGTTATGAAATAACAACGAAATTCACCGTGAATGCGATAGATCAAAAAGACAAAGTTATTCCAATGTAATAATAAAGAATGGAATAACAGAAGAATTTCACCTTGTATGCGGTACTTCGCACAGACAGGTTATTCCAACATAATAATAAAAAATGGAATAACAAAAGAATTTCACCATGTATGCGGTACTTCGTATAGACAGGTTATTCCAACATAATAATAAAGAATGTAATAACAAGAGCTCTCTTCATGAATACGAAAGAAATAATACCCCTTACCTCAAAAGAAAACTGGATACTGGAATAGTGAGGTAGTAGACTTCTCTTCTTCTTTCTCTCTATAATAATTGCTCTATAGCTTTAGTGAATTGGTGAGAAATGAAGGAAGAATGATCTTCTATTTATAGGAAAATATAGTTTTGATAATTGCACGTTTTGGGGCTCGAAATATTATAGTATAATACCTTTCTCTTTTCCTTCATTTTTAATTTAGTCCTGCAAATATTATCAAACTTGCACCACCTCCCCTAATAGTAAATCATGTGAATCAATAGTTCTAGACATGTGAAAATATGAATTACAGTATAGTACCTCCATCTATATCTCCATTTTTAACTTAGTCATGCAAGTATTATCAATCTTGCACGAACTCCTTTAGCAGTAAATGAATGTGAATCAATAGTACACACATGTGAACAAATAGTTATAATCATGTGAATCAATAGCAATTAATTGCTCATTTATCCGGTTAATTACCCGATTGGTCAATATAACCTCCAGACATTAATTATTATCGAAATAAATGTCAATTTCCACTAACACTAATAATTCCCACACAATGGAACTATCAATTTCATCTTTAATCAACACGAACTTATTCATCATTAATATTATAACGCACAATATTTAACAACCAGTCATTCCCAAGAAAGAGGGGCTTTCGATAATGATTTCTCCTTATCATGGCGTCTTGATTAGGTGACCAAACCTCTCATTGATGTAACTTCTAGACATTGTCAATATTGCAAATAATAATATGAATAACTTTGTCTTCTCAATTATTGATTTAATAATATAACATATTATGCATATGATACTGTGACAATAATTGAATCAATAATATTTACTTTGAAATTTTTTTAGATATCACCCTTAACTTTAAACTTTTATCAAATTAAAAAAATTGAATACTTTTATTTTATAAAATTCGGGGCCTCACATCTGCCTATGGAATCAATCTGTAAATAGTTCGAACTATGAAGAAGCATATTAATATAATGAGATTTTTATCAAATGTGCTTTCTTGTAGTATGAGTTGTTGTTTGATGAATAATAACTAAGTAAACAAGAATGAATAAATAATAATGAAACTTTATTTATTTAAACAGAAAAATGCCACCAAGAAGAAGACAACGTAATTAGGAAGCTGAACCCCATAATGATAACCAAGGGGGTCAGAACTGTTAGGTTTGTAATATTCATGAACGCAATCAAATTGCAAAAATAAGCGGAAACGTGTAAAATCAGAGTTTAAAAATTTACAAACCATATACCCGGATCACCCTTTATGCACAATTATTAATTAAACGAAAAGATGAAGGACAAGAATCATACCCTTGAAGATCCGAGCTTCCTCAGGTACAAGTTCACCTCCAATCCTTTTCGCGTTCAACTTGAATCCACCGGGTTTGGTTCCTTCTTTTGATCAACGTTAGCCACCCAAGTGTTTGGCCTCTAGAGGTGATCCACCAAGGAATAATAAAGATTCAAGAAAATGGGTGGTTGGCTAAACCCTAGTTTTCTATCTCTATAGAAAAGGCGTACTCTCCCAACTCTTGGAATTATTACGTAGTCTTAATATCTGATATAAGACTCTTCTTATAAAGATATCAAGTAACCCTATTAAAATAAGGTATTATTTAATTAAACTCTTTTAATTAAATGGGCTCCCTAATCTTATTAGGGATAATTAATTAAACTCCTTTAATTAATTTTCCCTCCTAATCCTATTAGGAATAAATGAGAGTACTTATATTAAATTAATTCCTAAACTCTTTTAGAAATTAAAATAATAATAATTGTAATAATATTAATAAGACTCTCTTATTAATTTATATTTAATATTTCTAAAATATTAAATAATAAATATTAAGCTATTTAATTTATCCTATCACCATAGATTAAATTAAATATACTTAACATATTATTACGATTATGCCATTAACTTCTTAAATAATTATTCTTCTTTTTATGGTGTGACCCTTTAGGTTCTCCATATTAAACCTATTTGTGAATAAATCAATTAGAATAATTCTAATCTTATTTAAATAAATAAATTAAACAATTAATTTATTTAAATAAATAATATTTATTCTACAATAGGGATAAGCCTCCCTAGCGATCAACGACTTTCCAGATAATATAGATTTCAACATTAATCATAAAAGAACCTTTGAGTAAATAGTTACTGCACAATTCAATCCTTCCACCATACAATGTCCCAAATTAAATATAAGACATGGAATTACTTTATCAAAGTCTTATTTTATTTAATTATATGTATTTCGATCCTTAAATGCACAACACCAAATAATGCAAATTAGAAACTCCTTTCTAATTTCATTCTGCCTTAGCCAAGGACTACTGGGTTGTCATTTATCGAATCACATAGGACATTTCTCTTCTTTTATTAGAAGTGGTAGATTCTTTATTGATCATATATTATCTCCATGTAAAACTTGTTATACCCAAGCATACCCTTTGATATACCCTAAGGGTCTTAAGGAATAAGTCAAAGTATAACTCATCATACACAAGATACTATGATGATCTCAAGTCCAAGGATTACTTGTACTACTATCACTACAGGAATTCCTATTGACAGGCAAGTAAAACTCCATTAGGTATTCCTTAGCGAACCACGTTCAGTGAACTTATTCTCTAATAAGAACCTACATACTTGCTTTAGTGTCTCCACACAAATGATCATGAGATCAATCATCCTCATCCAATGAGCAAGCAACGTATGTACCAATCTATCCGGATTCACTAATCCCCAATTTAGTAATCCAATGATTGGGAACTATTTTAGTTTTAAGCTTTCTAAGAATTTAGATCTCATTAGAATGATCATCATCATTATTCTAAAAGCATTGCTTAAAACTATGGGTTTATCACATATTATAAAACAGCATCATGTAGATAATTAAAAGCCTTTAATAAATTAATACTTTTTATTAATAAATGAATAAGATTGTTACAAAGTATATGCTTTATCATCAAACATGATTGGCTTGTGTGCATACTACTTTCAAGAATAACCCTATGTAGGAGTTGGTTAATTTATTAACAACTGCATTTAATCAAGTTAGGGGTGGAGCACCCGCAGTCCCTAGGGTAGCTAGAACGACTACCTTTAAGGAATTTAAAAGTGTAGGTTCACCAGAGTTTAAAGGAATTACGGACCCTATTGAGGCCCAGACTTGGGTAAAGAAAATTGAGAAGGCGTTTGTAATTGCAAACATTGGGGAGGCACAAAAGACATCTTTTGTGACCTATATGATGAAGGGAGAAGCCAACTTTTGGTGGGAGGCTCACCAGGGTGGGGCTGGAACCGATGCTGTAACGTGGGAACAGTTCAAGAAGGTTTTCTTTGAGAACTACTTTCCTAAAAGCATGCAAGGTAGGATGGAGATTAAGTTCTTAGAACTTAAGCAATGGGACATTACGGTTCCCCAGTATGCGGCCAAGTTCAATGAATTAACAAGATTTTCTCCACATCAAGTGGACACTAAGGAGAGGAAGGCTCGTAGGTTTAAGTAGGGACTGAAACCCTGGCATAATAGCAGGATTTCTGTGTTTTAGAGTGCTTCATATGGAACAGTTCTTGAGAAGGAAATTATTGCCGAGGGTGGTAGTGAGGCTTTATGTGACAACCCGAAAAATCAGATTGTCCACAATTTAAGTTTGAAGAATTAGTTATTAATAAAATGAATTTTTATTAATACTATTATATGCTATGTGTTTATTAATCATTTTATAACCTAGAATGATTATTAATCAGGAGGATTTTGGCTATGAGCTAGACTGAACGAGTAAGAAATTTCAAGATAAAAATAAAATTTTTCTGGGAACAAAAATATTTCTGGGGAAAAAGACGAAATAGGCACTATTCATCCATTTCTGCTCGGAGATTTATTTTGAATTTTTGAGAAACGCGTAATGATAGAATTCTGAGACGAGATGGAATATTAAATATTATTTTAGTTATGGTAAAAATGAAGTTTTTGCCTGCGGACTTAAAACCTAAGGGTTAGAAAAAGTGAGTTCTGAGAATTTTATGATTTCGTATAATAATTAGAGTTATTATGCATGAGAAATACGAGTATAATACTAGTTATTATACGAGTATAGTATGAAGATTAGTACGACGTATAATATGAATATCGTATGAACGATATACGACGAGAATACAAGAATGGAATGCGTAGAATACGATTAGTCTAAATGGACTTTGAGTTCATGGACTTTGAAGAATCCACTTGGACTTGGATTATATCAAATCCAAAGGGATGTATAATCAAGCCCATAGTAGGCCCAATAAGAATTAATGTAAGGCCCAATATTAGATTTAATTAAGCCTGATCCAAGAAAATAAACCGCGGATCGAACCGATGGGTCACCGGATGGGTAAAACCCATGGGGCAACCCATGGGGAAGACCCATGGGCATAAGGGGCGGCCACTTGGTTACCAAGTAAGGGTGGTGACCAAGTAAACTTGGTGGCTAAGCTTGGAATAGTAAGGAGGTGGGGGGGGGAAATGACTAATATGCCCCTAACCTTGGTTTTCTATAAATAGAAAGCTTAAGTTCATTATTTTGAGCTTTTGAAAATCCTACTCTTTGAGAGAGAGGGAGAGAGGGAGAGAGATGGGAGAAGAGAGGAAAAGGAAGAGGAAAAGCTAGGCCGAGTGCACACTTTGTCCGACGGAAGGAGATTAAAGAAGAACGGTAATCCGAACCCTAGTTTCTTCTAATTTTCTTTAAGTTTAATATGTTCAAATTCATAACTTAATGAATATAAGAAGTAGATGTTGTTAAGAATGATTTCATATGGTTGAAATCATGAGAAAATGAAGAAATAAGAATTAGAAATTTAGATTATAAATTTCTTAAGGAAGTAAAAGATTCGTAAGGATTTTGAGCGATCCGAAAGAATCTTATGAATGATTAGGTTAAATAAGTAAGGAATGATGTTCTATAACATCTAATTCAAAGAAAAAGTAAAATCGTAATCCAAAATATTGATTAAAAATGAAGAACATGCGAAGAATGCGAAGAACGTTGTTGATGAACAAATTTAAAACCATCGTAGGATAATTGTTGTTGATGGACAAGTTTAAAACCATTGCATATAAGTTAGTTGCTTATTTCTTGGTTAGGAATGTTAGAAACATTCATGAAGAACGGATTAAAACTGACCTATACGAAGTTATAGCAAAAATTTCGTAAAAGAAGAACGAGAATTAGAAAGTTCGTAAATGAACTCGAACGCGTAGGGTTTCATAAGAATGTAAGAGAACATATAAAACGTGAGTTGTGGACTCAAGAAGGAATGAATTCTGAGTTTGGATGACCGAATTACGGACGAACGAATGAAGAACGTTAGAAATGTAAAATGAACGAAGGGAGAAGATTAATCCAATTGAATTGCATGTTTAAGGATTCAGAATGAAGTTTTGTCCAAGGGTAATCGAAGTATGTAAGATAAGGGAGAGAATGGCTTTGGAACATCCTCGTTCCGAGTTATAACAAAGATGTTATGAGATTTCGAAATCAGCATCTCAAGCTTGTAAAAGACTTAGAAAATTTTTCTAGGTTTCATGCTTTAAAGGCCAAGCTTGAGTACGAAAGTCGTGCCTTGGGGGCCGGCACCGCAGCACGAGCTCGGGCCATTAGCTACTGCTAATTGGTGCTGAAGTGCAAAAGAAATAGAAGGGCACGGCACCGTGACGCCAGTGCAGGGCAATACCCAGAAATGAGATTTTAACTGCTCAAATTCTCGGGGGATGTGCAAGAAAGAAATATAAATATGTAATTCAATTAATTTATCACTTAATCAAGTGTATTAAACCTTTGATGAAGGTTGAACAAAAAGATTAAACGAGATTAAAAGATGAAGCATGTAGACGCGTGTTACGTAACGAATATCCGGGGACCGTAGTCGCGATAAACAAACGTGGGGAATTACTTCAATTGTGATTCCTTAGATGTTGAGTGACGAAAGTAATGTATAACATTTTGATGTTATGACTTGGTAATGAGAGATGAACGTAAAGTGTTTAGACACTGTGAACGCAATGCTGTTGCGATGAACGATCGGTTTTAGCATACAACGAACCGCATGGCTTTGACATTAAGAAAGAATAATGAACATAGGGTTCATGGGATGAATCAGCATCTCAAGTGATTAAAATTTTAAGTAAACGTTGTATGAGAGATTAAGAGACGAGCAACGTAAACATTGAATACGTAAATGATTCTCGTGAATCGTATTCACGTCGGGCGAACGTTCTAAGTATACATTGGTTGTATGACTTAGACGTTGTCGAAGGTAGTAAATAAGATACGATTGGTATCCAAAAAGCCGTAGAGAACGGTAAGAAGTTTAACGAAATCCGAAAGTGAGTCGGAGGAGAATGTTAGAATGAAATGTAAGAGTTAAGCACTTGAACCGGCATAAAGGTTAAGTGTACGCGAATATTAAACGGGTAGGACCTATACTCCTGTATGGTTTGACCGTAGAGTAATGAAGATCAGTGATTAAACCTGTGATCGATGAAGAAGCTGAATTAAGGACAAATATGTATGACGTAAAAGAAGCCGAGTTAATGCTTATAACTTGGATAACGTTCCGAGTCAAATGAATCGGACGTTGTAAGATAAGAATAAGGTATTGTAAAATGCTTAATGCTATAAATGCGTAGAATGAATATTAAATGATCATCCTGTGTATACAAAAGATTGTATGACTTAGACGATAAAGAATGAATCCTGAGGTATGGCATTTAGTTGCCAGAAAGCCATAAGGAATAAGAAATTGACTTAACGAACATTATAGCTTAATAGTTCGGGTAAGTTAAGATGAATTTAGGTTGTAGTACAATCGTAACCTTTGATGGTTGACATATGGGAGCTGGGCTAAACAATTCCTTGAGATAGCGAAGGTATATACAAAACTGGCAACCAATCTAACTCACTGTGTGGGCAGTGTAGATGAGACGAGAACTTGTTTGTTGGTTGTTTGTGTGAAACCACTCAGAGTACCATATGGACTACTAGTAGAGACACGATGTGTGCTGAATCCTAGGAAAGTATAAGAAGAGGATAAGAATGTAAATCAACAAAGATGATGAACGTATTAAGTAAGACATCTCCGTATGTTATAAAGCCATTAACCGGTAAAGGAAGTTGGTCGCGTAAACTTAGTTTATAAGAACGTGAACCCTAAGAAGTAAAGTAAAGTAAACTAATGCGTAAGTCAAGTATATGACTAATTGGTATATGTGTTATTTTCTTATGTGCTACATAGGAATTGGAATGAGCAGTTCTGCGTAAGCTATAAGATGTAGCTGTGCGTAAGGAAAGTTTCCTAACTTCATTCATATTCTAAATGAATGCTAGTTTCTTAAGCTTCTCAGATGTTGAACTTGAGAAGTTCTATCTATGTTCGAATGTGTGATATTTGTACAAGGAGGTAGAACGTAGAAGGCCTTGAGCCACAATGTGAACACTTCGGTGTTTCTATGATATGAATTGTTCTGTGATTGAACTGTTCAATATGAGCATGTTATGTTTATACATGAACCGTTATTGTTAAGTCTATGCTATTAATTCTAGCCAGACAGAATGTGTGTGAAAGAGAGTAGAGAATGAAAGTATTTCAAAGGGAATGTAACTAATATTTTAAAATGATAGGAATCGAGATTATTCCTATTATTCAAGCTGCTTCATAACCTTTGTTCGGTTATTAAAGTCTTACAAGAATGTTTGAATTCTTAAAGTTATTTGTTCAACTATTATGACTTGCTGAGCAACTGAATGCTCACACTTGCTTTAAATAAAAACATTTTCAGCGAACGATGTTAGAAAGAACTTAAGAATCCCGTAAAGATCAAGCTGATCGGTATCCAGGAGAAGTGCCATTCATTATATGAATGTGCGTGAAGATCAAGCGAATACTTGTAATATAGAATGATAGAATTAAACTATAGAATAGTTTAATGAATGATTATGTATCCTTGGTGGCGAATAAAAGTCACTTGTACAAGATGTAAAGAATAATGTAATTATCATTATTTGGAAGGAAAGAGGTTTTAAGGTTTTAGAACCTGGGATTTGAGGATGTATGTTGTTATATTTAGCTATATAATGATGTATGTTTGGAAGAAGATGGGATTGTGACGTACGGAATTCGGATGTGAAAATAGACCAGATTTCGGGGCATTACAGGTTGGTATCAAAGCTGTTAGGTTATAAATCTTAGGTATGAGTACCTAAGACTATAATCGTAGAGAGAAGGATAAGGAGATCACCACGTGATCATAGTAAATCGTAGTAATAGGCGAGCTGTTAAACGATGAATGATTTATAGCCAAATGCTATAAATGAATGGTACAACGAAGTAGTACGGGAAGAAGAACTCAGATTGAGTTGGAAAGGATAACATACGAATTAAAGAAAATTCGTATTAAGTAAAGAGAAAGTTAGAAGTTGTAAGATTTCAATTGAGGATTCATGTGATAGCTGAGTTGTATGAATCTTTGTATGGGCAGAGGTTTATACTTTGGTGTAACAACCACTCAGTTTATTACAGTGATAATCATTAAAATTGGTCGTGCTATCAAGATGTATATAATGAGAAGGTGAATCTTTTCTCATGTATATATTTGATAGGTAGAGAATGATAAGGTAGGTGCGAGTTCTTGAAACTCATACTTATGGTAAGTTCGTGACTCATAATTATATGGTATGTTTTTGAACTTCTCAGCTAATGGATGCCTATGGTCTGTCTGGGATAGTTCTTAAACTCATATTATTGTGGAAAGTTCCTGAACTCATAATGTGTGGTAAGTTGATGGACTGTACTAAGGTATAGGAATGTTTAGACCGAAATGAGTTATTTTCAGTAGACTTAGCATTGAAGGTGCTAGAGAAGATTAAGTATTGTCACAAGTAAGACAATGAAGGAAGATGGAGGATAAGATATTCCAAGTCATCTAGCTATGCTAGATTTCGAAGTTTCTTTAATTCGTGCTGAAGTGCGCATTTTGGAAAATGAAAGAATTGGTTCAATTTTATGAAACCAATGGATTTTAAAAGAACAATTATTGATATGTCTATGCTAATTGATTCGGCTAGATAGAAATTGATTTAAAATATCAAAATAAATTTTATATCATCAGTGCATTTGATGCAAAGATGGCAAAAGGATGGAGTTATTAATGCAACTTAACCTAGTGTTGGAAGTGATCTTAGGATCAACAACTCGTTATGGTATGATGTATAATGACGAAGTCATAAACTGATGAAGTCCTCAACGTACTGTGAAAAGTGAGGTATCATGACGTCATGAAACGTTTTGATGTATTGCAAAAGAATTTAAAGAATTTTCGATGTCAAGTGAGTTGACTAGATGAATGTTTCAAGTTGATGTCCAATTTATTGATATGGTCTAAGCTACTTGATTTGGCTAAGACGAATGGTATGTCATGATTAAAAGAAAATCGAGTTTTCTTTGAAGAGCTATGCCGAACAAAATTGTATTGGTGCGGAATCCAATGATTAAGTCTGAGGTGAACATACCCTGAAATGGGGTTATACGATAGGTTGATCACCTACGTATGGAAGAGGTGGTTTACCTTCTTTGTGATTGTAAACTTACTGTGTAAGAATGGTTTACGGTGAAATACTGTTAAACCTAGTAAGAGTTCATGGTCAATTTGACCCTTCAGCAAAAGAATGAAATGTTTTAAAAGAACCTTTATATTCCTAGTTATTCCTTTCACTTCATGATTCTTGATAAGTTATGAAGGGTAGGGAATGTATGAAAGATAAGAACTTCTTTGAAGAGCAGTTGAGAAGAAGGGTAAGCTAAAATTTCGAGGACGAAATTCTTTGAAGAAGGGGAGAATTTGAGGACCCGGGTAAGGGTTTGGTTTTAAGAAATTTCGAGGACGGAATTTTTTTAAGGAGGGAAGAATGTGACAACCCGGAAAATCGGATTGTCCAGAATTTAAGTTTAAAGAATTAGTTATTAATAAAATGAATTTTTATTAATACTATTTTGTGCTATGTGTTTATTAATCGTTTTATAACCTAGAATGATTATTAATCGGGAGGATTCTGGCTACGAGCTAGACTGAATGAGCAAGAATTTTCAAGACAAAAATAAATTTTTTTCGGGAACAAAAATATTTTTGGGGAAAAAGACGAAATAGGCACTATTCATCGGTTTCTGCTCGAAGATTTATTTTGAATTTTCGAGAAACGCGTAATGATAAAATTCTGAGACGAGATGGAATATTAAATAATATTTTAGTTATGGCAAAAACAAAGTTTTCGCCTGCGGACTTAAAACCTAAGGGTTAAGAAAAGTGAGTTCTGAGAATTTTATGATTTCGTATAATAATTAGAGTTATTATGCATGAGAAATACGAGTATAATACTAGTTATTATACGAGTATAGTATGAAGATTAGTACGACGTATAATATGAATATCGTATGAACGATATACGACGAGAATACAAGAATGGAATGCGTAGAATACGATTAGTCTAAATGGACTTTGAGTTCATGGACTTTGAAGAATCCAATTGGACTTGGATTATATCAAGCCCAAAGGGATGTATAATCAAGCCCAGAATAGGCCCAATAAGAATTAATGTAAGGCCCAATGTTAGATTTAATTAAGCCCGATTCAAGAAAATAAACCGCGGATCGAACCGATAGGTCACCGGATAGGTAAAACCTATGGGGCAACCCGTGGGGAAGACCCATGGGCATAAGGGGCGGCCATTTGGTCACCAAGTAAGGGTGGTGACCAAGTAAACTTGGTGGCTAAGCTTGGAATAGTAAGGAGGCAGGGGGAAAATGACTAATATGCCCCTAACCTTGGTTTTCTATAAATATAAAGCTTAAGTTCATTATTTTGAGCTTTTGAAAATCCTACTATTTGAGAGAGAGAGAGAGAGGGGTTCGGATGGGAGAAGAGAGGAAAAGGAAGAGGAAAGGCTAGCCCGAGTGCATGCTTTGTCCAACGGAAGGAGATTAAAGAAGAATGGTAATTCGAACCCTAGTTTCTTCTAATTTTCTTTAAGTTTAATATGTTCAAAATCATAACTTAATGAAGATAAGAAGTAGATGAAGTTAAGAATGATTTCATATGGTTGAAATCATGAGAAAATGAAGAAATAAGAATTAGAAATTTAGTTTATAAATTTCTTAAGGAAGTATAAGATTCATAAGGATTTTGAGCGATCCGAATGAATCTTATGAATGATTAGGTTAAATAAGTAAGGAATGATGTTCTATAACATCCAATTCAAAGAAAAAGTAAAATCGTAATCCAAAATATTGATTAAAAATGAAGAACATGCGAAGAATGTGAAGAACGTTGTTGATGAACAAATTTAAAACCATCGTAGGATAATTGTTGTTGATGGACAAGTTTAAAACCATCGCATATAAGTTAGTTGCTTATTGCTTGGTTAGGAATGTTAGAAATGTTCATGAAGAATGGATTAAAACTGAGCTATAACGAAGTTATGGCGAAAATTTCGTAAAAGAAGAACAAGAATTAGAAAGTTCGTAAATGAACCCGAACGTGTAGGGTTTCATAAGAATGTAAGAGAATGTATAAAACATGAGTCGTGGACTCAAGAATGAATTCTGAGCTCGGATGACCGTATTACGGACGAACGAATGAAGAACGTTAAAAACGTAAAACGAACGAAGGGCGAATATTAAGCCAATTGAATGGCATGTTAATGGATTCAGAATGAAGTTCTATCTGAGGGTAATCGAAGTACGTAAGATAAGGGAGATAATGGCTTTGCAATGTCCTCGTTCCGAGTTATAACGAAGAAGTTATGAGATTTTGAAATCAGCATCTCAAGCTTGTAAAAGACTTAAAAAAAATTTCTAGGCTTCATGCTTTCGGTCTGCTTGTTGCCATGAAGTCGTGCCTTGAAATTTGGCCATGGCATGAAGCTCGAACCATTAGCTCTCGCTAATTGGTGCCACAAAGGCAAAAGAATAGAAGGAACGCTACATGACGCCAAGCAGAAGCAATACCCAGAAATGAGATTTTAACTGCTCAATTTCTCAGGGGATGTGCAAGAAAGAAATATGAATATGTAATTCAACTAATTTAACACTTAATCAAGTGTATTAAACCTTTGATGAAGGTTGAACGAAAATATTAAACGAGATTAAAAGACGAAGCATGTAGACGTGGGTTACGTAACCAATATCCGGGGACTGTAGTCGCGATAAACAAACGTGGGGAATTACTTCAATTGTGATTCCTTAGACGTTGAGTGACGAAAGTAATGTATAAGATTTTGATGTTATGACCTGGTAATGAGAGATGAACGTAAAGCGTTTAGACGCTATGAACGCAATGATGTTGCGTTGAACGATCGGTCTTAGCATACAACGAACCGTATGGCTTTGAGATTAAGAAAGAATAATGAACATAGGGTTCATGGGATGAATAACGATTGCAAGTGATTAAAATTTTGAGTAAAGGTTGTATTAGAGATTAAGAGACGAGCAACGTAAACATTGAATACGTAAACAATTTTCGTGAATCGTATTCACGTCGGGCAAACGTTCTAAGTATACATTGGTTGTATGACTTAGACGTTGTCGAAGGTAGTAAATAAGATACGATTGGTATCCAGAAAGCCATAGAGAACGTTAAGAAGTTTAACGAAAGCCGAATGTGAGTCGGAGGAGAACGTTAAGTGTACGCGAATATTAAACGGGTAGGACCTACAATCCGTGTATGGTTTGACCGTAGAGTAATGAAGATAAATGATTAAACCTATGATCGATGAAGACGCTGAATTAAGAACAAGTACGTATAACGTAAAAGAAGCCGAGTTAATGTTTATAACTTGGATAACGTTCCTAGTCGAATAAATCGGACGTTGTAAGATAAGAATAAGGTATCGTAAAATGCTTAACGCTATAAATGCGTAGAATGAATATTGAATGATCGTCCTGAGTATACAAAAGATTGTATGACTTAGACGATAAAGAATGAATCCTGAGGTATGTCATTTAGTTGCCAGAAAGCCATAACGAATAAGAAATTGACTTAACGAACATTATAGCTTAATAGTTCGGGTAAGTTAAAGATGAATTTAGGTTGTAGTACAATTGTAACCTTTGATGGTTGACATATGGGAGCTGGGCTAAACAATTCCTTTAGAGAGCGAATGTATATACAAAACTGGCAACCGATCTAACTCACTGTGTGGGAAGTGTAGATGAGACGGGAACTTGTTTGTTGGATGTTTGTGGAAAACCACTCAGAGTACCATATGGACTACTAGCAGAGACACGATGTGTGCTGAGTCCTAGGAAAGTATAAGAAGAGGATAAGAATGTAAATCATCAAAGATGATGAACGTATTAAGTAAGACATCTTCGTATGCCATGAAGCCGTTAACCAGTAAACGAAGTTGGTCGCGTAAACTTAGTTTATAAGAACGTGAACCTTAAGAAGTAAAGTAAAGTAAACCAATGTGTAAGTCAAGTATATGACTAATTGGTATATGGGTTATTTCCTTATGTGCTACATAGGATTGGAATGAGCAGTTCAACGTAAACTATAAGCTGTAGCTATTCGTAAGGCAAGTTTCCTAACTTCATTCATATTCTAAATGAATGCTAGTTTTTTAAGCTTCTCAGATGTTAAACTTGAGAAGTTCTATCTATGTGCGAATGTGTGATATTTGTACAAGGTGGTAGAACGTAGAAGGCCTTGAGCCATAATGTGAACACTTTGGTGTTTCTATGATATGAACTATTCTGTGTTTGAACTGTTTGAGCATGTTCTGTTTATACATGAATCATTATTGTTAAGTCTGTGCTATTGATTCTAGCCAGACAGAATGTGTATGAAAGAGAGTAGAGAATGAAAGTATTTATTTGGATTCCGAGAATCGCAGTTTTTAAAACTTTCGGACGAAAACCCGAAAGACAGAACCACGAAACTTAAAGGCTAAGTAGACTTAAGGGCTAAGTTAACTTAACACTTAAGTCATGAATAGTAAGGAGGTATGAATAGTAAGGAGGTTAGTGGGTGAAATGACTAAAATACCCTTAGCTTGAAAATTCTACAAATAGGAAGCTTAATTCATTTATTTGGGGATTTTGAAAATCCTACACCTTAGAGAGAGAGAGAGAAAGTTCGGATGGAGAGGGAGAAGGAAGAGCATGAGCATGATTGATCGGATCAAAAGTGTTCGTGAAATAAAAAAGCTAGCAAATCGCCGGTTTTGTCTAGCGAAAGAAAAATAAAGAGGAAAAGTATTAAAACCTAACTCCTAAGTTAACTTTTCTTATGTTTTTATGTTTAAAACATAGATTAATAAGAATAGGAAGCAAATGATGTTAGAAATGATTTCATATGGTTGAAATCATGAGAAATAATGAAAATAAGAATTTGAAGTTTAGTAAATAAATTTCTTAAGGAAGTATAAGATTCGTAATGAATTAGAACGATTCGAATGGATAATATGAATGAGTAGATGAAATAAGTAAGGAATAATGTTATATAACATCAAATTCCAATAAAAAGTGAAATCGTAATCCTAAATATCGATTAAAATGTAGAACGAACGAAGAACACGCGAAGAACACGAAGAACATTGTTGATGGACAAATTTAAAACCATCGTAGGATATTTGTTGTTGATGGAAAAGTTTAAAACCATCGCGTATAAGTTAGATTCATATTTCTTGGTTAGGAACGGTAGAAATGTTCATGAAGAACGGATTAAAACTTAGCTATAACGAAGTTATGGCAAAAATTTCATAAAAGACAAACAAGAATTAGAAAGTTAGTAAATGAATCCGAACGTTTAGGTTTTCATAAGAATGTAAGAGAAAATAGAAAACGTGAGTCATGGACTCAAGAACGAACGAATTCCGAGTTCGGATGACTGAATTATGGATGAATGAACGAAGAGCGTTAAAAATATAAAACGAATAAAGGGCGAAGATTAAGCCAATCGAATGTCATGTTAACGGATTCAGAACAAAGTTTTGTCTGGGGGTATTGAAGTACGTTAGATAAGGAAGAGAATGGCTTTGGAATGACCTCGTTTCGAGTTATAACGAATAAGTTATGGAAGGGGGAAGTAAGCGTCTCAAAAAGATCAAAGACTTAGAGAAATTTTCTAGGGTTAGGGCTTGGCGCCAACCATGCCTTGTAAAGTGGCGTTGCAGCGCTGCACTGAGGAGACGGGTACTACAAACTTCATGGCTGTGGCGAGAGATAAAGAATTGAGTAAATACAATGGCTGATTATAGAAAAAGCCAGAGAAGAGCTTTTAACTGCTCAACTCTTGGGGGAAACGTACGGGAAGACAAAGAACATAATGTTCAACTAATATAATACTTAAACAAGTGAATTAAACCATTAGTACAGGTTAAACAAAATGGTCGAAAGAGATTAAAAGATCAAGAAGAGAATAAACGTAAACGTAATCGTAACGCAGTTGCAAGCAGTCTTAGCATACAACGAACAATATGGCTTTAACATTAAGAAAGAGTAATGAACATGGGGTTCAGGTAATGGATAACTAAAGTATTAAGTAAGATAAAAAAATGGTAACAAGAAAGCCGTAATGAACGGTAAAAAGATTAATGGAAGCCGAATGTGAGTCAGATGA
This sequence comes from Panax quinquefolius, assembly GCA_020205615.1. Classification (NCBI taxonomy): domain Eukaryota; kingdom Viridiplantae; phylum Streptophyta; class Magnoliopsida; order Apiales; family Araliaceae; genus Panax; species Panax quinquefolius. Next base: position 50,181,254 of record CM035168.1, on the reverse strand, counting down.
GAACGTTAGAATAAAATATAAGCGTTGAACACTTTAACCGACGTGAAGGTTGAGGGTACGCAAATATTAAACGGATAGAACCTACTCCCCGTGTATGGTTTGACCGTAAGATGATGAAGATCAATGATAAAAACCGTGAATGGTAAAGAAGTTGAATTAAAGACAATAACGTTTAACGTAACGAAGCCGAGTTAAGGATTAGATGGAATGATCGCTCTGAGTATACAAAAGATTGTATGACTTAGACGATAAAGAATGAATCCTGAGGGGTGGCATTTAGTTTCCAGGAAGCCATAAAGAATGAGAAATTAACTTAATGAAGATTATAGTTTAATAGTTCGGATAAGTTAAGATAAGTTAAGTTGTAGTACAATCGTAACCTTTGATGGTTGACATATGGGAGCTGGGCTAAACAATTCCTTCAGAGAGCGAAGGTATATACAAAACTGGCAACCAATCTAACTCACTGTTATGGGCAATGTAGATGAGATGGGAACTTGTTTGTTGGTTGTTTATGGGAAACCACTTAGAGTACCATATGGACTACTAGCAGAGAAGCGATGTGTGCTGAGTCCTAGAGAAGTTATAAGAAGAACATAAGATGTAAAACATCAAAGATGATGAACGTAAAAGTAAGACATCTTCGTATGTCATGAAGCCGTAGAACGGTAATGGAAGTGGTCGCGTAAACTTAGGTTACAAGAACGCGAACCCTAAGAAGTAAAGTTAAGCAAACTAATGCATGAGTCAAATATACATGACTAATTAGTGTATGTGTTGTTTTTTTTATGTGTTACATAGGAACTGGAATGAGTGGTTTAGCGTAAGCTGTAGCTGTGCGTAAGGCAAGTTTCCTAACTTCATTCATATTTCAAATGAATGCTAGTTTCTTAAACTTCTTAGATGTTGAACTTGAGAAGTTCCGTCTATGTGCTAATGTGCAATATTTGTACAAGGTGGTAGAACGTATGAGGCCTTGTGCCACAATGTAAACACTTCGGTGTTTCTATGAGATGAACTATTCTGTGATTTAACTGTTCAATAAGAGAATGCTCTATTTATACATGATCCGTTATTGTTAAGTTTGTGCTAATGATTTTAGCCAGACAAAATGTGTATGGAAAAGGTAGAAGAATGGAAGTATTTCAAAGTGCATGTGAATAAAGTTTTAAAATGATAGGAATCGAGATTACTCCTATTATTCAAGCTGCTTCATAACCTTTGTTCGGTTATCAATGTTCTAAAGGTACGTTTAAACTCTTGAAGTTGTTTGTTCAACTACTATGACTTGCTGGGAAATTGAATGCTCACACTTGCTTTAAATGAAAAACATTTTCAGCGAACGATGTTAGACGAACTTAAGGATCCCGTAAAGATCAAGCTGACGGTATCCGGATGGAGTGCCATTCAGAATGGGAATGAGCGAGAAGATAAAGTGAAGACTTGTAATATAAAATAAGTCAAATGAACTTTAGATTAGTTTAATGAACTATTATGTATCCTTAGTGGCGTATGAAAGTCACTCGTGTAAGATGTAAAGGATAATGTAATTATCGTTATTTGTAATGAAATGAGTTATAAGGTTTTAAAACCTGGGAATTTAGAATATATGTTATTATATTTGAGTATATAATGATGTATGTTTGGAAGAAGATGGGATCGTGACGTACGGAATCCGGGTGTGAAGATAGACCAGATTTCAGGGCGTTACATAAACTCTTATCGAGTTTTAGGAAAGTGAAAGTAATAAAATACTTATGTGCTTATGTGATTATAACTTATGTGCTCGTGAGTGTCGATTAGTAATGATTAGTAAGTAAAACTTAAAATTTGGTTGACAGGATGACTAATGTAGGAGGATCTAGTCAGGCTAGAGAGGAGGAGCCTCGAGACATTCAGGTGATTTGGGAACAACTACTGCCACGGGAAACAGTTTCGTCGATTACAGTAGTTGAGCAGGACAGAGTACCTGATGAGGATGATGAGATAGAGACGAATGAGGAGGACCTTGTTGACCTGCCACAGTCGGGGGATGAAGAGGACGAGAAGGAAGAGATTCCACTTAACTCGATAGCTGCCCGTATGTACGACGAGGTGTATGACTGCAATGTAGAACTTCAAGATACCGTTGAGGAGTTGCAAGAGATAGTAGCTGAACAACAGACCTCGATGGCACAGAAAGACGACGAGATCCAGGATCGAGAGGAACGACTGAACAACATTGAAGAGAAGCTGATCCACACCGAAGGAGAGAACGAGCGAATGATGGAAGAGATTGCAGAGTTGAAGAACAAGTTAAAAGAAGAATCTATAAAGAGGGCAAGAGCAGAAGATGCATACAATGAAGCTTATCAAAGAGCCAGAATGGCAGAGAGAGACGCACAAGCAAATAGGATGAAGATGGAAGAGATGAACAACGTATTCAACACCGTGATCAATCGAGCTCAGGATCGGGTCATGTGTTATCCAATTCAGTTCAAGACGCTACCATCATACATATTAGATCGCCGAACAATGTTCTGAATTATTGAGGAAGAGCGTCGTAAGGCTACACAGTATCTTAGTAGGACATCGTAGTGATATGTAATTTATTTGTGATTAGAAAATAAACGACATATAAATCTCGGGTATGATATAACCAATGGGATAGATGATGATGGTGTTGTCCTGCAACTGTTATAGTTCAGGAAAGTAATGGAAATAGCAGTGAGGCTATTATTTTGATGTTTTTTTTAAAGATGATGAATGAATCAAAGTTATTGTTTTATTCAAAGTGTTAAGTGTTATGTGATAAACTTTTATGATGTGCAACTTAAGTATACTTAAAAGGTTGAATAAAAGCTAATGGATGTATTTTAATAGAAAATGCCTCCAAGACGTCGACCACCACGACAGAGAACCACTGAGGAAACCAACAACAACAACAACAACAATGTGGAAGGAAACCCTGTTCAGCAGCTAGTGACGTTACTAACGGGTGCTTTGCAGAATTAACCTCAGAATTAAGGTACAACGTTTAAGGACTTCAAGGCGGTTGGACCACCAGAATTTTGTGGAACCATGAACCTGGTTGAGGCACAGACCTGGGTCATGGAGATGGAGAAAGTGTTCGATGTTGCGAGAGTAGGGGAGGAGCAGAAGACTGATTTTACAACAGTTATGTTGAAAGCAAAGGCGAGTTCTTGGTGGCAGGCCAATAAAACCCGAGGAGATCAAGGGATTATGTCTTGGGAAAGGTTTAAGGAGATGTTCTTTGAGACCTATTTTCCAGAAAGTTCGAAGAGTCAGCTAGAAGTGCAGTTTTTGGAATTGAAGCAGGGAACGATGTCGGTGTCTGAGTATGCCGTAAGATTCAACGAGTTGGCAAGGTTTGCACCATATCAAGTCAGCACAGACGAACGCAAAGTAAAGAGGTTTGAACAAGGACTGAAGCCCTGGTTGTACAGTAAGGTTTCCCTGTTCCAACTAAAGACGTTTGCAGCGGTAATGGAAAAAGAAATTCTTGCTGAAAGTGGAGACGGGGCTATAGCAAAACACAATCAAGAGTAGAGGAAGAAGAAAAGTGAAGGTAAAGCTAAGAGTGGTGGTAGTAACGGCGAAAATGGAAACAATTTGAAGAGGAAGTGGAATGCGAATGGGGGAGCTGGAAATCAGCAAAGAAACCAGCAAAATAAGAAGTTCGAAGCATGTGCTATGTGCAGAAAGTTTCACAAGGGTGTCTGCTTAATGGGGAAACGAGTATGCTTCAATTGTGTCCAGGAGGGTCACATCGCCCCAAATTGCACTCAAGCTAAGAAGAATGTGTGCTTCACATGTGGGTCCAAGGATCACTTTGCTAGTGAATGTCCTAAGAAGAGATCTGGTGAGGAAAATGGAAGCAATGGAAATGCTAGTGGAGGTGCGCTGGCTATTGCAGGACCAACATCAACAAATAAGCCCACAGCCAAAACCTTTAACATGATGGTGGAGGACGTGGTGCAATCAAAAGATGTCGTGTCAGGTATTATCCCAATCAATGATATAAATGCATATGTATTATTTGATTCGGGTTCTACTTGCTCGTTTATATCTGATGAATTTGCTAAGAAGTTAGAAATACCTAGTGAAGAGCTGAAATTCCCTTTTAACATAGAAATTGCGAATACGGAAGTGATTCCTGTTAGGTTCGTATACAAGAACTATAGGATGAACATAAAGGGGAAGATTATGGAAGTAGATTTAATCCCGATAAAACTCGGAGAGTTCGATGTTATTTTGGGCATGGATTGGTTATTCAATTATGGAGCGATAATTGATTGCCAAAAGAAGTGTGTAAACCTTATGACTCCATCAAAGGTAGTTTTTCATGGTAGCAAATCTCCTAGACAAATGAAATGTCTGACGATGATGCAGGCCAAAAAGTTATGGAGTCAGGACTGTGTAGGGTATGTAGCTTACATAGACGATACTCAAAAGAAGAAGGGTGTGAAATTGGATGAAATACCAGTGGTTAGAGAATTTGTGGACATGTTTCCAGAGGATTTGCCTGGACTTCAACCTGACAGAGAAATCGAGTTCGTGATTGACTTAGCGCCAGGAACCGCTCCTATATCGAAGGCCCCGTACAGAATGGCTCTGGTGGAGATGAAAGAACTAATGGTGAAACTGCAAGAACTGCTAGACAAGAAGTACTTTCAGCCAAGTGTGTCACCGTGGGGAGCACTGATGTTGTTTGTGAAGAAGAAAGATGGGTCAATGCATCTTTGCATTGATTATAGGGAATTGAATAAAGTCACTATTAAGAACAAATATCCATTGCCAAGAATAGATGCCTTGTTTGATCAGTTGAAGGGTGCTAGATATTTCTCGAAAATAGATTTGAGAAGTGGGTATCACTAGCTAAAAGTAAAGAAGGAGGATGTACCGAAAACGGCATTCCGAACTCGCTATGGACATTACAAATTTTTAGTGATGTCATTTGGTTTGACAAACGCCCTACAGAGATTCATGGATTTGATGAACAGGGTGTTTAAACCATTTTTAGACAAGTTTGTGGTGGTATTTATCGATGATATTGTTACAACCCAAAAATCCGGATTGTCCAGAAATTTAGATTTAAAGAATTAGTTATTAATAAAAAGGAATTTTTATTAATAATATTATGTGCTATATATGTGTTTATTAATCGTTCTAGAAACTAGGATGATTATAAACCGGGAGGATTCTGGCTACGAGCTAGATTGAACGAGTAAGAATTTTCAAGACGAAAATAAAATTTTTCCGGAGACAAAAATATTTTCGGGGAAAAAGACGAAATAGGCATTATTCACCCGACAAAACCTAAGGGTTAGGGTTTGAATAACCTAAGCCTTTTCGAGAGTTTAGTATGTCGAAATGACATTCCGTCGAAAGATTTGACGATAATATATTGTGAAAAGTTAAGTAAGCCGATAAAAGTTTTTCTCAAAAAACGTGCAAAAATCGAACAAAAGAAAAATGACGAAAAGTACTGTTATGTACTTTTTATTTGTTTAGCTACGTTAGGGGAAAATGTGAAGGAAAACGCTTGACACTAAAAAGTGTTTTTCAGTTTTTCGGAAATTCGAAGAATACGTAAAAGTTAATCGGTAAAGGAAAGACGAAATATCCAAAAATATTTGGATTCCGAGAATCGTAGTTTTTAAAACTGTCAGACGAAACCCAAAAGACAGAACTATAAAACTTAAGGGCTAAGCAAACTTGAGGGCTAAGTTAACTTAGTCCTTAAGCCTTGAATAGTAAGGAGGTTAGGGAGGGCGAAATGACTAAAATGCCCCTAGTCTTGGTTTTCTATATAAACAAGCCTTAAAGCTCATTTGTTTGATTGAAAATTTCAACCAACACTTGAGAGAGGAAGAGAGAGAGAGTTCGGATGGGAGAAGAAGAGGAAGAGGAAGAGGAAAAGCATACCGGAGTGTACGCTTTGTTCGACGGAAGGAGATTAATGAAGAACGGTAATCCGAACCCTAGTTTCTTCTAATTTTCTTTAAGTTTAATATGTTCAAAAATATAACTTAATGAAGATAAAAAGTAGATTAAGTTAGAAATGATTTCATATGGTTGAAATCATAAGAACATTAAGAAATAAGAATTAGAAGTTTATTTTATAAATTTCTTAAGGAAGTATAAGATTCATAAGGATTTTGAGCGATCCGAATGAATCTTATGAATGAGTAGGTTAAATAAGTAAGGAATGATGTTCTATAACATCAAATTCCAAGAAAAAGTGAAATTGTAATCCAAAATATCGATTAAAAATGAAGAACGAACAAAGAAAATGAAGAACACGTGAAGAACACGAAGAACGTTGTTGATGGACAAATTTAAAACCATCGTAGTATAATTGTTGTTGATGGACAAGTTTAAAACCATCACGTATAAGATAGATTCTTATTTCTTGGTTAGGAACGGTAGAAACGTTCATGAAGAACGGATTAAAACGGAGTTATAACGAAGTTATGGCGAAAATTTTGTAAAAGACGAGCGAGAATTAGAAAGTTAGTAAATGAACTCGAACGTGTAGGGTTTCATAAGAAAGTAAGAGAACGTATAAAATGTGAGTCGTAGACTCAAGAACAAATGAGTTCCGAGTTTGGATGACCGAATTACGGACGAACGAACAAAGAACATTAATAATATAAAATGAATAAAGGACGAAGATTAAGCCAATTGAATGGCATGTTAACGGATTCAAAACGGAGTTCTGTCTATGGGTAATCAAAGTACGTAAGATAAGGAAGAAAATGGTATTGGAACAACCTCGTTCCGAGTTATAACGAAGAAGTTATGAGATCGGAAAGTAAGCGTCTCAAAATGAAGTTAACACTTAGAAAATTTTTCGAGATGAAGCGGTTTGCGCCGCGGCGCCAGACATGCCTTGTAAGGTGATGCTGCGGTGCCAGACTGGAGAGACAGACACTGCTAATTCATGACGCATCGCGAGTCTTAGTGAAGAGAGTGGCGCAGCAGCGCCGGTACATGGAAAAAGGACAGTAATGAGCTTTTAAGTGCTCAACTGCTGGGGGATGTGCAAGAAAGAAATATGAACATATAGTTCGCCTAATGTAACACTTAATCAAGTGTTTTAAACTATTAATGAAGGTTGAACAGGAAGATTAACCGAGATTAAAAGAATGTAATTGCGGATTACGGAACCGAGATCCGGGGATCGTAGTCGCAATAAACGAACGTGAGGGATTGCTATGATTGTTATTCCTTAGACGTTTAGTGACGAAAGTAAAGAATAACATTTAGATGTTATGTTGTGGTAATGAGAGATAAGTGTAAAGCGTATAGACGCTGTGAATGCAACGTTGTTGTGATGACGATTGGTCTTAACATACAATGATCGGTATGGCTTCGACATTAAGAAAGAATAAAGAACATGGGGTTCATGGGATGGATAACGATTGAAAGTAATTAAAACCTTGAGTAAAGGTTGTATGAGAGATTAAAAGATAAGAAACATGAACGCTGAATATGTAAACGATCTTCGTGAGTCATATTTGTGTTGGACGAACGTTCTAAGTATACCCTGGTTGTATGACATAGACGTTGACGAAGGTAGTAAGTAAGATATGAATTATTGAGAAAGCTGTAACGAATGGTAATAAGATTATTGAAAGTCGAATGTGAGTCGAATAAGAAAGAATCCTGAGGTATGGCATTTAGTTGTCAGAAAGCCAAAATTAATAAGAAATTGACTTAACGAACATTATAGTTAATAGTTCGTATAAGTGAAGATAAGTTTAGGTTATGGTACAATCGTAACCTTTGATGGTTGACATATGGGAGCTGGGCTAAACAATTCCTTCAGAGAGCAAAGGTATATACAAAACTGGCAACCGATCTAACTCACTGTTGTGGGCTGTGTAGACGAGACGGGAACTTGTTTGTTGGTTGTTTGTGGGAAACCACTCAGAGTACTATATGGACTACTAGCAGGGAAGCGATGTGTGTTGTGTCCTAGAGAAGTTATAAGGAGAATATAAGATGTAAAACATCAAAGAGGAAGAACATTTTGAGTAAGACATCTCCGTATGTCATGAAGTCGTAAACCGGTAATGAAAGCTAGTCGCGTAAAATTATATTGCAAGAACGCGAACCCTAAGAAGTAAAGTTAAGTAAACTAATGTGTAAGTCAAGTATATGACTAATTGGTGTATGTGTTATTTTCTTATGTGTTATAGGGATTGGAATGAGTAGTTCAGCGTAAGCTGTAGCTGGGCGTAAGGCAAGTTTCCTAACTTCATTCATATTTTAAATGAATGCTAGTTTCTTAAACTTCTTAGATGTTGAACTTGAGAAGTTCTGTCTATGTGCGAATGTGCGATATTTGTACAAGGTGGTAGAATGTATTAGGCCTTGTGCCATAATTTGAACACTTCGGTGTTTCTGTGAGATAAACTGTTCTATGATTGAACTATTCAATAAAAGAATGTTCTGTTTATACATGAACCGTTATTGTTAAGTCTGTGCTATTAATCTTAGCTAGACAGAATGTGTATGAAAGAGAGTAGAGAATGAAAGTATTTCAAAGTGAAGGTGACTAATGTTTTAAAATGATAGGAATTGAGATTATTCCTATTGTTCAAGCTGCTTCATAACCTTTGTTCGGTTATCGAAGTTCTAAAGGAATGTTAAACTCTTGAAGTTGTATGTTCAACTGTTATGACTTGCTGGGCAATTGAATGCTCATAATTGCTTTAAATGAAAAACATTTTCAACGAACGGTGTTAGGAGAACTTAAGGATCCCATAAGGATCAAGCTGATGGTATCCAGATGAAGTGCTATTCAGAATGTGAATGAGCGAGAAGATCAAGTGAAGACTTGTAATGTAGAAAGATGAAAACTAAACTATAGACTAGTTTAATGAACGATTATGTATCCTTGGTGGCGGATAAAAGTCACTCTTGTAGGATGAAAGGAATAATGTCATTATCATTATTTGTAATTATAAAGGTTATAAGGTTTTAGAACCTGGGAATTTAGAATGTATGTTATTATATTTCAGTATATAATGATATATGTTTGGATGAATGATATACTCGTGATGTAACGACCGAGAAATTCTGATTTTATTGTAAAATAATTTTATTGAATTGAATATTTATAACATTATATTTTATGTGATATCAATATGGTTGTCATTCTATAACCTATTGATGTTGGAATGTCGTAGTATTTTAGCTACGTGAAGGAATTAAAGTATTTGAATTTCTAAGATGAAAATAAAAGTTTTCCGTGAAATTTTCTAAAAAACACTTTTCATCGGTATTCGCTCGGGAATTATTTTTAAATTTCCGAGAAATACTAAATGATAGAATATCAAGGTAAGATGGATTATGTAATAATAATCTAGTTATGGAAAATGTAATATTTCGCTTGCGGACTTAATTTATGAATATTAAGGAAAGCGAAGTATTAGTAAGTAATTAATAATTGTGTGATACTTAGGTATTATACAAGGTAATGAAAATGAGTATAATACGAAGTATTATACAAGTTTGTATGAAGGATGGAATATTGTATATAATAAATTTCTATACGAGTTAGAATACGAAAATGATACATAGACAATATGTATAGGTATTGAGCAATGATAATGGACTTGGAAGATTGGTTAGAATTTGTACAAGCCCAAGTGAATTAATTGGTGAGGCCCAACTATTGATTAATAAACAAGTTAGTGTTTGTTAATGCAAAGTCCAAAGGTTAAGTTAATTTAAGCCCAAGCTAGAATCAAAGGGGTTGATTGACCCATGGGGCAAACCATATTAATAAGGTTAATGTGTGGTGACCAAGTTTAATGTGGTGACCAAGTTTAATGTGTAATGACTAAGTGTTAGGAGTAATGACCAAGCAAAGGATAAGATTTGTGATTAGCAAGTAATGAATAGTAAGGAGGTGGGTTAGTATAATGACTAAACTACCCTAGCTTTGTAAGTTCTATAAATAGAGGAAGCTTGCTAGCCATTTATTACTTGTTCAAACAATCCAATATATTACAAAGTGCTTATGTGTTAGGGAGAATAAGCCACAATAAGTTACTTTTATTTGTAAGAAGAAGAAGAAAAAGGCTACTTTACAAAGACTTCAAGGAGTAAGACTTCTTCTCCAATTATCTTCTGTCTCTACCATGATAGGTTGATAAGAAAGGTATAGATTAAGGAACATGGATGTTAAGAAGCAAGAAGAATGAGTAATCAATGAACTTAAGCCGTATAAGTAGGAAATAAGTCATTTACACTTGTATAAGTTATGAACTTATGAAAAAGTTATATGAACTTAATATGAGTTTATCTTAAGAAGTAGTATGAAAGTGAAGAACTTGTATGAATATGTATCATGTATACATGAATGATATTATATGTTGAGAACATATAAGTATGGGGATTAAAAAGACCTTAACTTTCATAAATTATGAACAATGAAGCTAAAAGTAGTTTATACTTTAATAAGTTATAAACTCATGAAGGATTAAGTCAACATCCAACATGAAAATAAATTGTTGTAGTAGGTATGATGAGATGTTCACATGATGAATTGAATTCATTTTGTGGTATTGAACAAATCATAAGTACTGAGGATTTGCCAGAAATCGTACGATTAGACGATAATCGTCGAATTCGTGAAATTCTCGGAATAGAAGTCAAATTTTGTGTTTGAACTCAGAAACATTGGTTTTCAATAGAGACAAGTCATATTTGGCATTCTAGAGTTGCGGACTCAAAAATGATCGAATTGCGACTTAGAACGAAGAAACGAGCCTTGAACGTTCACGAACGTTTATCGTTTTCGTTAAAAATGAACCAATAGGTGAATTTTTAGCAAAAGAAGTTAAATATATAAAATTCTTGCATGAACACGTAGAGTATGTAATTTGTGAACCGTAGGCTTTTGAACGAGCCAATTCAGACTTATAACGAAAAACTTATGTGCCCGGGAAATTCGCAAAGTTGAAAAAAAGCTGTCCCAAACTATTCTGGTGCATGTATTTTGGCGCGATGCCCGAGGTTAAAGCCATTTTGTCACGCCGCAGCGTGAGACTAAAATCGAAAACGCATCTTTCGAAAGTGGCAGCATGCAAAGACCCATCGAGTAAGGACTGTATTTGCGATGCCATATCAAGGCATCCTCACTATTAACTCATGTACATGCAAATACGAGATGTAGGTATATATATTTGGCACCGCAGCCATGACCCTAGAACAATGATAGTAAAGAATGTTTATGAGTATAAAGAATGGAATGTGATTAGTTTAAAAGTAAACACACCTTAAGGAACTTGAAGTAACATTGTTAAAACTTTGTTAAATCTTAAGGATGGTGCATAAAGGTTGAGATAACCTATTAAAATATGAATGTAAGTACAATGGTAAACCGGAATTGATAGTAAATAAATCTAATACAAAATTAGATTGAGATGAAGGGTAAGATATAGTCATATACATACTTGATTATGTATGACCTAATATGAGGCATTATGTGATCATGTGTTGTAGAGACTTGAAAGACTCGAACATAAAGTAATTATACCATAGCAGACGCTAAAGGCAAGTATTCTAACTCTTGTCTTAGTTCAATCTGAACAAGTTTTGAAGTTCATGTATCCTTACGCATGAATTGATGTATGATAAAGTTAAAGCTAATCCTTTCGGCTAGACTTGATATATTGGTTGGATTATTGATAATCTATCCATCTGTTATTAAATGTTGTTATCTTTTGTCAACTACATGATATGGTTTTCAAAAGAAGACTGGGTATGTTAAACAAAGTTTTTTCTGTCATACAACAGGCACGTGAGATTGCCATAAATTAAACGTGCATACGTTTAATGAATGTAGTGTTGATAACATAGAGTACAATAGGCTGATCACCTAGAAGTGCTCGTAAGTAATACCGGGCTTACGGACTTAGTTCCGGGTTTTCCTTTTCAAAGAAAAAATGAAATACTCAAGGTCTTGGACCGGGGTTTATGTTTTACTGGATTTTATTCATTGTGAAATAGTTTGAAAGAAAGATGAAGTGCTATTTTGAATTATCAATAGTACTTCATAACTATTATTCAATTATTAAAGATATACGATTCTTATGTGTCAAGCATGTTATTATTGAAATTGTCATACTTGCTGAGCTAGTTATGCTCACTCTTGCTTGAACCATATGAATGCAGCTAAGACTGAACGTCCTGAAGGATCGAATAAAGATAAAGGAAAAGCTAAGGCAGATCGATAAACTGTCTATGTAAGAGTATAGTTTTAATGTTGTAATGTAATTGATATTATGACAAAGAACTTTGTAATAGGTTTAGAACTTGGGGAAATGTAAATATTATTTTGATTATATAGAAGAGATATTCGTTCTTTTTAGGCTTTTCAATTGGATGAATGTATGAATGTTACTACAATATAGCACCATCTGTCGGGTTGGAAGATACCCGGATTTGGGGGCGCTACACGTGACGTACGGAATCCGGGTGTGAAGATAGACCGAATTTCGGGGCGTTACAGATATTCTGGTGTACTCTAAAACTTAAGAGGAACACGTGGAACACTTACGTTTGACGCTGGAGACGCTAAGAATGGAAAAGTTGTACGCAAAATTCTCTAAATGTGAATTTTGGCTGGAACGTGTACAATTTCTTGGATATGTAATCGATAAAGATGGGATTTCAGTGGATCCATCAAAAGTCGAAGCTTTGATAAATTGGGAACAACTAAGAACTCCATCAAAAGTGAGAAGTTTCTTGGGATTAGCAGGCTATTATAGATGATTTATTCAAGATTTTTCCATGATTGCTACTCCGTTGACAAATTTGATAAGAAAATCTGTAAAATTTGTTTGGACGGGAAAGTGTGTGTTGTCGTTACCAGATAATACAGGAAACTTTGTGGTGTATAGTGATGCTTCACACAAAGGATTGGGTTGTATCCTTATGCAGAACGACAAGGTTATTGCGTATGGATTAAGGTAACTAAAAAACTACGAGAAAGGATATCCAACTCATGATTTAGAGTTGGCGGCGGTTGTGTTCGCACTGAAGATATGGAGACATTATCTCTACGGAGAGAAATGTGAGATCTACATAGACCATAAAAGTCTGAAGTATATTTTCACATAGAAAGACCTGAACATGCGATAAAGAAGATGGATGGAATTGATAAAGGATTATGATTGTGAGATCTTTTATCATCCCAGCAAAGCTAATGTGGTTGCAGATGCCTTGAGTAGGAAAGTCAGAGAAAAGTTGATGTTGCTAACAGATAAGGAGGAGCTTATTACAGCAATGACAAGGTTAGAGCTGGAAATCAAATTTCCAGAAGAATTCGATGAAAAATTATTCCAGATAGAAGCTAGTCCAACTTTGGTGGATAAAGTGAAGAACGCACAGCTACAGAGATGAAGAATGCAAGAAAATAAAGGAAAACGTGGAAGAGGGTAAAGAAGTGAAGTACAAGGTCGATACTGAGGGAATGCTAAGATTTGAGGGACGAATTTGGGTTCCAGCAGTACAGGATATTAAAGAAGAAATCTTAACGAAAGCTCATAGCTTAAGATATTCGATTCATCCAGGAAGTACGAAAATGTATCAAGATTTGCGCCTCATTTTTGGTGGTCGAACATGAAAAGAGATGTTGCAGAATGCGTTGCAAAGTGCTTGACATGTCAAAAAGTGAAGGCCGAGCATCAATGACCAAGCGGATTACTTCAACCGTTGGAGATACCGGAATGGAAGTGGGATCATATCACAATGGATTTTGTGGTAGGTCTTCCAATGACTCAGAAAGGATACGATGCGATATGGGTGATAGTAGACATATTAACAAAATCTGCACACTTTTTGCTAATAAAGCTTAGATTTAATCTTGATCTGCTGGCGAAGTTATACGTTAAAGAGATCATTTCAAGACATGGAGTTCCAGTGTCAATTGTGTCAAATCGAAACCTGAGGTTCACATCAAATTTCTGGAAGAGATTACAAGAATGCATGGGAACGCAACTGAAGATGAGTACATCATATCATCCACAAACAGATGGGCATGTGAACGAATGATCCAGACGTTAGAAAATATACTTAGAGCATGCATAATTGATTTCAAAGGAAATTGGGATGATCATCTACCGTTGGTGGAATTTACATACAACAACAGTTACCATGCAAGCATTGGTATGCCGCCATATGAAGCGTTATACGACAGGAAGTGCAGAACTCCACTATGCTGGGATGAAGTTGGTGAACGTCAACTGTTAGGCCCAAAACTGGTACAATAGACCGCTGATGTTGTCAAACTCATCAGAGCAAGACTAGTAGCTGCTCAAGATCGACAAAAAAAGTATGCTGATCAACACAGGCAGAGTCGTGAGTTTGAAGCAAGAAATTTCATATTCCTGAAAGTTTCTCATTGGAAGGGGAAAATTAGTTTTGGCAAGAAAGGAAAGCTCAACCCAAGGTTTATTGGACCTTTCGAGATATTACGAAGAGTGGGAGAGGTGGCTTATGAGGTAGCTTTACCTCCAGAATTAGAGCATGTGCACAATGTTTTTCATGTGTCGGTGTTACGACCATATAAACCCAATTACAAGCATGTGATCGAGTATGAACCATTGTAGTTCAGTAAAGATTTGTCTTACGAAGAGATTCCTATCCAGATAGTCGACAAGAAAAAACAAGTGCTCAGGAATAAAGTGATACCTTCTATGAATGTGATATGGAGGAACCACAATGTAACGACCGAGAAATTCGAATTTTATTGTAAAATGATTTTATTAAATTAAATAATAATAAAATCATATTCTATGTGATATCAAGATGGTTGTCATTCTATAACCTAATGATGTTGGAATGTCGTAGTATTTTAACTACGTGAAGGAATTAAAGTGTTTGAATTTCCAAGACGAAAATAAAAGTTTTCCGAGAAATTTTCCAAAAAACACTATTCATCGATATTTGCTCGGGAATTATTTTTGAATTTTCGAGAAATACGTAATGATAGAATATCAAGGTAAGATGGATTATGTAATAATAATCTAACTATGGAAAACGTAATATTTCGCTTGCGGACTTAATTTGAGAATATTAAGGAAATCGAAGTATTAGTAAGTAAGTAGTAATTGTATGATACTTAGGTATTGTACAATGTATTGAGAACGAGTATAATACGAAGTATTATACGAGTTTGTATGAAGGATGGAATATCGTATATAATGAATTTGTATACGAATTATAATACGAGAATAATACATAGACAATATGTATATGTATTAAGCAATGTTAATGGACTTGGAAGATTGGTTAACAATTGGTACAATCCCAAGTAAATTAAATGGTAAGGCCTAATGTTAATTAATAAGCAAGTGAGTGTTTGTTAAAGCAAGCCCAAAGGTTAAGTTAATTAAGCCAAGCTAGAATCCATGAGTTGATTGGCCTATGGGGCAAACCATATTGATATGGTTAATGTGTGGTAACCAAGTTATATGAGTGGTGACCAAGTGTTAGAAGTAATGACGAAGATAATGTGGTGATCAAGTAATGTAATGACCAAGTAAAAGAAGTAATGGCCAAGCAAAGGATAGGATTTGTGCTAGCCAATTAATGAATAGTAAGGAGGTGACTTAAGGAGGTGGGATTGGTTTAATGACTAAACTACCCTAACCTTGGAAATTCTATAAATAGAGAAGGCTTACAAGCCATTTGTTAGTTGTTCAAACAATCCAAACAATTATAAAGTGCTTAATTGTTAGGGAGCTTAAGTTACAAATAAGTCACTTTCATTTAGAAGAAGAAGAAGAAGCTACTTTACAAGAACTTCAAATGTAAGACTCCTTCTCTAATTATCTTCTATCTTTATTCATGATAGGTTGATAAGAAAAGTTGGATTAAGGAATATGAATGTTAAGAAGTAAGAAGAATGAGTAAGCAATGAACTTAAGCCACATAAGTTGGTAATAAGTCATTTAAACTAGCATAAGTTATGAACTTATGAAGAAGTAATATGAACTTGTTATAAGTTTATTTTAAGAAGTAATATGAAAGTAAAGAATTTGTATGAATATGTATTATATATACATGAATGAAACTATATGTGAGAACATATATGCATGGTTATTAAAAGACTTTAACTTTCATAAGTTATGAACAATAGAGCTAAAAGTAGTTTATAACTTAATAAGTTACAAGCTCATGAATGAGTGAAGTCAAAATCTAACAATGAAAATAAGTTGTTGTTCTAGGTATATTAATGTGTTCATAGAATGAATTGAATGCAATGAAAGTAATGAACAAATCATAAGTAATGATGATTTGCCAGAAATTTCACGATTGGACGTTAAACGTCGAATTCGTGAAATTCTCGGATTAGAAGTCAAATTTTGTGTTTGAACTCGAAAACGTTGGTTTTCGATGGAGGCAAGCCATATTTGGCATTCTAGAGATTCGAACTCGAAAATGACCAAATTCAGACTTATAACATAGAAACGAGCGTTGAACGTTCACGAACGTTTATCATTTTCGTTAAAAATGAACCAATAGGTAAATTTTTAGAAAACGATGTCAAACAGATAAAATTAATACATGAACGCGTAGATTACGCAATTTGTGAACCGTAGGCTTTTGAACGAGCCAATTCGGACTTATAACGAAGAAGTTATGCGCTCGGGAAGTTCACAAAATTTATTATCTGTAAAAAAAATTTGGTGCACAGAGTTGGCACCGCAACGCTGTAACAGTGTTCGAGCACACTGAAAACTCGCGCCGCAGCATGAACCATAGTGTAAATCATGGTGCCGCAGCGCCATGCACAGTACAACACCTTCTGCAGAGTGGCGCCACAACATACAGTGCCCAATCGAGTAAGGACTCATCGCCATAGCCCCAAGTCCAGACCTCTCTGCTTTGTTAACTCGCACCACAATACAGATGTAAGTATAAAGCCGACGCCGAGACTCCAAATTTCGTAACAAGGATAGTGATGAATGTTTTAATTACAAAGAAAGAAAGTTGATTGATTTAAACACAACTTAAGGGACATAAAGTAACATTGTTAAAACTATGTTCAACCTTAAGGATGTTGTATAAAGGTTGAGATAACCTAGTCAAGTATGAATGCAAGTATATGATAAGCCGGAACGTATAGTAAATGAATTTAATACACAATTAGATTGAGATGAAGGGAAAGATAGTCATATACATACTTGATTATATATGACCTAATATGAGGCATTAAACATGAGGTAAACGACTGGCACGTGAGGTTGCCACAATTAAACGTACATACGTTTAATGAATGTAGTGTTGATCAACATAGAGTACAATAGGCTAATCACCTAGAAGTGCTCGTAAGTAATACCGGGCTTACGGACTTAGTTCCGGGTTGTCCCTTTTAAAGAAGAATGAAATGCTCAAGGTCTCTGACCGGAGTGAATGTTTTATTGAATATTGTTATTATTGTAAAACATTTTGAAAGGAAGATGAAGTGCTATTTTGAATTATCAATAGTACTTCATAACTATTGTTCAGTTATTGAAGATATACGATTCTTATGTGTCAAGCATGTTATTTATTGAAATTGTCATACTTGCTGAGCTAGTTATGCTCACTCTTGCTTGAACCATATGAATGCAAACTAAGATCGAACGTCCCAAGGATCGAATAAGGATAAAGGAAAAGCTAAAGCGGATCGTTAAAATTTGTCATGTAATAGTATAGGTTAATGTTGTAATGTTATTGGTATTATGACAAAGAAACTTTGTTATGGGTTTAGAACTTGGGACAATGTAAATATTATTTTGATAATATAGAAGAGATATTCGTTCTTTTAAGGCTGTTTAATTGAATGAATGTTTGAATGTTCGTAGAGTATATCACCATCTATCGGATTGGAAGATACCCGCATTTGGGGGCGCTACACACAATGTCGAAGAGGCTACATGGGAACTCAAAGCTGATATGATGAAGAATTACCCTGAGTTATTTGATTAGTCTATGTCTTCGATTATGGGGACAGAATCTTTGTAAGTAGGGGAGAATGTGACGATTTGATTGATTGAATTGTGATTCTAGGGACATAATCCTTGTAAGGAGGGAAGGATGTAACGATCCGAAATTTTAAATTGTAATTTAAATATTTATTGAATTATATAAATATTATTTGAGGTGTTTATTGTTAAATAAATATTTTTTTGATGTGATGGTTGATGAATCTAAATTTATTAGATAAATTTCTAAATTAAATTAATTTATAATTTAGAGATTTGTATTATAACATGAGGTGTTATATTGTGACTAATAATTTAATATGGTATGGTATATTAAATTATCAAATAAAATTATAACATGAAATTATAATTTTGGTAATATTTGCTAAAATGGTATATTTAATTAAAATATAGTATGTGATTAATTTAATTGGTTAACATTGGATATGGAGATCCAAATAAATAATATGTGATTATAATTTATAAACTAAAGTGTTTATTAAAATAAATTAAAAAGGGTTTAATTTAGTTTTTTTGCCAAACAAGGCTTAAGTATTTTAATTTTTAAAAAATTAAAGGGTTTTGCCAAACAAAGCCCTATGGCTTTTGGATTTCTTTTGAATTTTGAATTATAAATTATTTAAACAAAATATAAATAATATATATATAATTTTAGTAATTGATAATTCATTAAGGGCAATTAGTATAATGTCAGTTTTTACGTTTGAAAGGTGAGCGTTGGTTTTAGTTTAACATTACGTATAATCTATATGGTCTAAGCCTAATCCTAAGAAAAAACTACAGAGAAAAAGAGAAGAAAAGGTTTTAGAGAGACTTACTTGAGAGAATTTGAGAGAGAACGTGAGCATATTCCAGTGATCGTAGCAAGAATTACACGCTAATTGAAGGTATGTTTACATAACCTTTGTGTATTTATATATATATATATATATATATATATATATACATATATGAGTTTTACGATAATAATTTTCATACTCTGTGAATTTTATATGTTTAGAATTGATGTTCTCGAATTAGTTATGATGATTACATGTGTTTATGATGGTTAAATATTATGTTTAAACAATAATTGCATGCTAATTTCGGTTTACAGTAGAAGAAAATTTTCGACAATGTATGTTTGTATGTATTTTTTTTGTATGGCTCATGTAAATACCAATTTTGATGGCCAATTCATATGTTAAACTATAAATTGAGTCTTGTATATGGTAGTTCATTAAGAAACGAGTATAACGTAATTTGAATGAGGTGATTTGGCCAAGTATTGAATTCACAATGATGATTTTTAGGGATGAATATCAAAATTTGAGTTTTATATGAAAATCATGAAATTTGAGAAATTAACTTAGCTTAAATTGTTGTTAAATTGTTTTAATTGGTGGAATTTGTCCACAAACATGTTTGTGCTAGTTCTATACCATTTTTCAATGTTATTATCACTGTTTGGTGGGTGAAATTTGTGTTTGTAGGGCTAAAGTCGGCTACTGTTCATTAGCCTTCTCTACGTCTGTCTGAAAGCACCTGCGTAGGCTGCTTCTGGCAAGTGCTGGCAAAAAACGGCAACATGATTCTTGGCCGTGGCAATTGTGTTTGGCCCCAGTTTGTATGGCGCAATTGCCATACCCTACAGATTTGAGATTCTGGTTTCTGCTGTTACTACAGACTTCGGAAAACATCATAACGTGGTCTGAAATTATGTTAGCATGTTAAATGTGTAATGTTAAGGTTAACATAACATAGTGAATTGTGGTTAGTAAGTTCAAAGTTGCAAAAATGATTAGTACATCGAGAACGCGTTATGTGACGCCCCCAAAATAGGTCCTATCCATCCAACCTATTCTGAGTCTCCAAATACATGGTACAGAAAACAACTACAACTTTATTACTATAATTGTCGTGCAAAATACAACAACACATATACTGTGAGTTTTAATACCAATTGTGACTCATGTCCCAACTATGTACAACACCTCACAGTGATACCTTACATAAAGGTACAATCTAGAACTATTTTAGAAATTAAAATCTTTGGGAAGTGCTTAAGGAAACCTTCGTACATAGGAGGCCATAAATCTAAGTTTTGACAGATATCATATGTCTAGAGAATTATCCTTGGTTGATCCAATAGACTCCAAAAAAAATGAGAAGATTACTATCATGTTCCTTCCAATGGTGAGTCTTCTCTTGACATATAACTATCTCCACCGTCTGCGATTGACCATTATGTTTCAACCCAACTCCAAGATCATATAGGTAGTGCTCGTAGATATACTCAGCAAGTGGATGTGCACAACCCTTTCTTATGATAATACGAGATTATATGTCATTAGACATCTTGTATGATAGTGGCAAAATACCCATCCAAAGTTGGGTTCACCTCACCCTATTGTTGTTCACCAAAATCAATTATTAAGTGACATATAATATACGACACACACATCTTAGGTCCTCAATACAATTATATATTGTATGTCATGTCGTTTTATAATGTGTTGAGAAACTTTGATAGCCTCGGACCACCACACTATTCCCCTGTTATCCCCGCTTGACCCAGCTACACTCTTATTACCTGAAAGGAATTGTGAAGCAAAAGGGTGAGCACAACTAGCTCAGTAAAGAATATCATGACTAAAGATAATTAAATTATCAATAGCCTTCATTAGTAATAAATAAGAGATTTAGAACATATGGTATATGATAAAACTTTTCAACCATAGTTGTAGCGGAACGAGCAATCCATTAAAAGAGTCAAATAGACCATAATGTCTATTATCTTCTCTATGTTAAAAGTCCACTAACAATGTTTTATCCCTGTAACATCAATCAACAGTTCCTGTCCACAATCATATGAATAACTCATAATCATATTTGTGGTTTCAAATTCCTTTTCTCATCCAGGACGAAGATAATTTACATCACCTGTCTTTACTTGAAACATCAAAGATCATGGTTATATCAAATCACAGTTTCTGTTCATGATTATAATAATAAGTTCATCTTTGCACTACGGGCCAAAGATATTCATTAACAGTTCATCTTTGCACTACATGCCAAAGATATTCAGCAACATGTCATCTTTGCACTACGGGCCAAAGATATTCAACTACATGTCATCTTTGCACTACGGGCCAAAGATATTCAACAACAGGTCATCTTTGTACTACACGCCAAAGATATTCATCAACAATTCATCTTTGCACTACAGGCCAAAGATATTCATATCTCAAAGAAATATATAATCATTTTAGAATTATATAAACAATAATTATAACCATGTTGATCAATTCACCATTGCACTTAAGCTAAAAATAATCAATTGTAAATTCAATGTTCATGATCATACCAGTCAACAATTCATTTTTGCACTACTGGCCAAAGAGAACTCATAGTCACGATCATACCAATAATCTACCTATCTTTACACTTAAGTCAAAGAGAAATTTCATCACCGGGATTATAAAAATGTTATATATGATAATAAAAACAATATGATCAACAACTGCATTTAATTTCAAGAGTAAGATTCATAAATCAATGATTTCATAACACCTTAATCCAAATGTTATAAATCACTTAATAATCTCATAATCTAATATTATTAATACTACCACAATATTTTAATCATTTCTTAAACTTATAAACAATTTACTTTAATCGTTTACACTTTACTAATTAATGCATTTAATCATACTAAAATGCCAAACTCATAAGATTTCATCGCCAATAACCAACAACCTCATCAAAAATCACAGATATACCATATATAGGATTCCCAAGCCATAAAATCCTATTTTTCAATTTTGTTACTTCATATAACATATTTAATTTATTTATTCATAACTAGTCCATTTTCATGAAAAATACCAAATTAGTTCCAAAATATTTCTTTTACGGGATTTAGCATAATATAGTCCCATATTGAACATATATTTTCTCTAATTTTAAAAATTCATTTACTATTTTTCACATGGCCAAAATTGCGAATATTTAGACATTTATCATAAATTGTACTTTTGTCCAAAATTTGAAATTTACGAGAATATCTTGATGTTATATAGATGTACTCCCAATAAAAATTTCACCAATTTTGGAGTTAACCACAAGGAGTTATAAGGGTTTACTTTTAAAATAGTCTTTTCCCATAAAATTTATAACTCATAATTTATACATCCAAAAATCGCCATTTTTGGACACAATCTAGGAAACTCATCAAATTATCATTTCAATTTTTTTCGAATTTTTGAAGGTCCGAAAAAATACAAACCGAAAAAACATAATAACCCTTAAAATCCACTTACCTCAAAAGAAAGCGTTAGATTATTCGCCAAGATAATGGGATGAAAAGCCGAATGAAACTTGCACTGACTAGCAACTCTCTAAGTATCTAAATAGTCACAAAAATACACTCGAGAATATAGAGAGAGAAAACTTCAGTTTCTGGTGTGATTTTCAATTCTAACTTAAGCGCCTATTTATAAGAAAATGCTAGAACGCCAAAGGAGACTAAAATAATAAAATATATTATAATTATTCTACGCCTCCTCCTTGGAAAAATCAGCAGCCCAGCAGCCCTCCATCATTGAAATTCAATTAATTTGGCAGCCCACATGCATTCAAACCAAAGTGGGTCCCACCTCATTTTAATAAAAATATTTTATTTTCCAAAACTTCAGTAATTCATAGAAAATAGCGAGTTTATTAGAAAAATACGAATTTTATGTCCATTCCATACGAAATCAAATTCTCTACAACTTTGCAGAAGAAATTTTTTCCAAATTCTAAACCGAAAATATCCGAAATCCACAAACGGATGATTTTAAACACCGTTTCAGCACCTTTTAAAATTCATAACAAATCATGCGTTAATTTTCAACTGTTCAAAATTTGTGGACATATACTTAACTCATATATGTATAACATATCCAAAAATCACAACGATCCAACGGTCAGATTAAAATTACAACTCACGCAATAAAGTTTTAGGAACACCGATTTGAGTTTTTAATACCTCCAATCTGACAAAATACTGATAAAACACCTCAACATTAATTCCTTCATTTATAACCACATAAATAAATCCATTATTTATATCCACATCAAATAAATATTTCCTTATCATATAAATTAATAATTAATTATTCACAAATAATATTACAGAATCACAATTATGATGACCAGCGGTTCCTGGAAAGAGGGTTTTCGATAAGGAATTCTCCTTACTGGCGTGCAATTAGGTGACCAAACCTCTCCTTGACAAAACTTTCTAGACATTGCCAATAATGTTATCTAATAATATTATCAAAATAATATAAATTATTGATCTGATAATGGGAATACTGTGCAATGACAATTATTGAAACAATAATAATATAAAATATCAACGCCGCAATTATTGAACCAATAAAAAAATATTGAACAGTAATTACTGTAACAATTATTGAGTAGTGCCTTCATATGTATGAATCAATAATTCAAAATACTCGTGCAATACTGGTAGTATCGCTATGCGACCACGCCAGACATCAGATTTTAACCACCGTGTATTCCAACAAAGTGTTAATAATAATAACTATGCCATTATTTATAAAAACTCAAACTTGTCGCTTTCTTCATCCGACGCGGTTATTCCATTATATGGCCCACAAATGATCGCACTGGCAGCATTTAATATTCCCCATGCAAGAAGAATATTCCACGGCCAAACGAATATTCCCCGACAGAAATGAGTATTTTATAACCACTTGCGTATTTTGAAAAGTTTACATATATCACCCTTAACTTTAAACTTTTATCAATTTAATCATTTACTGAATAATAATTATAAGAAAAATTGAATACTTTTATTTCATAAAATTCGGGGTCTTACACGTTATGTGATAACTTAGTATACATAATGAACGTTAGATAAATGTTGCGAAGTATAACACTTGGAATTTCTGAAATGTAAGTGGTAATGAAAGACTTGTACTCCAATGATAAGTTTAGATAGAAGTGTACATGTTTTGGTATGTTAGCATATCTAATAGGTATTATGGTTCTAAAATTATGTGTAGGTGATCGTGAGTTTAATTTTATAGCTTACGCTCAAGGCAAGTTTCTAAACCCTATCTTCTTACATTGAAAAAGTTTTCTAACTCTACACTTTCGTTGAGTTAGTTCTATTATTACATTGTGTAACTTTATTCTTTTGATTGAGCAAGCTTTTTATCTTAACTGTTATTGAATAAGTCAATTGTTCCTAAAATTCATCCGAGCAAACTTTAACTCTAATGTTATTTGAAATTCTCATTTGATTGATTCATTCTAACTTGTTTATAGTTAAGCACGTTTCTTAAGTTCTATTATTGTATAATGAACATAGTTTTTGAACTCTCGTCTCTATTATTGAACTATTTTAATTCTTTGCATGAGTTAATACCATACCATGGGCAAGTTTTTTTAGTTTCTAGCTTGCTATCGCTTAATGTACGTTCAGTAATTTCATTTCTAATGTTATAAGACTCTAACCTTAGCTTATTTAATTTGCTCAAGCAAAAGGTTAACCATTTTATTCATTTTGCTGAATACTTATGCTCTATAGTTATTTTAAGCATGAGTTTAATATGTATAATTAGTTCACTATGATTCTCAATTGTTCTATGTTATGTTGTTATTAAACAACTGTTGTGTTATCAAACAATATTGATTCAACTAGTCCTCTAGTTGATGTTCGTTAAACTTCAAATTACCCTTGAAAGATTATCCAAACCAAACTTTCTTTGGTGCGGACTTGTACTCTAAATACTGAGATGAACAACCCTATTATTATTATTATTAGGGGATAATTTACGCTAAGCATTGAAATATTTGTGCACAATACATTGTACGAAGGGCTGATCCCCCTAAGTACGATGAGTCCTTATAGTCTTATGACTGTTAAAGTTGGAGTTGAAAGATTACTCGCAACTGTGGACATAGTTCATAGTCTTATGACCCTCAGTTAGATATATTCCATATTTTGGATTCTAGTTTTTGATTATCATTGTTAGAGTACTATCCAGTTTTGATGAGCCTATTCGTTGACATTTATTATTGTTATTCTCCTTTTGATTCATTGTTATATCCAGCGAGCAATTGTTTTGCTCACTCTTGCATATTTATATACTCATTGCAGCTAAGGTTGAGAAGGTAGATGAGCCTTCAACTAGCAAAGGAAAGGGAAAAATATACAAGTGATGCAGACTTGTAATTTTATTTATTGTGGTGACCATAGACTTTTTAATAATGATGTAATGTAATTATTTATTTCCGCACTTGAATGATGTTTAAATGTTAGATAACCTGGGATGTTTTTGAATTTAATGATGTAACCCTATTTAAGGGGATGATTTATGATTTAAATATTATTTATTTGGGTAAATAGTATGAATGTATGGATAGTGATCACCAAATCTTGTGGGAATGAAGTACCTAGACTTGGGGGTGTCACATTTCTAGCCATCTAAATAACATAAACATCCAATGTACAACCATTAATTTTCACTATTTTGTTAAAACTTCATTTTTTGAAAGTTCCAGTGAAAATAATCACTGTTGTAAGACCCCGAATTTTATGAAATAAAAGTATTCAATTTTTCTTATAATTATTATTCAGTAAATGGTTAAATTAAAAAAAGTTTAAAGTTAAGGGTGATGTATGTAAAATTTTCAAAATACGCAAGTGGTTATAAAATACTCATTGTTGTCGGGGAATATTCGTTTGGTCGTGGAATATTCTTGCTGTCAAGGAATATTAAATGCAACCAGGGCGTACCATTTAGGGCCCCATAACAGAATAACTGTTGGATGAAGAAAACGACAAGTTTGAGTTTTTATAAATAACGGCGTAATTGTTACCGTTAACATTGTTGGAATACCTGGTGATTAAAATACAGTAATACGCGTGGTTGCACAGTAGCATACGGTATTGCACAATATTTTTGAATTATTGATTCTTACGTATGAAGGCACTACTCAATAATTATTATAGTAATTATTGTTCAATATTTTATTTTATTTATTTAATAATTGATCCGTTGATATTTTATATTATTGTTGTTTTAATAATTGTCATTGCACAGTATTCCCATTATCAGATCAATAATTTATATTATTTGGATAATATTATTAGATAGCATGATTAGCAATGTCTAGAAAGTTCTGTCAAGGAGAGGTTTGGTCACCTAATTGCGCGCCAGTAAGGAGAAATCCTTATTGGAAATCTCCCTCTTTCCTGAGAACTGTCTGGTTATCATAATTGTGATTCTGTAATATTATTTATGAATAATTAATTATTAATTTATATGATAAGGAAATATTTATTTGATGTGGATATAAATGATGGATTTATTTATGTGGTTATAAATGAAGAAATTAATATTGAGGTGTTTTATCAGTATTTTGTCGGATTGGAGGTATTAAAAACTCAAATCGGTGTTCCTAAAACTTTATTGCGTGAGTTGTAATTTTAATCCGACCGTTGGATCATTGTGATTTTTGGATATTTTGTACATATATGAGTTGAGTATATGTCCACAAATTTTGAACCGTTGAAAATTAACGTATGATTTGTTATGAATTTTAAAACGTGTTGAAACGGTGTTTAAAATCATCCATTTGTGGATTTCGGATACTTTTGGTCTGGAATTTGGAAAAACTTTCTTCTACAAAGTTGTAGAGAATTTGATTTCGTGTGGAATGAACATAAAATTTGTATTTTTCTAATAAACGGGCTATTTTCTATGAATTACTGAAATTTTGGAAAATAAAATACTTTTATTAAAATGAGGTGGGACACACTTTGGTTTGAATGCATGTGGGTTGCCAAATTAATTGAATTTCAATGATGGAGGGCTGATGGGCTGCTGATTTTTCTAAGGAGGAGGCATAGAATAATTATAATATATTTTATTATTTTAGTCTCCTTTGGTGTTCTAGCATTTTCTTATAAATAGGCGCTTAAGTTAGAATTGAAAATCACACTAGGAACTGAAGTTTTCTCTCTCTATATTCTCGAGCGTATTTTTGTGAGTATTTAGATAGTTTTAGAGTTGCTATTTAGTGCAAGTTTCTTTCGGCTTTACATCCGATATTTTGGTCAAAAGTACTGCTCTTTTGAGGTAGGGGATTGTAAGGGATTTTAAGGGTTATTATGTTTTTCAGTTTTACACTTTTTCAGACCTTCAAAAATTCTGGAAAAAATTGAAATGATAATTTGATGAGTTTCCTAGATTGTGTCCAAAAATGGCGATTTTTGGATGTATAGATTATGAGTTATGAATTTTATGGGAAAAGACTATTTTAAAAGTAAACCCTTATAACCACTTGTGGTTAACTCCAAAATTGAAGTACATGTATATAACAGAAGTATACTCTATAAATTTCAAAATTTTGGACAAAAGTACAATTTATGATAAATGTATAAATATTCGACAGTTTTGGCCATATGAAAAATAGTAAATGAAATTTAAAAATTCTGAGAAAAAAATATATGTTACATATGGGACTATATTATGCTAAATCCCAGAAAAGAAATATTTTTAGAACTGATTTCGTATTTTTCATGAAAATGGGCTAGTTATGATTAAATAAATTAAATATGTTATGTGAAGTAACAAAATTGAAAAATAGGATTTTATGGCTTGGGAATCCTATATATGGTATATGCAAATTTTTGATGAGGATGCTGGTTATTGGTGATGAAATCTTATGAGTTTGGCATTTTAGTCTCATTAAATGTATTAATTAGTAAAGTGTAAACAATTAAAATAAATTGTTTATAAATTTAAGAAATGATTAAAATATTGTGGTAGTATAAATAATATTAGATTATGAGATTATTAAGTGATTTAT
Source organism: Panax quinquefolius (assembly GCA_020205615.1). Classification (NCBI taxonomy): domain Eukaryota; kingdom Viridiplantae; phylum Streptophyta; class Magnoliopsida; order Apiales; family Araliaceae; genus Panax; species Panax quinquefolius. Next base: position 50,153,364 of record CM035168.1, on the reverse strand, counting down.
AACATTTGGATTAAGGTGTTATGAAATCATTGATTTATGAATCTTACTCTTGAAATTAACTGTAGTTGTTGATCGTATTATTTTTATTATCATATATAACATTTTTATAATCCCGGTGATGAAATTTCTCTTTGACTTAAGTGTAAAGATGGGTAGATTATTGGTATGATCGTGACTATGAGTTCTCTTTGGCCAGTAGTGCAAAGATGAATTGTTGACTGGTATGATCATGAACATTGAATTTACAATTGATTATTTTTAGCTTAAGTGCAAAGGTGAATTGATCAACATGGTTATAATTATTGTTTATATAATTCTAAAATGATTATATATTTCTTTGAGATATGAATATCTTTGGCCTGTAGTGCAAAGATGAATTGTTGATGAATATCTTTGGCGTGTAGTACAAAGATGACCTGTTGTTGAATATCTTTGGCCCGTAGTGCAAAGATGACATGTAGTTGAATATCTTTGGCCCGTAGTGCAAAGATAACATGTTGCTGAATATCTTTGGCATGTAGTGCAAAGATGAACTGTTAATGAATATCTTTGGCCCGTAGTGCAAAGATGAACTTATTATTATAATCATGAACAGAAACTGTGATTTGATATAACCATGATCTTTGATATTTCAGGTAAAGACAGGTGATGTAAATTATCTTCGTCCTGGATGAGAAAAGGAATTTGAAACCACAAATATGATTATGAGTTATTCATATGATTGTGGACAGGAACTGTTGATTGATGTTACAGGGATAAAACATTGTTAGTGGACTTTTAACATAGAGAAGATAATAGACATTATGGTCTATTTGACTCTTTTAATGGATTGCTCGTTCCGCTGCAACTATGGTTGAAAAGTTTTATCATATACCATATGTTCTAAATCTCTTATTTATTACTAATGAAGGCTATTGATAATTTAATTATCTTTAGTCATGATATTCTTTACTGAGCTAGTTGTGCTCACCCTTTTGCTTCACAATTCCTTTCAGGTAATAAGAGTGTAGTTGGGTCGAGCGGGGATAATAGGGGAATAGTGTGGTGGTCCGAGGCTATCAAAGTTTCTCAACACATTATAAAACGGCATGACATACAATATATAATTGTATTGAGGACCTAAGATGTGTGTGTCTTATATTATACGTCACTTAATAATTGATTTTGGTGAAAAACAATAGGGTGAGGTGAACCCAACTTTGGAAGGGTGTTTTGCCACTATCATACAAGATGTCTAATGACATACAATCTCGTATTATCAGAAGAAAGGGTTGTGCACATCCACTTGTTGAGTATATCTACGAGCACTACCTATATGATCTTGGAGTTGGGTTGAAACATAATGTTCAATCGCAGACGGTGGAGATAGTTATATGTCAAGAGAAGACTCACCATTGGAAGGAACATGATAGTAATCTTCTCATTTTCTTTGGGTTCTATTGGATCAACCAAGGATAATTCTCTGGACATATGATATCTATCATAACTTAGATTCATGGCCTCCTATGTACGAAGGTTTCCTTGAGCACTTCCCAAAAATTTTAATTTCTAAAACATGATTCTAGATTGTACCTTTATGTAAGGTATCACTTTGTGAGTGTCGTCCATAGTTGGGACATGAGTCACAGCTTGGTATTAAAACTCACAGTATATGTGTTGTTGTATTTTGCACGACAATTGTAGTAATAAAGTTGTAGTTGTTTTCTGTACCATGTATTTGGTGACTCAGAATAGGTTGGATGGATTGGACCTATTTTGGAGGCGTCACAACTGTGATTTTGTTTTTCAACCAAAACAGTTAATTCAACATACTATGCTTATGTTTATCCATCCTCTTTCGAATTCAATAGTCAATTTATATATTATACAACTAATTAAACCTTAATTTTACTTTAAACTAAGTCATATTCATATATGTTCATACCAATGCACTATAATATGATTTCCTTCACAAAATACATACTTAACATGAATTCATTCACTATACATTAATTCATTCACTATATAAACTTATGAGAACAATTTTATAACAAACAATTTATCATATAAAGCTATATACAACAAACAATTCAACCTTCACAAATTTTTTACAGAGAATTTTAGAAGAGAATATAACTATAACTTTTTGAAAAATACAAGCAAGAGGATACCTTAATTTTAGAAGATGATGGCTATTCTTTTGATTATGAAGCTTTCTTTTTCCCCAATTCCTCTCTCTAGACTTCTCCCAATTCTCCCTTACTTTTCTCTATAATTTTCTTCTTCTCTTCTTTTTCTTCCTTTGAGTCTTTCTCCCTATTCTAAACTCTAACTTACGTACTAAACCAAATATAACGTATAAGATATAATATATTTATGAAGTATATAATATAATTATAACTTTAACTGACATCAGTTTTTTTTTAAACTCAGAAGCCATAAGGCTTGTTTGGCTAACTAACTAAAAATTAACCCATTAAATCATACACCTTGTTTAGTAAAACAGATTTAAATTAAAGACTTAACATTCATTAAGCCTTGCTTGGCAAAAACTGAATTAACCTCCCTTAACTTATTTTAATAACTCCTTTATAATATAGTTTATGGTCACACTTTAATTAATTAAATTTTAATATTCAATTTAATTAATTCTAATAACAATTTATTAAATTAATTCACCACATAAATCAATACGACATAATTATGATTTTCTTTATAATTATAATTTCATTTAATCAACTAAATATTAAAATATTATCTCATGATGATCAATTTCCTTAACTCGTTAATTATTTATACAACAAATAAATAATCAAATCAAATAAAATCAAACAAATATTTATTCTACAATAAACACATTAATTAAATATTTTATATAATTCCATAAATATTTAAAATTATAATTTAAATTTTCAGATTGTTACATCCTTCCATCCTTACAAGGATTCTGTCCCCAGAATCACAACTCAAGCAAATCATTCATCACATTCTTCTCTCTTTACAAAGATTTTGTCCCCAGAATTGAAAACACAGATTAAACAAATAACTCAGGGTAATCTTTCATCATTTTATCTTCGAGTTCCCACGCAGCTTCTTCAGCATTGTGGTTCCTCCATATCACCTTCACAGAGTGTATCACCTTATTCCCGAGCAGTTGTTCTTTCCTGTCGACTATCTGGATAGGAACCTCTTTACAAGACAAGTGTTTATCGAACTGTAAAGGTTCGTACTCTATCACATGCTTGTAATCGGGTTTATACAGTCGTAAAATTGAAACATGAAAAACATTATGAATGTGTTCCAACTGTGGAGGTAGAGCTACCTCATAAGCCACTTCTCCTACTCTTCGCAGCACTTCGAAGGGTCCAATAAACCTCAGGTTTAGCTTTCCCTTTTTACCAAAATAGATTTTCCCCTTCAAAGGAGAAACTTTTAAGAACACGAAATTTCCCACATTGAATTCACAATCTTGTCTGTGTTAATCAGCATACTTCTTCTGTCTATCTTGAGCAGCTACCAACCTTGTCCTGATGAGTTTAACAACCTCAGCAGTTTGTTATACCAGTTTCGGTCCTAATAGTTGGCATTCACCAACTTCATCCCAAAGATCGTGGAGTTCGCACTTCACCCATACAATGCTTCGTAAGGCAGCATGCCGATGCTTGCGTGGTAACTGTTGTTGTAGGAAAATTCCACCAATGGTAAATGTTCATCCCAGCTCCCTTTGAAATCCATGATGCATGCTCTCAGCATATCTTCCAACGTCTTGATTGTTCATTCGCTTTGGCCATCTGTTTGCGGATGATATGCCATACTCATTCTCAACTGTGTTCCCATGCATACTTGTAGTTTCTTCCAGAAGTTTGATGTGAACCTCGGATCTCTATCTGACACAATTGACACTGGAACTCCATGTCTCGAAATGATTTCTTTAACGTACAACTTTGCTAACTGATCAAGATTGAATCTAATCTTTATTGGCAAAAAGTGTACTGATTTTGTCAGTTTGTCCACTATCACCCAAATTGCATCGTATCCTCTCTGAGTAGTTGAAAGACCCATTACAAAATCCATTGTGATGTGTTCCCACTTCCATTCCGGTATTTCCAATGGTTGAAGTAATCCGCTTGGTCGTTGATGCTCGACCTTGACTATTTGACATGTCAAGAATTTTACTACACATTCTGCAACATCTCTTTTCATGTTTGGCCACCAAAAGTGTCGTCATAAATCTTGATACATCTTCGCACTTCCCTGGTGTATCGAATATCTTGAGTTATGAGCTTCGGTTAACATTTCTTCTTTAATATCTGGTACTGCTGGAACCCAGATTCTTCCCTCGAATCTTAGTAACCCTTCAGTATCGATCTTGTATTTCACTTCACCACTCTCAACCACTTTCTCTTTGATCTTTCCACATTCTTCATCTTGTAGTTGAGCATTCTTCACCTTGTCAACAAATGTTGAACTAGCTTCCATCTGGAACAATCTTTCATCGGTTTCTTTTGGAAATTTGATTTCCAACCACATTCGCTTTGCCTGGATGATAAAAGATCACACAATCATAATCTTTTATCAATTTCATCCATCTCCTTTGACGCATGTTCAGGTCCTTCTAAGTAAAAATATACTTTATACTCTTATGGTTTGTGTATATCTCACATTTTTCTCCATAGAGATAGTGCCTCCGTATCTTTAGAGCAAATACTACTGCAGCCAACTCTAAATCATGAGTCAGATATCCTTTCTCATAGTCCTTCAATTGTCTTGATGCATAAGCAATAACATTGTCGTTCTGCATAAGAACACAACACAATCCTTTTTGTGAGGCATCACTATACACCACAAAATTTCCTGTATTATCTGGTAATGACAACACAGGTGCCACACTTAACTTCTTTTTCAAGTCTTGAAAACTTTCCTCACACTTCTCCGTCCAAACAAATTTTACAGATTTCCTTGTCAAATTTGTTAACGGAGTGGCAATCTTGGAAAAATCCTGGATAAACAGTCTATAATAATCAGCCAGTCCCAAGAAACTCCTCACCTTTGAAGGTGTTATTAGTTGTTCTCAATTGATTATAGCTTCAACTTTTGATGGATCCACTGAAATCCCATCTTTGTCAATCACATGCCTAAGAAATTATACACGTTCTAGCCAAAACTCACACTTAGAGAATTTCGCGTATAGTTTTTCCTTTCTTAGTGTCTCCAGCGTCAAACATAAATGTTCCATGTGTTCTTCTTGAGATTTTAAATACACCAAAATATCATCAATGAATACGACCATAAACTTATCTACGAATGGTTTAAACAACTTGTTCATCAAATCCATGAACGCTGCAGGGGCGTTTGTCAAACCAAAAGACATCATAAAAAATTTGTAATGTCCATACCGAGTTCAAAATGCCATCTTCGGTACATCCTCCTTCCTTAAATTCAGTTGATGATACCCACTTCTCAAATCTATTTTTGAGAAATATCTATCACCCTTCAATCAATCAAACAAGTCATCTATTCTTGGCAATGGATATTTATTCTTAATATTGATTTTTTTTAATTCCCTATAATCAATGCAAAGACGCATTGACCCATCCTTCTTCTTCATGAATAACATCGGCGCTCCCCACGGTGACACACTTGGCTGAATGTTCTTCTTATCTAACAGCTCTTGCAATTGTACCATTAGTTCCTTTATTTCTACTGGAGCCATTCTATACGGGGCCTTCGATATTGGAGTGGTTCCTGGCGCTAAGTCGATCACGAACTCAATCTCTAAATTAGACGGAAGTCCTGGCAAATCTTTCAGAAACACATCCATGAATTCCCTAACCACTGGTATCTCTTCAAGTTTCACCCCCTTCCTCTGAGTATCGACTATATAAGCTAAATAACCCACACAGCCTTGACTCAACAACTTCTTGGCCTGCATAATCGTCAGACATCTCGCATATCTAAGCAATCTGCTACCAAAAAAAACTACCTTTGATGGAGTCATAAGGTTTACACATTTCTTTTGGCAATCAATTATTGCTCCATAATTGAACAACAAATCCATTCCCAAAATAACATCAAACTCTCCAAGTTTTATCGAAATTAAATCTACCATCATAACATTTTCCTTAATGTTCACCCTATAATTCTTGTATACGAACCTAACAGGAATCACTTCCCTATTCCCAATTTTTATGTTTAAAGGGAAATTCAATTCTTTTCTAGGCAATCCCATCATCTTAGCAAACTCATCAAATATAAATGAGCAAGTAGCACCCGAAATAAATAATATATAAGCATCAATATCATTGATTGGGATAATACCTGACACCACATCTTTTGATTGAACATCATCCTGCACAGTCCTGTTGAAGGTTCTGGTTGTGGGTCTGTTAGATGACGTTGGTCCCGAAATGGTCAATGTACCTCCACTGCTACCTCCCTTATTTCTCGTCGTCTCTTCAGCTTTCTTCTTAGGGTACTCACGAGAAAAATGATCCTTTGACCCGCACGTGTATCAAACATTCTTCTTGGGTTGACTGCAATTTGGGGTAATGTGACCCTCCCGGCCACAGTTAAAGCATACATGCTTCCCCCTTAAGCACACACCCATGTGAAACTTCCCGCATGTAGCACATGCTTCAAACTTCTTCTTCTGCTGATTACCTTGCTGGTTTCCTGAACCCACATTTCCATTCCATTTCCTCTTTAGGTTATTGCTACCATTTCCACTGTTACCACCACCATTCTTAACTTCGCCCTCATTCTTCTTCTTTCTCTGCTCTTGGTTGTGCTTTGTTACGGCCTCGCCTCCACTCTTAGCGAGAATTGCCTTCTCAAGCACCACTGCGAATGTCTTCAGCTAGAACAGGGAGACCCTACTACACAACCAGGGTTTCAGTCCCTGTTCAAATCTCCTCACTTTGTGCTCATCTGTGTTGACTTGATATGACGCAAACCTCGCTAGCTCGTTGAATTTTGCGGCATATTCCGACACCGTCATTGATCCCTGCTTCAGTTCTAGAAAATGCACCTCCATCTGATTCTTCGAACTCTCTGGGAAATAGGTCTCGAAAGATATCTCCTTAAACCAATCCCATGTCATCACCCCTTGTCCTCCACGAGTTTTATTGGCTTCTCACCAATAACTAGCCTATTCTTTCAACATAAATGTTGCAAAAATAGTCTTCTGATTCCCACCTACTCTAGCTACATCAAATACATTCTCTATCTCTATGATCCAGTTCTGTGCCACAACTGGATTCATGGACCCACGGAATTTTGGTGGTCCAACCGCCTTGAAGTCCTTAAATGTCATAGCTTGATTTCACGCGGTTGATTACAGAATTCACCCGTCAAGACTGGTCACTAGTCACTGAACTGGATTAGCCTCAACATTGTTGTTATTGCTAGATCCCTTAGGGGTTCTTTGTCAGGGTTGACGTCTTGGAGGCATTTTCTGTTAAAATACACTCATTAGACTATTACTCAATTTCTTTAAGTATTTCTACTTAATTTGCACACCATAAAAGACTATCACATAACACATAACACTTTGAATAAAATAATAACTTTTATTCATTCATAATCTTTTTGAAATCATAATAACAATAGCATCACTGCTATTTACATTACTTTCCTAAACTACTAAAGTTCCAAGATAACATCATCATTATATCCCATAGGTTACATAACACTTGGGATTTACATTTTATTTATCATATCATAAATCACATATCAAGTACATTCCCTACGATGTCCTACTAAGATACTGCGTAGCCTTACGACGCTCTTCCTCCATAATTCGGAACATTGTTCGGCGATCTAATATGTACGATGGCAGCGTCTCGAACTGAATCGGATAACCCATGACCCGATCTTGAGCTCGATTAATCACGGTGTTGAATACGCTATTCATCTCTTCCATCTTGATCATCTTTGCTTGTGCCTCTCTCTTTGCTATCATGGCTCATTGATAAGCTTCTTCGTATGCGTCTTCGACACTTGCCCTCTTAGTAGATTCTTCCTTCAGCTTGTTCTTCAATTCTGCGATTTCCTCTTTCAGTTGCTCGTTTTCTCCTTCGGTGTGGATCAAGTTCTCTTCGACATTATTCAAGCGTTCATATCGATCCTGGATCTCGTTGTCCTTCTGCACCATTGCGAACTACTGTTCAGCTACTGTCTCTTACAACTCCTCGACGCTATCCCGAAGTTACACATTGCGGTCGTATACTTCGTCGTACATACGGGCGGCGATCGAGTTAAGTGGAAGCTCTTCTTCCTCGTCATCCTCATCCTTATTTGACTGTGACAGCTCTTCAGGGTATTCCTCGTCCTCTCTATCTCATCATCCTCATCAGGTAACCTCTCCTGCTTAACCACTGTGACCAACAGAGTTGTTTCCCGTGGCAGTAGTTGTTCCCAAAACACCTAAATATCTCGAGGCTCCTTCTCTCTAGGCATCTGGGATCCTTCCTCCCTAGCATGGATAGATTCTCCTACATTAGCCATCTTGACAACAATTTTTTTTTAAGTTTTAATTATTAATCATTACTACTTGACACTCACGAGCACATAAGTTGTAATCGCATAAGCACATAAGTGTTTTATTACTTCTTCCTTAAAACTTGATATGAGTTTATCACCACTATCTTTTCAAAGGTTACTTCCTAAGGCTTTTCCCCACCTAAAGTTCATAACCTAAGGCTTTGATACCAACTTGTGACACCCCCAAATCTGGGTGTTCACTTTCCATACATTCATACTATCTACCCAAATAAAATAACATTTAAACCATAAATCCTCCCTATAAAAAGGTTACATCATTAAATCCAAAATATCCCAGGTTGTCTAACCTTAACATCAATCAAGTGCGGAAATAAAATAATTACATCACATCATTAATTATAAAGTCTATTAACATAAAAGTCATTAAATTACAAGTCTTCATCACTTCTACGTTTTTCCCTTTCCTTTGCTAGTTGTAGGTTCAACGACCTTCTCAACTTTAGCTGCAATGAGTGTATATATGCAAGAGTGAGCAAACAAAGCTCACTTGAATAATAATGAATAAACATTATATCAACTGCCAAATGAATAGGTTCAATAGAAATGAATAAAGTACTTCATCAATAATAATAAGGAACAGTACTTGAAATATATAACTGAGGGTCAAAAGACCATGAACTATGTCTATAGTTATAAGTATTCTTTCAACTTAAACTTTAATAGTCATAAGACTATAAGGACTCCTCGTACTTAGGGGGATCAGCCCTTCGTACTGTAACGACCCCAAAATTCATACAATATAATTCTCAACTTCGGTCGTTAATAACACATCTACCTTCTGATTTTACATCATTATTTGATGTTAAACTTTATAAAATACGGAAATAATTTAAACTTTTATGTCTTTCTACTTTAATTCCCTGAATCAAAACCTTTATCATTTACAAGTCTTTGAATCAATCTTATTTTATGATTCGCTTTATCACTGTTATTATATAAAATTTTACATTTCAATCAGATAACTGTAACGACCCCAAAATTCATACAATATAATTCTCAACTTCGGTCGTTAATAACACATCTACCTTCTGATTTTACATCATTATTAAATGTTAAACTTTATAAAATGCGGAATAATTTAAACTTTTATGTCTTTCTACTTTAATTCCATGAATCAAAACCTTTATCATCTACATGTCTTTGAATCAATCTTATTTTATGATTCACTTTATCACTGTTATTATATAAAATTTTACATTTCAATCCGATAACCTTTACATATCAGATAACTCTAACTTTATCTTTACAACTCAACATAAAACTATACATCATAAAACATTTAGTACATCTCATGAATCTTAAGCATGGTATAAAGAAATAACAACTTTAGCTAAAATATTAATCTTAGTATTATTATTTCCGATCCACGTCATTCAAGTAGCACATAGTGTTACCTTCAACCTTAACTTTTAAAAAATGGTTATTTACAAGGTTGAGCTCGACAGCCCAGCAAAATCTAATAATTTTCATGCGTCACGTACCACATAATAACATGCTCAACATATATCTCATAAACATTGGACTAACATAACATATATGTTACAGTTTATATAACAAGTATAAAGATTGAGTTCCTTACTCAATCAAAGATGCTTTCACTCAATCAACGTAGTCATAAGTTGACTTTAACATTTCATACATTCAACATATATATAACACATCATGCTCTTTGCAATAAATATTTAAAACAATCAAATTCACATAACAAATAGGAACTGAAAGACTTGCCTTTACCGGCGTTTTACCAACACGCTAATACTTCGCGTCCTTGCACAACCTACACTGTATGTGAGATTGATAATAAACAAAATCAATACTCAATCTCATGGTCAAATATATTCTAAGACCTTACTTTATCTTATTATCCTTTATAATTTTTTTATAGACATCTAACTGTGTTTTATATGAAACTCGATTTTATTTTCATTTTCATCACCACACATGCTAGACTATCGCACATGTAGTTTAATGTCCGTATATCACACCATTTTATTATACCACTTTGGTTTCAAAAATGCATATTCAACATATTGTTTACATGTTTAATTTTCCTTCAAAAATCAAAAATCGCCCCTTTCGATTTCTTTCCATTATTATTCTTGTATTATCATCTTTTCATACTCAGATGCACATAACATCCAATATTAGCCAATAGTTAGACACTTTGTATACCAAAGTTTAGAAACACTATTATTCTTAGGCATTTTATCGAGCACGTTATGTGCATACATTAACTTATCTCAACTCTTGATCTTAAATAGTTAATTATGCGTAGAATGTAATAACACATATCTATACTCATTACATATGTCAAAACATGTTGTTAATCATCAAAATATATCATCACCCAAAATCTTAATTCAAACAAAATTATAAAACTCATCTTCACAATTTTTTTAACAAAACGTTGTTTTCGTTTTTAACGTAACTCCTTCGTTACATTTCCATTTTTGTTCCTTCTTACATAGAATTAACCCTTACTCAGTGTAATATAACCTCATCTAGGCCTTAAAGTCAGATCCTTGTCCATCTAAAATAGATTCTGCAATTTATCAACAACTCTAGAAAATTTTATTTTCTGGACAGTCTTACTAAACAATTTATTTCAGATATGATCCGGTCTATAAAATGGCTCAATCTCACGAGTCTAGCTAGTAAACTTCCATATCTACAACTTTGCGGTTTAAAGTTTCTTCATATTCAAAACACACGAATTTATATGATTTTTTCAAAGTCAGAAACCGTAACAGTTTTGATTTTATGGGCAGATTGTTTTCCCTTCGGACCATCCTTACTAAAATAGACACTGCAAGAAATCTACAAGGACTTTTCATGTGATTCCACTTTCAAAATATAGCTTACTTCCATAGCTTCGATTTGATATAAGGCTCACTTTCTAACTCATTATACCCAAACAGGTATGAATTTCACAAGATCTGTCCACAATAACTCAAAACCTACGAATTTTGTTCTTCAAATTTTCTTTCCATTTCATTTTCTTTCTTGAATCCTCTTGTTTGATTCTTGATAATCCAACATTAAACCAATATAAACAAGATTAAGCATGATCTACTTGTTAGGTTTTGTGAAAATCAAAGTAGCAATCAAATTGAAAAATTAGCGGAAGCGAAATAAAATCAGATTTTAAAATTTTTCACAAACCAATTACCCGGATCATCCTTTATGCATATTATTAATTAAACGAAGAATAAGAAATTATGAAATCATACCCTTGTAGAAACGAGCTTCCTCAGTGCGAGTTCACCTCCTACTTATCCATGATCTCCTTGAATCTCCTGTAGATTCCTTCCTTTGATCAATGTAAGCCACCCAAGTGTATGGCCTCTATAGATGATCCACCAAAGAAGAAGAATTTTCAAGAAGAAGGGTATTGGCTCAAACCCTAGTTTTTCTATCTCAGATAGAAAAAGGAGGCGTACTCTCAACTCTAGGAATTACGTATATTAGATATCCGATATAAGACTCTCTTATAAAGATATCATGTAACCTATTTTAATTAAAATAAGGTATTATTTATTTAATTAAACTCTTTTAATTAAAAATGGGCTCCTAATCCTATTAGGGGTAATTAATTAAACTCCTTTAACTAATTTTCCTTCCTAATCCAATTAGGAATAAATGAGAGTACTTATATTAAATTAATTCCTAAACCTTTGTTTTAGAAATTAAAATAATAATAATTGTAATAATATTAATAAGACTCCTCTTATTAATTTATATTTAATATTTCAAAATATTAAATAATAAATATTAAGCTATTTAATTTATTCTATCACCATAGATTAAATTAAATACACTTAACATATTATTACAATTATGCCATTAACTTCTTAAATAATTATTCTTCCTTTTATGGTGTGACCCTTTAGGTTCTCCATATTAAACCTATTGTGAATAAATCAATTAGAACAATTCTAATCTCATTTAAATAAATAAATTAAACAAATAATTTATTTAAATAAATAATATTTATTCTACAATAGGATAAGCCTCCCCAAATGATCAACGACTTTCCGGATAATATAGATTTCAACATTAATCATAAAAGAACCTTTGAGTAAATAGTTACCGTCTAATTCAATCCTTCCACCATACAATGTCCCAATTAAATATAAGACATGGAATTCTTGTCAAGTCTTATTTTATTTATTCATATGTATTTCGATTCCTAAATGCACAACTCCTAATGAATGCAAATTAGAAACTACTTTCTAATTTCATTCCACCTTAACCAAGGATTCACAGGTTGTCATTTATCGAATCACATAGGACATTTCTCCTTTTACTAGAAGTGGTAGATTCTTTATTGATCATTCATTATCTTCATATATAATTTATTACACCCAAGCATACCCTTTGATATACTCTAAGAGTCTTAAGGAATAAGTCAAAGTGTAATTCATTATATATAAGATACTATGATGATCTCAAGTCTAAGGATCATTTGTACTACTATCACTACTGAAATTCCTATTGACAGTAAGTAAAACTTCATTAGGTATTCCTTAGCGAGTCACGCTCAATGAACTTATTCTCTAATAAGCACCTACATACTTGCTTTAGTGTCTCCACACAAATGATCATGAGATCAATCATCCTCATCCAATGAGCAAGCAACGTATGTACCAATCTATCCGGATTCACTAATCCCCAATTTAGTAATCCAATGATTGGGAACTATTTTAGTTTTAAGCTTTCTAAGAATTTAGATCTCATTAGAATGATCATCATCATTATTCTAAAAGCGTTGCTTAAAACTATGGGTTTATCACATATTATTAAAACAAAGACCATGTAGATAATAAATGCCTTTAATAAATAATTCTTTTATTAATAAATAAAAAAGATTGATTACACAGTATATGCTTTATCATCATTCATGATTGGCTTGTATGCATAATACTTTTAATCTCCCACTTGCACTAAAGCCAATCGCCGTGGTATCTCATACCCATCTTCTCTAAGTGACGATCAAACTGCTGTTGTGTTAACGCTTTAGTAAATGGATCTGCAATATTGTCTTGAGAGTCCATACGCTCCAGGGTGACGTCTCCTCTTTCAATGATCTCTCCGATCAAATGAAATCGCCGCAACACGTGTTTGGATTTCTGATGAGACTTGGGTTCCTTAGCTTGCAAATGTGACTCCAAAGATGTTGTCACGAATAAAAGGCACTGGTCCTTTAATGCTAGAAACCACACCAAGTTCGATAATGAACTTCTTCATCCAAACAGCTTCCTTTGCAGCTTCACTTGCAGCTATGTACTCTGCCTCTGTCACTGAATCATCAACTGTTTGCTGCTTTGAACTTTTCCAACTCACTGCGCCACCGTTTAAGGTAAACACATACCCTCAAACGCATTCTTCATCATCTTGGTCTGTTTGAAAACTTGAGTCTGTGAAGCCCTCTAGTTTTAATTCAGACCCACCGTAGACAAGAAATACATCCTTAGTTCTTCTTAAGTACTTTAGGATATTTTTCACTGCCTTCCAGTGTTCTTCTCCGGATTCGACCGATATCTCGCTTGTTACACTAAGTGCATGAGCGACATCTGGTCTAGTACATATCATACTAGTACATGATAGATCCTATTGTTTGAAGCATAAGCAATCTTACTCATACGGTTTCTCTCCTCGTGTCTTTGGGGCTTGTTTCTTGGAGAGATGTATTCCATGGCTCATCGGCATGAGACCTCTTTTGGAATCTTCCATGCTAAACCTTTTAGCATCAAGTCAATGTACGTTCCTTGGGATAAGCTAAGCATCCTTTTAGATCTATCTCTATAGATCTTTATCCCCAAAATATAGGATGCTTCTCCCAAGTCCTTCATGGAGAAGTGTTTAGATAACTTGATTTTAATTGATTGCGACAGATAGGAATATCATTCCCTCGGTAATATATCATCAACATATAATACAAGGAATGAAACAGCGCTCCCACTAACCTTCTTGTACACACATGATTCATCCTCATTTTTGATAAAATCAAACTCTTTGATTGTCTCATCAAAACGAATTTTCCACCTACGAGAAGCTTGCTTTAATCCATAAATGGATCATTGTAGCTTACAAACTCGATTTGTTCCAACCTTTGAAACAAATCCCTCTAGTTGTGTCATATACACATCCTCCTCAAGTTTCCCATTGAGGAAGGCCGTTTTCACGTCCATCTGCCAGATTTCGTAGTCATTGTAAGCTGCAATCGCAAGCAAAATCCGAATGGACTTGAGCATTGCTACTGGTGAGAAGGTTTCGTCATAGTCAACTCCTTGTCTTTGTTTGAAACCTTTTGCAACCAGTCGGGCCTTATAGGTCTCAACCTTGTCGTCTGCTCCAGTCTTTCTTTTAAAGAACCATTTACACCCAATAGGCTTAATGCCTTTAGGTGGTGAGACCAAAGTCCATACTTGGTTCTCATACATGGAGTCCATCTCAGATTTCATGGCTTCTTGCCACTTCTCTGAGTCTTGACTACTCATAGCCTGTTCGTAATTCAATGGATCATCATCATCTATGATGCGTACCTCATTGTCATCTTCTATGACAAGTCCATACCTATCTGGCATCTTTGGTACTCTTCCAGATTTACGAATAGGGTGTGGTATGTAAGAATCTCTACTTGGTTAGGTACCTCACTTTGATCGAGGTATTTTGTGGTTCTTGAACCTCTTCAAGATATATCTTACTCCCAATCGACCCCTTCAAGGATAAATTCCTTTTCCAAGAAGGCGACATGTTTGGCAACAAACACCTTTTGATCAGTTGGATGATAGAAATAATACCCCGATGTTTCTTTAGGGTATCCCACAAATCTACATTTGTCAGATCTAGTCTGCAACTTATCGTTTTCAAACTTTTTGACATAAGCTAGACAACCCCAAGTCTTAACATGCTTAAGATTTGGTTTCCTCCCTGTCCATAACTCATATGGGGTCTTGGGGACGGATTTTGTAGGTACCTTATTAAGTAGGTATGCAAATAGATTCTAGGGCATATCCTAGAAGGATCTTTGGAAGGTCGGTAAAACTCATCATAGATCGAACCATGTCCAACAATGTTCGATTTCTCCTTTCGAGATACACCATTCATCCGTGGGCGTCCCCGGTGGAGTCCATTGTGAGATTATACCATTTTCTTTGAGACAATTGCGAAACTCACCACTTAAGTATTCTCCTCCTCGATCGAACGAAGAATCTTAATACTCTTACCAGCTTTGCTTCTCAACTTCACTTCGAACTCTTTGAACTTTTCAAATGATTCATTTGTATTTCATTAAATACACATATCCAAATCTTGAGTGGTCATCGATGAATGTAATAAAATAAGAATACCCTCCTCGTGCGATTGCTTGTCATAGGTCCACATACATCCATGTGTACCAACGCTAACAACTCTGTAACTCTTTCTCCTTTTCCATTAAAAGGAGATTTAGTCATTTTACCCATGAGACAAGATTCACAGGTTGGATATGATTCATAATCGAGATAGCTCTAGAGCCCATCTTTATCTGAACTTGGATAATCTTGTTTCATTAATATGACCAGTCTCACAGTGCACATGAAGGTATAATTAACATCATCTCTTTTCCTTTTCTTAGTTTGTTCAATTTGAAATATATTTTCATGCAAGTCAAGTATATAAAGTCTATTTCGCAAATTACCAACACCATATAAAACATTATCATTATAAATAGAACAACCGTTGTTCTTTATTATAATATTAAAACCATCCATATCCAATACAGAGATAGAAATAATGTTTCTAATGATATTTGGAACAAAATAACAATTATTTAAATTAATGAACTTACCAGTAGCGCGTTAAACAATAAGTCCCTACAATTAATGCAAAGAACCTTTGCTCCATTTCCTACTCGTAGATCGACCTCATCCTTGCTCAACTTTCTACTTCCGACCAATCCTCGTGATATTATTACATATATGAGAACCACATCCGGTATCCAATACCCAAGTAGAAGATTGACTTTCGGAAAAACTAATTTCAATCATAAACAAACCTTGATTAGGATTGAAGCTTCTCAAGCTTCTTCTCGCTTTTGTTTCATGAGATAATCCTTGCGGTTCCTCTTCCAAAGTGACGGCTTATTGCAATGGAAGCAAATTCCTTTGCTAGTGGATCAGTTTCTTTGATCCTTCCTTTTCGCCTTTCCTTTAGCCTTCTTGGATTTCTTCTTTTCGGAAGATACCTTGGGCCTCTTCCTTTCTTGGAAGAATCATCCACCAAGAAGACATGGTTCTTCTTGGATGGGAAGTGACCTTCAAATAGCTTCAACATGTTAAGTAATTCAAGCAAGTGACATCCAACTTATTCATGTGAAAATTCACAACAAATTGTGAGAAGGTGTGCGGGAGTGACCGCAAGACTAAATCTTGACTCAACTCCCCATCCACGATTTAAACCCAAGTCGTCCAAGACGCTCAATCAGTTGATCATCTTTAGGACATGAGTCTCAACCAGTAGTGCCCTCGGTCCATCCGAGATCTAAGAGCTCCTTAGATATTTCATATCTAGCGATCCTACTTTGCTCACCATACAACTCTCGAAGGTGCGAGAGCATAGTAGAAGCATCCATGTTTTCATCTTGTGTCAAGCTCGTTACTTTCGTGGATGCGAGCATGATGCTCGAGCCACAGATGCATCATCTTGCCACCGCTTAAAAGTAGCAATCTCTTCCTCGGAGAGGATGTCTCTCGCAACTTTTTTTGCATCGGGCGAATTTAGGACATAAGAAATCTTTTCAGCAGTGAGAACAATTCTCAGATTCCTTAACCAGTCCGTATAGTTCGGTCCAGTCAGTTTGTTAGCATCAAGTATGCTACGTAGTGAAATTAGTGAATGTGACATTTTCAAAATTCTGCATGTAAAAGACAATATTTTAGCAAACATTCATTTAATTAATTACCAAAATAAATTAGGTCTTATTTTATATTGGTATCTCCCACTATTTTCTTCAAACTATATTACCCTCATTTATATAGTTCGGCAAAATCTAATTAAAGTTTTTTGCTAGTGAGAATAAGGATCCCATTTCAAATATATATAGCCTTGTGGTGACACAACAAACTATATATAAATAAATAGGTAGACAACTCCTTGTCAATTACATCAACATGTAACTCCTTATGTTTTGCCTCTTAGATTATTTTGATCAAGTGGTGACACATCCGAATCAAAATTATCTAAGTTAAGTCCAACCTAGCACTTCCATATATTCAAAAAGAAAAATATCTCCTTGTGGTGACACAACAAAACAATATTGTTCAATTTTCTTTATAAGCATCAAATGTGATAATTAACATCTTAAATACTTAATACTTGCCTTGTGGTGACACAACAAACTCATATTAAATATTTAATACTCTATTAATTTTATCATGCTAGAAGGCGACGTTCGATATTCTAAATATCTTTGAACGCTTAAGACTTAATATAAAAAAAACTTTGAGGGATTTGTTAATATTTGTCTCATCTTGTTTAGCGCGCATGCAAATATATATATATAATACGCGTCATATTATTAAATATGCGAAGCATGTTTGCATAATATATAATATATAATACTAGCATGCACATATAGAATACTATATTCTACCCGGATTGATTATGGACTTTTATTCTAGTTTGGTTCACTAGAGCCACCAAGTGAACCAAAAGGTCAAACCCTAGGGTGAAAAGAATAAACATTTAAATATAACTATTACATTTAAACCCGGGCTCCATTACAAACGGGTCTTTTAGCGCTCCTTGCTCCTTGATCTTCGGTTCTTCGAAAAATTCTAACTAGTCCTATTACGTAAACTATTTTATTTAAATAGAAACCTTGATCAGCAGTCAAGGGGAAGTACATAGGAGAGAGATAGAATTTACATCAAGAAGAAAACAAGAAAAGATGAGGTACGCAGACCCCATTTAATAAAACCCATTCATTCAAACATCCAACTAAAATAAATCCAATCACATTGGTCAATTGTCCATAATCAATCCCATTTATTATCATACATATCATCATATGTATCAATAAATTAAATCATTCCATATATATATGAGTATCATTTAATGGGCAATTTTATGTTGCATGAAATCCAATTTCAAGATTAAAATAAACTCTTTTATTTTAATTATAAAATTATTAAGATTAATATATATATATATATATATATATATATAAATTATATATATATATAATAAAAGTCCAACTTTGTATTAAACCGGCAGGACCTTGCTTTAATATCCTGGACATATATACTGCCACGCGGAAAGAAAAAAAATAAAAAGCCAACCGGATTTAGCCGCAAAATATAATAATATATATATTAACCGTTCAGCAAAATAGCAACAGGTTATAAGTACTAACGCCACACGGATTCCAACAAGTTGCACGGACTGCATAAAAAAAAAGTTTTTCCGAAAATGGTTTTCGGCAAAATATATATATATATATTCAATAAAATAATAATTTTATACAACAAATTATGCCCAATAAATTATTCAAAATACATACCCATACATATATGGAATCAAAATAATTAATAATTCACATAAAGTTTGGCTCTGATACCACTGTTAGGTTTTGTGAAAATCAAAGTAGCAATCAAATTAAAAAATTAGCGAAAGCGAAATAAAATCAGATTTTAAAATTTTTCACAAACCAATTACCCGGATCATCCTTTATGCATATTATTAATTAAACGAAGAATAAGAAATTATGAAATCATACCCTTGTAGAAACGAGCTTCCTCAGTGCGAGTTCACCTCCTACTTTCTCTGCGATCTCCTTGAATCTCCTGGTAGATTCCTTCATTTGATCAATGTAAGCCACCCAAGTGTATGGCCTCTATAGGTGATCCACCAAAGAAGAAGAATTTTCAAGAAGAAGGGGTATTGGCTCAAACCCTAGTTTTTCTATCTGTATAGAAAAAGGAGGCGTACTCTCCAACTCTAGGAATTACGTATATTAGATATCTGATATAAGACTCCTCTTATAATGATATCATGTAACCCTATTTTAATTAAAATAAGGTATTATTTATTTAATTAAACACTTTTAATTAAATGGGCTCCCTAATCCTATTAGGGGTAATTAATTAAACTCCTTTAACTAATTTTCCTTCCTAATCCAATTAGGAATAAATGAGAGTACTTATATTAAATTAATTCCTAAACCTTTTTTTTAGAAATTAAAATAATAATAATTGTAATAATATTAATAAGACTCCTCTTATTAATTTATATTTAATATTTCTAAAATATTAAATAGTAAATATTAAGCTATTTAATTTATTCTATCACCATAGATTAAATTAAATATACTTAACATATTATTACAATTATGCCATTAACTTCTTAAATAATTATTCTTCCTTTTATGGTGTGACCCTTTAGGTTCTCCATATTAAACCTATTGTGAATAAATCAATTAGAACAATTATAATCTCATTTAAATAAATAAATTAAACAAATAATTTATTTAAATAAATAATATTTATTCTACAATAGGGATAAGCCTCCCCAAATGATCAACGACTTTCCGGATAATATAGATTTCAACATTAATCATAAAAGAACCTTTGAGTAAATAGTTACCGTCTAATTCAATCATTCCACCATACAATGTCCCAATTAAATATAAGACATAGAATTCATCATCAAGTCTTATTTTATTTAATCATATGTATTTAGATTCCTAAATGCACAACTCCTAATGAATGCAAATTAGAAACTACTTTCTAATTTCATTCCACCTCGCCAAAGATTCTGGGTTGTCATTTATCGAATCACATAGGACATTTCTCCTTTTTACTAGAAGTGGTAGATTCTTTATTGATCATTCATTATCTTCATATATAACTTATTACACCCAAGCATACCCTTTGATATACTCTAAGAGTTTTAAGGAATAAGTCAAAGTGTAATTCATTATATATAAGATACTATGCTGATCTCAAGTCTAAGGATCATTTGTACAACTATCACTACAGGAATTCCTATTGACAGGTAAGTAAAACTCAATTAGGTATTCCTTAGCGAGTCACGTTCAGTGAACTTATTCTCTAATAAGCACCTACATACTTGCTTTAGTGTCTCCACACAAATGATCATGAGATCAATCATCCTCATCGAATGAGCAAGCAACGTATGTACCAATCTATCCGGATTCACTAATCCCCAATTTAGTAATCCAATGATTGGGAACTATTTTAGTTTTAAGCTTTCTAAGAATTTAGATCTCATTAGAATGATCATCATCATTATTCTAAAAGCGTTGCTTAAAACTATGGGTTTATCACATATTATTAAAACAGCACCATGTAGATAATAAATGCCTTTAATAAATAATTCTTTTATTAATAAATAAATAAGATTGATTACACATTATATGCTTTATCATCATTCATGATTGGCTTGTTTGCATAATACTTTCACTACTACCCTAAAACATAAATCTACCCAAAAAAAATTAAAGATTAAACAAGGGTTTAGAAGTTACCTTCGTCTAGCTTTTTCTTCTTCTTCTAGCTCCTCTCAATTCCTCTATTTCTCTCTATCTCTCTCAATTTCTCTATTTCTCTATTTCTCTCTTCCACCAAGACTCTTACTAAAAAAAAAAATAGGATTTCTTCTTGTGTAACTTCTCATTTGGGTAATAGTTATGTTAATAATTAATATAATAGTAACCCCCACTAACAACATAATGCTTATGTTGCAAAACTCTTACATGCATGACCAATATCACATTAAGCCATCTTAGTAGCATAACCTCACTTTTTTCATCATTAGTGAAGCAACATAATGGTTAGGCTATTCATTATATACTATTATTACTTTACAATGACATATAACATATTTCTAATGTCACACTTAAATAATTTAAAGTTATTTTATTAGTAAAATCAATTAAACTTTAATAATAAAATGCACATCAATTATAAAATTATCTATCAAATTATAACGCTTAATTAAATTAAGCCATAACAACCAACATCAAATATTTATTATTCAATAAATAAATCAACTAAAATATTTATCTAACTCAAATAAATATTTTAATTAATTATAAAAATCACATTTGTTACACGTACA
Source organism: Panax quinquefolius (assembly GCA_020205615.1). NCBI lineage: Eukaryota > Viridiplantae > Streptophyta > Magnoliopsida > Apiales > Araliaceae > Panax > Panax quinquefolius. The sequence continues at coordinate 50,131,701 of CM035168.1, read as the reverse complement.
ATGTATTGTGCACAAACATTTTAACGTTATGCGTAAGTTATCCCCTATAAGAGGGTTGTTCATCTCAGCATTTAGAATACGAGTCCGCACCAAAGTAAGGGGGTGTTTGATAAAAATTGAATGAATCTAAATCTGAATGAGCTGAATCTGAATCTGAATGAGTTGAATCTGAATCTGAATTAAAAAAGTTGTTTGATAATGGACATATCTGAAACATCTGAATGACAAAACTTTATTATTTTACCCCTCTGAAAAAAATTCAAAATTGTTGTAAATTTATTTAATATTACTTAATATAGTAGTTAATATATTTTTTAATTTTTTAATTTTTAAATTTTTTTTTACTTCATTCAGCCATTCAGTTAAAAAAATCTGACTTAGCTATTCAAATTGCCTATCTTCTGGATTCACTCATTCGCACTAAAACAAATGTCTTTGGCCCGGATCATCCATTTAGTTTCATTTAACTCTAAACAAACACATACTTAGAGGGTGTTTGATAAAAATTTAATGAATCTGAATCTGAATGAGCTGAATCTGAATCTGAATGAGTTGAATCTAAATCTGAATTAAAAAAGTTGTTTGATAATTGACATGTCTGAAACATCTGAATGACAAAACTTTATTATTTTATCCCTCTAAAAAAAATTCAAAATTAGTGTAAATTTATTTAATATTACTTAATATAATAACTAATATTTTTTTAAATTTTAATTTTTTTTTTAAATTTTTTTTACTTCATTCAACTGCTCTTTCAGCCATTCAGCTAAAAAAATCCGACTTAACCATTCAGCTCGTCCATCTTACCGATTCAGCCATTCAGACTAAAACAAATGCACTAACCGATTCAGCAATTCAAATTTAGCTCCATTCTGCTCTAAACAAACAGCCCCTAAGTTTAGTTTGGATAAGTTTCAAGGTAATTTAGAGTTTACGAACATCAACTAAGGATAACTTGAATAAAGTGTAGTAACAATGTGCTATGGAATAAATCATAAATGAATCGACATTATATATTAAGGTCATACTTTAGGAGTAATCTAAGAGCATAAGTATTGAATAATGTAACATACCTTTCTTAAACAATGTTAAGCTAAGGTTAAAACCTAATTTAGAGTTGAGTCTTAAGCATGCATAACAAATAGTAAGTTGAACGATAAAACTTGCTCAACATTAGTGTATCAGAATGTAGAAATTTGCATGCTAAATAACAAGTTAAAGATTGGCTCAATATAAAGAGATAAGGTTTAGGAGCTTGCACGATATAATTAGGGTTAAGAAACTTGCACAAAGAAAGCTTAGAGTTAGGAAAACTTGCTCAAAGAGAGTTTAGATACTTGCACAATTATAAAAGTAGAGTTAGAGAACTTGCCTCGTGCGTAGGTTAAATAATCACTACTCACGTTCACCACAAGTCCTACACATATAATATGTATTAACAATACACATTAGTTACACTAACATTATCTTCATGAGTTGCTTTCTCACTTTTCGTATAGCTACTAACTAAGTTTAAGTTTAAGCAACATCACATCTTTTCATGAACATTATTTTTTTAGCTTTATTACATCTACTTAAGTAATAATGTTATTGCATCACATACACATTAACAACTTGATACAACATCCTATTACATGTCCAACATGTTATCATTAGGTTATACTAATACACAAACGATTGCACTTGCATTCGCGCATCCCAACGCCCTCCGATTACCTCCAAATACACAACAATCCTAAAGATAGCCATTTTGACTCTTCATAACTATTTCAAATTGAAAACTTTAAAGAATAAAAGTTATAGGCTATTCGTCCTCGTTCCGAATCATCTTGAATCGTATCAATCGGAGTTTGTATGAAAACGTTATGCTCATTTTAGTAAAACATATTCTGTCAGTTTTTTTTCAAAATTTGGCTTAGCAAACTACCTCCCCCCCCATCGAGGCGGGGGTTTTTGCACTGGGGGCCAAGGGGGTCCTTTTTGCGATTTGCAATTTTGTGCTCTAGAACACTACAGAAAGCCAAATTAGGCCTCCAAACTCATTTCTAACAACCATACCAACCTACCCAAGGTGTAATAGGTTTACAAAAACATAATCTAATGTTTTCTAACGCATTTCTAGCCATCTAAACAACATAAACATCCAATGTACAACCATTAATTTTCACTATTTTGCTAAAACTTCACTTTTTAAAAGTTCCAGTGAAAATCATCATTGTGATTTTGTATTTCAACCAAAAAAGTTAATTCAACATACTATGCTTATGTTTATCCATCCGCTTTCGAATTCAATATTCAATTTATATATTATACAACTAATTAAACCTTAATTTTACTTTAAACTAAGCCATATTCATATATGTTCATACCAATTTACTGTAATATGATTTCCTTCACAAAATACATACTTGACATGAAAGTTTTTACAGAGAATTTCATAGAGAATTTTAGAATAGAATATAACTACAACTTTTTGAAAAAAACAAGCAAGAGGATACCTTAATTTTAGAAGATGGTGTTTATTCTTTTGATTATGAAGCTTTCTTTTTCCCCAATTCCTCTCTCTAGACTTATCCCAATTCTCTCTTACTTTTCTCTGTAATTTTCTTCTTCTCTTCTTTTTCTTCCTCTGAGTCTTTCTCCCTATTCTAAACTCTAACTTACGTACTAAACCAAATATAACGTATAAGATATAATATGTATTAAGTATATAATATAATTATAACTTTAACTGACATCAGTTTTTTTATAAACTCAAAAGCCATAAGGCTTGTTTGGCTAATTAACTAAAAATTAACCAATTAAATCTTATACCTTGTTTGGTAAAACAGATTTAAATTAAAGACCTAACATTCATTAAGCCTTGTTTGGCAAAAACTGAATTAACCTCCCTTAACTTATTTTAATAACTCCTTTATAATATAGTTTATGGTCACACTTTAATTAATTAAATTTTAATATTCAATTTAATTAATTCTAATAACAATTTATTAAATTAATTCACCACATAAGTCAATACGACATAATTATAATTTTCTTTATAATTATAATTTCATTTAATCAACTAAATATTAAAATATTATCTCATGATGATCAATTTCCTTAACTCGTTAATTATTTATTCAATAAATAAATAATCAAATCAAATCAAATTAAACAAATATTTATTCTACAATAAGCACATTAATTAAATATTTATATAATTCCATAAATATTTAAAATTATAATTTAAATTTTCGGATTGTTACATCTACGTATAAGTACGCATTATGTTGGTGCAAGTAAGCTTGGAAGTAAGCGCAATTGCTACCACCTTAAGTCTAGAGGCATACAATTTCTGCATTAGCATAAATAAAATTTATGCTCCTAAATACTTTACATATACTTTATAAAGGATAACTCATCTAAAATCAACCTCTTCTTTGATTTCACATCATGAATTACTATTTTCTTTAATAATTTAAATATCAAACTTCGAGTTTTAATCTCTACTTTTCTCAACTATAAAATCTCATTTATAGTATTTCTATCTACCAATAACACAAAATTAAAAATATAACACATATATACATTCCTTTAATCTTCACTTCTCGTCGTGTATAAAATTACTTAATAATTCTCTAACCAATTTAAAGGTATATCGATTTTCTTCTCTCGTCAACAACGTAAATATATACAATACTAAACCTAGCACACATCGAGTCTTTTAATAGTATTCAATATAGTACACTGAGTCGTTTCCCACAAACAACCAACAAATTAGTTTCCGTCTCGTCTACACTATTTTCACAGTGAGTTAGATCGGTCACTAATTCGTATATACATCCGCTCTCTGAAGGAATCATTTAGCCCAACTCCTATACATCCACTATTAAAGGTACGGTTGCACTGCCTTAGACTTGATACTTTATCATATATATACTCAAGAAATTGGTTATTATCAAAGATATTTAATGTCACCAACTTACTATGATAAAATAATTTCACATAAATTATTTAATATCAATAGATAAATTTCAATCCATCTTCTTTACTTCAAATAACTTGCCTCTTCAATAAATAACAAATATATAATAATAATATATTTATTAAACACAAAAATCACTTATTGCATAGTTTGTATTACCCCATGCAACACCATACCACATACTTCATAACACACACACACACACACACACACACATATATATATATATATTCTTATTCGAACCTTTCTCATGCCTTAAGAATTTTATTTACTAAATTCTTATTTTAATATTTTTTGAAAATTTGGGTTCTTACATCTTCTCCCCCTTATAAGGATTCCGTCCTCAGAATCACCGAAACCTCATCTACTCGGTGCTATTCTGAATATTACATATTCTTTTGAATAATTTTATCCATTCTCTTTTTGGAAGTTTTTATTATTATAACTTTCTCAAGTGCATTCTACCACTTCTTCCTTTATAAGGAACAGTCTACTTACTACATTCATCCTTTAGAAGAATAATAATCTTCCATGATTTTTCAATAATCGGGAAGTAGTATGAATAATCTTAGATTCCAAATTATGCTGAGGGGTCACAAGACCGTGAACTCTTCTCTAGGTTTACTAGTGCTTCAACACAATCCTTCACACCGCAAACTAGAGTGTTTATCAATCACAAATGTAACGCCACAAAATCCGGTCTATCTTCATACCCGGATTCCATACGTCACGGTCCCACTTCTTTCCAAACATATATAAATATATACTGAAATATAACAACATACATTCTCAATTCCTAGGTTCTAATACCTTATAACCTCTTTCATTACAAATAATGATAATTACATTATTCTTTATCTCTTACAAGAGTGACTTTCATCCGCCACCAAGGATACATAACCGTTCATTAAACTTCTATAGTTTAATTACATTATTCTGCATTACAAATCTTCACTTGATATTCACGCTCATTCATCTAATGAATGATACTTCCTCTGGATACCGATTAACTTGATCTTTACGAGATCCTTAAGTTATTCTAAGATTGTTCGCTAAAAATATTTTTCATTTAAAGCAAGTGTGAGAATTCAATTGCCCAGCAAGTCATAGCAGTTGAACAAATAACTTCAAAAATTTAAACATTCTTTTAAGACTTCAATAACCGAAAAAAGGTTATGAAGCAGCTTGAATAATAGGAATAACCTCGATTCCTATCAATTTAAAACATTAGTCACATTCACTTTGAAATACTTTCATTCTTTTACCTTTTCCATACACATTCTGTCTGTCTAGAATCATTAGCACAGACTTAAAATAATTGATCATGTATAAATAGAACATTCTCATATTGAATAGTTCAATCACAGAACAGTTCATCTCATATAAACACCGAAGTATTCAAATTATGGCACAAGGCCTCATACGTTCTACCACCTTATATAAATATCACACATTCGCACATAGACAGAACTTCTCAAGTTCAACATCTGAGAAGTTTAAGAAACTAGCATTCATTTAGAATATGAATGAAGTTAGGAAATTTGCCTTACACACAGCTACAGGTTACGCTGAACTACTCATTCCAATCCCATATAACACATAAGGAAATAACACATACACCAATTAGTCATATACTTGACTTATGCATTGTTTTACTTAACTATACTTCTTAGGGTTCGCGTTCTTTCAACCTAAGTTTAAGCGACACTTCCTTTACCGTTCTACGGCTTCATGACATATGGAGATGTCTTAATTATACGTTCATCATCTTTGATGATTTGCATTCTTATCTTCTTCTTATAACTTCTCTAGGACTTAGCACACCTCGCTTCTCTGCTAGTAGTCCATATGGTACTTTGAGTCGTTTCCCACAAATAACTAATAAACAAGTTCCCATCTCATCTACACTGTCATCATAGTGAGTTAGATCGGTTGCCAATTTCGTATATACCTTCGCTCTCTGAAGGAATTATTTAGCCCAGCTCCCATATGTCAACCATCAAAGGTTACGATTGTACTAAAACCTAAACTTATCTTAACTTATCTGAACTACTAAACTATAATGCTCGTTAAGTCAATTTCTCATTCCTTATGGCTTTCTGGCAACTAAATACCATACCTCAGGATTCATTCATTACCATCCAAGTCATACAGTCTTTTGTATACTCAGAACGATAATTCAAGTTAATCATTAACTCGGCATCGTTACGTTATGCGTACTTTTCTTTAATTCAGCTTCTTCACCATTCATGGTTTAATCATTGGTCTTCATTATCTTATGGTCAAACGATACAGGAGGTGTAGGTTCTATCCATTTAGTATTTGTGTACACTCAACCTTCACGTCGGTTAAAGTGTTCAACGCTTAAATTTCATTCTAACATTCTCCTTCCAACCCACATTTGACTTTTGTTAATCTTATTACCGTTTATTACGGCTTTCTTGATAATTCATATCTTACTTACTATCTATCGTTATCCATTACATGAACCCCACGTTCATTATTCTTTCTTAATGTCGAAGCCATACGGTTTGTTGTATGCTAAGACCGATTGTTCTTCGGAATAGCGTTGCATTCACAGCGTTTATACGCTTTACACTTATCTCACATTACCACAACATAACATTGAAATGTTATTCATTACCATCGTCACTCAACGTCTAAGGAATCACAATCATAGCAATCCCCCACAATTGTTTATCGCGACTACGGTCCCCGGATACCAGTTCCGTAACCCGCGTTAACATTCTTTATCTTTTAATCTCGTTTAATCTTTTCATTAAACCTTCATTAAAGGTTTGATTCACTTGTTTAAGTGTTACATTTGATGAACTATATGTTCATTAGCTTTCGGTACACTTCCCCCAGGATTTGAGTAGTTAAAACCTCATTACTGGGCTTTACCCTACACCGGCGCTCCGGCGTCGGTCCCCTTAACATTTCTCGTGTCGCGGTGTCACCCTCTACACTATGAATCACAATGGCAAAGCATGAGTTTGCAAGACTCAAACTTCTCCTTTATTCAGTCTTTCATTACACCTTATAAGGCATGGTATTGGTGGCTGCGCCAAGCCCTAACCCATGAATTTTTTTTTCTAAGTCTGAAATTAATCTGGGATGCTTACTCCGTGATCTCATAACTTACTCATTATAACTCAGAACGAGGTCGTTCCAAAGCTATTCTCTTCCTTATCTTACGTACTTCAATCCCCCAAGGATAGAACTTTGTTCTGGATCCGTTAACATACCTTTTGATTGGCTTAATCTTCGTCCTTCATTCATTTTACGTTTTTAACGTTCTTCGTTCGTTCATCTTTAATTCGGTCATCCGAACTCAGAATTCGTTCATTCTTGAGTCCACGACTCACGTTTTCTACGTTCTCTTACATTCATATGAAACACAACACATTTGGGTTCATTTACAAACTTTCTAATTCTCGTTCGTCTTTTATGAAATTTTTGCCATAACTTCGTTATAGCTCAGTTTTAATCCGTTCTTCATGAACGTTTCTACCGTTCCTAACTAAGCAATGAGCATCTAACTTATACGCAATGGTTTTAAACTTGTCCATCAACAACATTTATACTACGGTGGTTTTAAATTTGTCCATCAACAACATTCTTCGCGTTCTTCATTTTTAATCGATATTTTGATTACGATTTCACTTTTTCTTGGAATTTGATGTTATAAAATACTATTCCTTACTTATTTCACCGAATCATTCATATGATTCATTCGGATCATTTAAATTCATTACGAATCTTATACTTACTTAAAAAATTTATTTACTAAACTTCAAATTCTTCATTCTTCAATTTCTCATGATTTTAACCATATGAAATCATTTCTAACATCTTTTACTTCTTATTCTCATTAAGTTATGTTTTAAACATATAAAACTTAAAGAAAATTAATTTAGAAGTTAGGTTTTTGATACATTTCTTCTTTAATCTCCTTCCGTCGGACAAAGTTTACTCATGAGAAAGCTTTTCCTCTTCCTTTTCCTCTTCTTTCTCATTCGAAATCTCTCTCTCTCTCTCTCTCAAATGTTGTAGGATTTTCAAAATCCAAAGCAAATGAATTTAGCTTCCTATTAATAGATTTTCCAAACTAGGGGCTAAATAGTCATTTTGCCCCTCCGATTACTATTCACACCTCCTTACTATTCCTCCTCCATATTATTCAAGAAGCTTCCCTTGGAAGCTTCGTGCTTCCGCCTTCATGAATTCGCTTTTAATACTTCAAAATCACGATTCTCGTAATCCGAATATTTTTGGATATTTCGTCTTTCCTTTACCGATTAAATTTTACGCATTCTTCGGATCTCCGAAAAACTGAAAAATACTTTTCGACATTAAGCGTTTTCCTTCACGTTTTCCCCTAACGTAGTTAAATGAATGAAAGTACATAATAGTACTTTTCGTTATTTTTATTTCGTCCGATTTCTACACGTTTTTTTGAGAAAACTTTTATCGGCTTACTTAACTTTTCATGATATATTATCGTCAAATCTTTCAACGGAATGTCATTTCGATATACCAAACTCTCAAAAAGGCTTAGGTTATTCAAATCCTAACCCTTAGGGTTTCGTCGGGTGAATAGTGCCAATTTTGTCTTTTCCCCTAGAAATATTTTGATCCCGAAAATATTTTTTTTTCGTCTTGAAAATTCTTACTTGTTCAGTCTAGCTCGTAGCCAGAATCATCCCGATTAATAATCATCCTTGGTTATAGAACGATTAATAAACACATAGCACAGAATATTATTAATAAAAATTCATTTTATTAATAACTAATTTTTTAAATCTTAAATTCTGGAAAATCCGATTTTCTGGGTTGTCACAACAAAGACTGAAAACACCCTCCATGCGTACACTAGGTGGCCAATCTATTGTACGACTACGTTGGGCCGCAACTTAGTGTGTTATAACGACTATATGCGTTACGTTCAGAACTATTATCTCCACAAACATGTTCCCTTATAGGGTTGTTCTCCTCAGCTTTTTAACATTTGAATCTGCACCAGAGCAATCTAGTTTGTCATAAATACTCAAGAATGCTTAAATTCCATAAATATTTTTCAACAACCGTCTAGACGAATCAAATAGCTTAAACTTTTATCAACAATTCAGACATCAATCAAAATAATTTAGCCAACTTAATTGACTTTCTTTATAATTTAAAAGAAAACCCAAAAATTCTTTTATAACGTCATAATATTGTACCAGATTAGTAGTACGTTGAGTATTCCGCCATTATGTGACTTTGTCATATTACATCATACTATAGTGGGCTGACGATCTTTCGATCATAAACAACACTACGTTCAACTGCATTGATGACTCCATCGTTTACCATTTTCTATATTATATCAAATGATGTGGTCAGAAATACATTTTGAAAATTTTCAAATCATTTTTGTCTTAGCCAAAACAATTAGCATAGACATATGAATAATGGTATTGTTTTTAAACATCATTGGTTCAATCATGTGATCCAATGTTTTTCAAGAAAACAGAAGTGTAAACATCAGCACGAAATAAATAAATTTTGAAAATCTAGTAGAGCTAGAAGATTTAGAAAATCCATGTTTCTCCATCAACTTCAATCTTTACTCCATTACTTCATTCTATCAATCTTTAACACCATCAATACTAACTATACCAAAATTTCTAAATTCATAATATATAACATATGTATTCCTGATATAGTTCATCGATCTTACCATACCTTAGAAGTTTAGGAATTTACCACATAGATATGAGTTTAGGAGCTTGTCATACAAATACGTAGTTCAAAACCAATCATGGACTGTCCATACACTTAGGGGCTCAAAAACATGCATACTTCTATGAGTCATAAACATACCATAAGCAATAGTTTTAAGAACTCGCACCTAATCTTAATATTCTCTATCTTAATCTTAATAGTCTCCATCTATCAAATATGTTATGAGAAAAGAATCACATTCTCACCATAAGCATATTGATAGCGCGACATCAACATTCCACTGATTATCACTGTGAGGAACCGAGCGCGAGAACAAAACCTCCGCCCATACAAAGGTTTGTACAACTCAATTCTCACATGAGTCCTCAATTGAAATCTCACTTAACTCTATCTCACTCTTAACTTGCTTTTTGCTTGATATAAATTTTCTATATTTCATTATATACAACTCCTCATGAGTTCATCTCGTACCATTTCATAGTACCTTCTCCTATAGCATCAAGCTATAACCACTTAGTCGTTACAGACTATTTATCATTTTGTAGCTCAATTCGATCACGTAGTGATCATCGGTTTACCTTTGGGTTCTTTCCCATTATCAACTAGACTCCATTCGAGTTCATTCTTATTATCTTTGTCATCTTCATCTTATAGACATCATCTTAACATTTTTATTATCGGAGTTAGGAAGCTCTAGAATTCTCATTCTCTAGATACTTCAAGATTCTTCTTTGAATCTTCGCTTATATATATTTTAATCTTTATCTTTCTCTCTCTCTCTTAGGTTATAGCCTAAGGTACTGTTACCTAAAGTTTATAACCTACAACTTTGATACCAACCTGTGACACCCCCAAATTCGGGTCCATTCGAACCTCGAATCCGGACCACCACAATACTACTATCATCAAACTATTATATCTTTTATTCTTAATTTAATGAATATAACTTTGCTTATTACAAATTAGAATATAAATTCTCTCCATTTCCAGGATCTGTATAATGACCCCAAACTTTTATAAGTTTCAAATCTTGGTCATTTACCATTCCTGTCTTACATCATATTCGATGTTATAAAAATATGCAGAATAATTTAAACTTTTTCAATCTCCTTTGAAAAATCTTTTATTGATTTCTTAACTTGAATCGATTACACATCCTTGAATCAAATTATGTTAGGATTCATTCTATTTAAATTATTGTATAAATTGTTACATCTTGATTCGAGTTCCTCTATGCATCACATAGTACAATTTTATAACTCAACATGTATTACACATCGTAAACTACTATCATGTACATCTCCTAGAACCTAAACATGGTTCAAGAGCATATATTTAAATAAATAAATCAATCTCCTTCGATACTATTACACTTTATCAATCAAGTAACACGTAATCTGAATCATGAGTCCTTAACCTGCAAAAGTGATTATTTGCAAGGGTGAGCTCGACAGCCCAACAATTCTAACAGTTTTCATGCAGCACATAGCATATAAAAACATACTTAGCTCATGCATTCATAATCCATTAATATTTACTACAGATGTTACTTCTCATATAACAGGCATATAGGTTTACTTTGCAAGCATATCATCAAAGATCAACTTTCAAATTTAATACATATCTCATATGTATTTCATATATATACATCAACATTATCATAGTATAATATAGTTCAACTATCAGTTATCGAATTCATATATTAAATAAGAACTGAAAGACTTACCTGATTCATAGTTTATCAACTACGACTTAACTACTTAAAGCTTATCTGCACTGCGTGTATTCTTAAACAATTATATAATCATGGATTCATATCCACCAGTCATACATTTCATATACTCTTAATATAATAATAAATATTACATCATTTCCTAACTAGGTTTGTAAAACCTTCATTTCACTTTCTCATAATACTTTTAGAATAGCTAGGTATGTATAGGTATACCTTAACCATCCGTACTTGACATCAACATTCATATATATTTATCACACACTTAACTAACTATGTGTTCAATAAACATTTAAAGTTTATAGATGCGTGATCTACATCGTTCTTACATTTTGCAAACTTTAATAAAATTTAACAAATTTGGGTTTTATATAACCATTACTTGTTCATATACTTAAAACATCACTTACGTCAAGTATTGAAGCTTAAGACATTTATACACATATGCTTTAAGGTTCAGATTACCACTAAAATAGTTTGGAACATCGTTCTAGCTGCTAATTTCACGTTAGCTTTATTTTGATGGGAATAGTCATACCGTTCCCCAGCTGCACTGTGATTTAGGCTTTTTATTACCTAATATAATTTCTAGCATAACATGTACTCTGATAAGTACTGTAAACATACATCAAGTAGTTTGTGATCTATTTTCAAGTTCTTATTCAATTTACTTAGCTCCATAACGATTTATTTCAATCAATAAGGCTTAACAACTTTCTTTAACAAGATTCAATGTTATAAGCTTTTAAACCATATATTGGTACTAATAAGCCTCTAGTAGCATGTTCAAATATATATATCTTATTTACATAGACATAGCATTATTCATTTTTTGAAAACATATTTCAAACCACACTTGAAAAGTCCAATTCATGCTTAGCTAGATGATGAACATATTCGTCATGTCTAGAGGCATAAGGCATCTTAGTATGCATGCTAGAATGGTCAGAGTATACTTTATACAATATTTGAAACTATTAGTTCTCAAAACATCCGCGTTTTCTTTCAAAACATTTTAAACCAAGCTATATCAATCTAGTATATGCAAGGTAACTTTAAAAACTACAATTCATGCACATTGATATGCGTACATAGTGTAAGACCCCAAATTATTAATAAATGAAATTTATTTTCCTCTATTTATTATTTTGAAATAGTAAGGGTCGATTTGATTAATGTGGATAGTTATGGGTAAAATATGCAAATATTTAGAATAAGCAAGTGGTTATAAAATATTCATTATCGCTTGAATATTCGTTTGGTCGTGGAATATTCAGATCGTTTGGAATATTCGTATGACGACCAAGACATCTTTTATGGGCCCCATAACGGAAAAAGCGATTGGATGAAGAAAACGACAAATATAAGTTGTTTATAAATAATCATGAAGTAGTTATTACCAGTATTATCTTGTTGGAATACCCTTGGTTAAAACACACTACTAATGCGCCGTTGTTGAACAAGAGAGACATACCGGTATTGCGAAAGAATTATTGATTCTTACGTAAGAAGGCACTACTCAATAATTGTTACAATAATTACTGCTCAATATTTTATTTTATCGATTCAATAATTGTTGCGTTGATATTTTATATTCATTGTTGTTTCAATAATTGTCATTACACAAAGATTTTTTTATTATCGAAGCAATAATTCATATTATCCTAATAATATTATTAGATAACATTATTGGCAATGTTTAGAAAGTTCTGTCTAAGGAGAGGTTTGGTCACCTAATTGCGCTACCAAGAAGAAGAAATTTTATTGAAAGCCCCTCTTCCTAGAATCGCCTAGTTATCAATATTGTGATTACAGTAATATTATTTGTGAATAATTAATTATTGATTCATATGATGAGAAAAATATTGATTTTATGTGGATATAGATGGAGAAAATTTTTAAAATGACAATTGTTGAAAATTAATATTTTATCTTTTTCCGATAAAATAATTCATTTAAATATATTATTTTAATAATATATTAATAACTATGATATTTTTTACAACGAATGTGGGATATATGAGTATACGAGGAGGAAGAATATTTTTGTTGCAATAAATGTTTAAAACATGTTAAACATGTTTGCGGACCCCATTTCTTGACCGAAATTTGATTATAAATTTAAAAATTGTCCGTATGTGGATTTCGGTCAATTTTTGTTTGGAATTTGGAAAAACTTTCTTCTGTAAAGTTGTAGAGAATTGAATTTCCTATAAAAAGTTGCGAGATTTGAATTTTTTGATAAAATGGCTATTTATTATGAATAATTAAAGTTCTGAAGCTCTGAAATAATTGATTTTTAGAAGTTTAAAATATTTAAAATTAGAAAAACATTTTTTCATTATGGTGTGTTACACATGTGGGTTGAATGAGCTGAATTCAGTTCTTGGAAGGTTATGAGGAAATTTGATTATATATATTATTATTATATTAAATTTTCTCGCTTTGGTGTTCTATCTTAATTTCCTATAAATAGGGTGCTTAGGTTAGAATTGAAAATCACACCAAAGAATCAAGTTTTCTCTTCTATATTATTGAGCGTATTCTTGTGAGTATTTTGAGTATACTTTGAGTATTGCTATACTATGCAAGTTCAAGTCATAGCCTATATCCTGTGTTTCAACTAGAAGTCTTGTCTTTCGAGGTAAGGGATGTTATTTTCTTCTCAAATGATATTATTTCTTCAATATCATTATCTTTGAAATATTGGTTGGAACTTTTTATCAAATTTGGAACTTTTTCATGTCGGGTTATTATTCATGAGTTACTATTCACGAAAGTTACTATTCATGAGTTACTATTCACGCAGTACTATTCATGAAGCGTGAAGATGTTTTTTGTGGAATTTCTATCTTTTGGTGTTTGAGTTACTATTCACGATACTAAGACTATTCACGATATCTGAAGACTATTCACCTAAAAATGAAAATTTTTCTTTTCGCTAAAATATCTATTCGGATACTAGCTTTGATTGTATCCATGTTTTGATCATTCTTGAATTTTACACCCTATGATTATTTTTGAGGTATTTTTGACGTGGATAAAACAAAGTACGAATCCTTAATCCTTAATCCTTATCATTTTGTTTCACTAGATTAGTTTCTTTAAAAATATTTTTCATCATCTTCACCTTAAATGATGATATTATGGAATATCTTTGGCTCAGTGTAAAAGATGAATGATTTCTGAAGAATATCTTTGGCCCGTAGTGCAAAGATGAGCAGTGTTTAGATGAACATGACCAACCGATGAATATCTTTGGCCCAGAGTGGAAAGATGAATATTTGATTCCGGATGTATGTTGATTGATGTTACAAGGATAAAAGATAGATTTATTTAACTTTTAAATTCATACATGTAAGATAGTAGTTGCATTCTCTACTTAACTCTTCTAATGAATTATTATTTCATCGCGAATATTGGTTTAAAAACTTGTTGTCTATTGTATTCTATTAGTTTTTTTCCTGTTGAAGACTAATGATAATTTGTTGTATATTATCTTAGTCATAATATTCTTTATCGGGCTAGTTGAGCTCACCCTTTTCCTTTTTGTTCCATTTTTCTTCTCGTGGAGGCAAGAATGTAGCGAAAGTAGTACTAGTCGTGGTATGGAATGAAGGTTCTAGAGAGTTGTTTAGTAGTCCTCACCATTTTGTAAAATAATGTATCAATAATTATGATGGGGATTTATTTGCGTGTGGATATTGTCTAGATGACAATATCTCGTATTTAAACTCACAGCTTTATATGTTGTAATAATAAAGTTGTAGTTATTTCGTACCATGTATTTGGCGACTTCGAATGGGTTGGATGGAATAGACCTATTTTGGGGGCGTCACAGTTGGTATCAGAGCTAGGTTATATGATCTCTGGCGGAGATCGGGGAATAGAACTAGGAGGGGAGAAACGAGTAAATCCTTCGCTAGTGTGTCCTACCTAAGCTTATTTGTTAATTGGTCAAGATATAAGGATATTATGTGATATATTGATTTCCTTAATTAACCCTTGTTTTATGACAATGATTTGAGAATGTCGAATGAGAATATTAACAAAGGAGTAAATGAGACCGTGGAGATGCCTCAGATTTACCAACGAGGAGAACGTGCAACAGTCGACAATGTACCTCCCCGTGAACAAAGACCACCGAAAGCGGATGATGAACGAGGGATGTTTAGAAGCTTTTTGCAGATTCATGCAAAATCGATTTAGGGAGACTCGTGTTCAAAATACTGAGGAGGAAATGATAGCAATTCACGGGTTGTCACAAACCAAGCGCCTTCAAAGAGTTGGGACCACCAGAATTTAAGTGAAAGCGATCCGATCATGGCGTAAACATGGGTCAAGCAAATTACCAAGATATTAGATGTCTTGGGATGCACGGAGGAACAGAAGGTACCATTCGCCACCTTTATGTTCCGTGGCGAGGCAGACATCGGTGGGAATCAGTGAAGCGTACCCATCCAAATTTGCACTCAAAGATGTCATGGGAGACGCTTTTGAATGTTCAATGACAAGTACTTCCACGAAAGTATTCGTCATATGAAGGAAGTGGAGTTTATTAGATCGAGCGAGTAATAACATGACGGTGTCCCAAAGACGAGGCGAAGTTCGCGGAGTTATCCAGTTTTCACCTCATTTGGTGGAGAATGAGGAACGTATGACATGATGTTTACGAGAGGTTTGAAACCCGGCAAGATACGCCAAGATCTCATTTCTCATAAATTTTCTCTCTCATTCAGATGTTGTCAGCAGGGCTCGGTTGTTAGAGCGAGATAACGAGTACGTTCAACCGAGGGACCATAACCAGATCATACCAAGATAGCAATGTCGAATAACGATAACCAATGGAGAAAGAAGAATACGACAAAGCGCTAGAACCACTCGTGGTAATCGTGGCCATGAAAATAGAAGAAGCGAGTCGGGAGGAGATTTTAAAAAGAGGAGATTCAACAACGACCATTTGAAGACGTCAGCAAAGAGCAACTAGTTCCAAGGAGGAGAAAGACCACCGGGTCAGATATACAACAAATGCGGAAAGAGGGATATATCACCCCAAACCGCCCACAACAGTTAAAGGTATGCTATAATTGTGGAAAAGAAGGACATATCGCCGAGATTATGCGATATCGAAACCCGATCCAATGAATGGTGACTCAAAAGGATGTCCCGGAAAAGTCAAAGTCAATCGGTTCTCGAAGAGCGCTTTGTCGTGACCTGGTCAAAATGCGAGGAACCCGAACGGTTAGTAGCATGGGTTAGTTAATTATAAATTCTTGCGAAGTTTATACCTTACTAGATACCGGTTCTACCCATTCTTTTATCTCTCTTGCTTGCGCTCAACGCTTGAACTTGACTACGGAGAAATTAAACTTTGACCTATCTCATGGAGACTCCATTAGGAGAAACTTTCATTACATCCGTTGTTTTAAAAATCTTGCTTGATTCAGTTGGCACTATCACATTACACGTTAACCTTATTTCTATAGAGATATTTGCTTTTGATGTGATTTTAAGGTTAACTACTCATCATGCCGAAATTGATTACTTTCGTAAGGTTGTAGTTTTCATATTCCTAAGCAACCTCGTTATTCAATTCAAGCAATCAAACCATTGTAGTCAAACATTTTATATCAAGCCATGAAGTCATTCGCTTTATTACGGATGTCAAGTTTTCTTAGTCCATGTTATGGATTTGAATAAAGACACGCCGATTTGAATAATATTCTTGTTGTTATTTCTTTTTCCCGACGTATTTCAAGAATTTCTTGGCTTACTCCCAAAGCCCGATATTAAATTTTGTATCGAATTTGAACCCAGACAAAAACTCATTTCTAAAATCTAATATCGAATGGCTCCTATTGAACTTCGTGGAGTTAAAAATTCAACTATAGAATTTGGTACCGAGCCTTTATCTGGTGACTTCCTTTGTGGAATGCATCGAAGCCAGACTCTCCATAGGGGACACCATATTCGATGCGATAGTAAACCGATAGGTGTCATTGTAACGCTATCCAAGGTTGGGATATGAGTCACGATTGAGAACAACCTAAGCTCTCGATAATCGAAATACGTAGCTTTCTAGGCTTAGTTGGTTATTATCGGAGATTCGTTGAAGGATATTCTCGAATCGCTATTCCATTAACGCAATCGACTCGTAGAGATACAAAATTCGAATGGAGCAAGGAATGTGGGAAGAGCTTCAAGAACTCAAGAGGTGACTCATTTCAAAGACATGTTCGACCATGCCATCCTCGAAAAGCGAGCGTGGTAGGCGACGTGTTGAGTAGAAGATCGTATACAAGTACGAAAATGATATTGTCAAAGACTCATTTCAATAATTTACAAATAATAGAGATGGAGATGAAAACTCTAGTTACCCACGTGATGATATACGAGTATAATCAACTTTAATCGATAAAGTTAAAGTCGCTTCAAGCTACACACCGGTCGATGAATTTGAAGAAGGAGGTGCAAGAAGTTGTTATTTCAAAAGCGAGAGAATCGGTGAGGTGAGAAAGCTCAAACCTTCGATTTATTAATCCATTTAAAATTCTCGATCGAATAGGAACCGCGGGCCTATAGACTCGCTTTTACCGCCAAGTATGACGCGTGTTCATAACGCTTTTCACGTATCGATGTTACGTAAATATGTGGACGATTCAACCACGCCATTGAGTTATAACCGACGAGATAGCCAAGACTTAACGTATGAAGAGGTACTGTCAAAGATTTTGGATAGGAAGGAGCATGTCCCACGTCTGAAGGTCATACCACAAGTTAAAGTTTTGTGGAGAAACCATGCTATTGAGGAAATGACACGGGAGTTGGAAATGGAAATGAAAGCGAGGTATTCTCATCTTTTCAAACACACAGTGTACGTCGTCAATTTCGAGGATGAAATTTCATAAGGAGGGAGGTTGTAAGACCCCAAATTATTAATAAATGAAATTTATTTTCCTCTATTTATTATTTTAAAATAGTAAGGGTCGATTTGATTAATGTGGATAGTTATGGGTAAAATACATAAATATTTAGAATAAGCAAGTGGTTATAAAATATTCATTATCGCTTGGGAATATTCATTTGGTCGTGGAATATTAAATCTTTGTGGGAATATTAAATGACGACGAGACAAAGATTTTTTGTGGGCCCCATAACGGAAAGCGATTGGATGAAGAAAACGACAAATATAAGTTGTTTATAAATAACTACGTAGTTGTTACCAATTATCTTGTTGGAATACCCGTGGTTAAAACACACTAATATGCGTTGTTGAACAAAGAGTACTTGCAGATTGCAAAGCAATTATTGATTCTTACGTGAAAGGCACTACTCAATAATTGTTACGATAATTACTGCTTCGATATTTTATTTTATTGATTCAATAATTGTTGCGTTGATATTTTATATTGTTTGTTGTTTCAATAATTGTCATTACACGTATTTTTTATTATCGAAGCAATAATTCATATTATCTGAATAATATTATTAGATAACATTATTGGCAATGTCTAGAAAGTTACATCTAAGGAGAGGTTTGGTCACCTAATTGCGGCGCCCAAGAAGAAGAAATTCTTATTGAAAGCTCCCACTTTCTGAGGACTGCACGGTTGTCAATATTGTGATTCTGTAATATTATTTGTGAATAATTAATTATTGATTCATATGATGAGGAAAATATTGATTTTATGTGGATATAGATGGAGAAAAATTTTAAAATGACAATTGTTGAAAATTAATATTTTATCTCTTTCTGATAAAATAATTCATTTAAATATATTATTTTAATAATATAGCCAATTTTGGAAAAAAAATCTGACAGGACATGTTTTTACTAAAATAGCTATAACATTTTCATACAAACTCCAATTGAGGTGATTCAAGATGATCCGGAACTAGGACGAATAGACCTACAACTTTTGTTCTTTAAGTTGTATTATTTGAGGTCTTTAGAAAGGGTCAAAATAGTCATCTTTGTGACTATTACATATGTAGAGGCGATCGGAGGGCGTCGAACGAGCACATACGCAAGTATAGTGCTCCCGACGATGGAATATGTTATTCTAAGTGATGTAACATAAAAATGCATGATATTATACATGACATATAAAATTTCTTTGCTCATAATAGAAAACATTGACATGACTTAGTATGTGTTTTGAAATGAAACTTAAAGATTTTGAAAAAAAAAATAAACCTTGTGGAAACTGATGTTCTATAAGTTTTGAACTTAGTGGTTTATATACATGATTGAGTTCAAATATAAATGATCATGATATGGTGTTTATAGTGTCTTGTTCATGATAAAACTTGTTAGACCTTGTGTTAGAAAAGTTTTCAAGAGAAACTTGATATAATCGAACTAAGGTGCATAAATGCTACACGAGGTAGGTTTTAAACTTGAGAAGATGTTATCATAACTTAGTTACTTATGATAAGAGTTTTTAAAAGTTGTCGTATATGTGCTATACTACATCATTAATGATAAAATGATTTCAAAGACAAACTCCATTATCTTTTGTAAACTAAGTATTAAAACATGAATGATATGTGCACTCAACTAGTCAAGCATAACATAAGTTATTAAGCATGTTTTAAAAGTATGAACTATGCTATGTCCATGTAAATGAGATAGATACATGTGAGCATGCTATTAGAGGTTTATTAGCACAAATATATGGTTTAAAAGCTTATAAAATCAAATCTTGTTAAAGAAAGTTGTGAAGCCTTATTGATTGAAATAAATCATTATGGAGCTAAGTAATTTGAATGTGAACTTGAAAATAGATCACAACCTATTTGATGTCAATTACGGATGGTTAAGGTATACTTATACATGCCTAGCTATTCTAAGAGTATGATGAGAACGTGAAATGAAAGTTTTACAAACCTAGTTAGGAAATAATGTAACGTTACTATTATATTAAGAATGTATGAAATATATGACTAATGGATGTGAATCCATGATTATATAACCGTGTAGGAATACGAAAGCGCGATAAGCGTTAAGCGGTTAAGTCGTAGTTCATAAACTATGAATCGATAAGTCTTTCGATTCCTATTTGTTATGTGAACTTGATGATTAAGCTGTTTTAAATCTTTACTGCAAAAAGAGCATGATGTCTTATATATATGTTGAAAGTATGAAATGTTAAAGTCAATTTATTACTATGCTGATTGATTAAAGCATGTTGATTGAGTAAGGACTCAATCTTTATACTTGTTATATGAACTGTAGCATGTATGTTATATGTTGAGCATGTTATTATGTGCTATGTGATGCCTGAAAACTGTTAGATTTTGCTGGGTTGTCGAGCTCAACCTTGCAAATAACCAATTTTGCAGGTTCAAGATTCAAGGTAAAGTTATGTGTTAGTTGAAAGACATAAATCAGATGTGATACTTGAAGATTTATACACTTTGGTTGTGTTATTATTATTTGAACAATGTTTAAGGTTCCAAATAATGTATTATTATTGAGTTGTAATATCATTTTGCGATGTAAACTATTGTAGTATTAAAATGATTCTGAGATATTTAGATGTAAAGGTTGAAGGTTTTGGGAACGAGGATAGTTTGTAATAGGAAATTTTAATTGTTCCGCAAATTTTAATGGTTGTATTACCGAAGTCGAGGATTAAATTGTATGAACTTTAGGGTCGTTACAGTTGGTATCAAAGCTGTAGGTTATAAACCTTAGGTAAGAGTACCCTAGGCTATAACCTTAGAGATCAAAGGAGAAGATGATAAAGAAGTTAAGAATCAAAAAGTTATATTTAAGTATGTTACAATTGCACTCTTTAATAGTTGATGTATGGTATCTGGGCTAAACGATTCCTTCATAGAGCGGAGGTATATACGAACTAGCATCTCGGAACCTAGTTTGTTGATTTTTTGTGGGAAACCACTCAGTGTACCATATTGAAACTATTAGAGACTCGATGTGTACCAAGTATAAAAATGGATACGTATGATGAAAATGTGGAACTTAAATGAAATGTTGAGCAATGTAAATGAAGTTAGAAATTCTTAAAGGAAGAATTGTTATATAAACAAAAAAATTCAAAGAAGAATCTTGAAGAGATAAAGATAAGATATAGGAGTTGCCTAACTCCAATAGCCAAGATAACGAATAATGATGAATTGACAAAGTCTGGAAGATTAGAAGCATTAACGAAATCATAAATGATGAAAAAGGAAAGAAAGAGGACTGTAAAACAAAACGATCACGAGTTAAGAAAAGAATTTTAAGGGAGATGATTATAGAATAAGATCACTGTAAAATCCCAGATTTTTCGAATAAAGATTGAATTTTCTCGAAATATTTTTTTTAATATTATGGTATGGATTTGATATAATGTTATAGTTGTGGGTAGTATTTATAAATTTTGCAAAGTATGCAAGTTGTTATAAAATATTCGTTTGGTCGGGGAATATTCTTTTTGTCGGGAATATCCTTATGACGGCACAATCATTGGTGAACCCACAATGGAAGTATTGTCGTAGTAATAAAATGACATAATTATTTTTATGAAAATAACGGCTGAAGTTTTACCGTTAAAACTGTTGAACTACCCAGTAGTAAAAGTATAGTAATACGCGTGGTTGCATAGTAGCACACGGTATTGGTTAGTTATGCTTACGTGATAAGTCACTCAATTATACTCAATTATTGCTACAGTAATTGCTGTATCATATCTCTCATATTATTGATTCGATTATTATCAGTATCATTTGCACAATATGTTATATTATTAAATCAATAATTGAGACGACAAAGTTGTTCATATTATTAAATTGCAATATTTATAATGTCTAGAAGTTCTGTCAAGGAGAGGTTTGGTCACCTAATTGCGCACCAATAGGGAGAAATCCTTATTGGAAAGCCCCCTCTTTCCTGGGAACAACTTGGTTGTTAAATATTGTGAGTTATAATATTAATGATGAATAAGTTCATGTTGATTAAAGATGAATTTGATAGTTTCATTGTGTTGGGATTATTTGTGTTAGTAGAAATTGACATTTATCTCGATAATAATTGATGTCTGGAGGTTATATTGTTCAATCGGGTATTCAGGGCACTTTTTCGTGTCAGAGTACTATTCCCGAGTTACTATTCATGAGTTACTATTCATGAGTTACTATTCATGGAGTACTATTCACCTGAAAAATATATTTCTTTTCAGTCCAAATCATTTTTGGGTACAATATTATTCCATGAGGGCATGTGCTAATTTTTTAGTCCGTTGGATGAAATTATAATAGTAAAATCAATATGGATCGTTGATTTAAAGTTTTAATAGTAACTTGTCCCTTCACTTTTCTAAGGGTTAGTTGTCCCTTCAGTTTTCCAAGAGTTATTTGTCCCTTCAGTTTTCCAAGAGTTATTTGCCTCTTCGGTGTTCCAAGAGTTAATTGCCCCTTCGCGAATAATAGTTATCTCTTCAATATTACCAAGAGTCATTTTGACCCTTCGTTAAGACCAAGAGCCACTTTCAGTTCTTCTATAAATAGAAGCTCATTCCTTCATTATTTCTTACGAATTCACTAAAACTCTAGAGAGAGAAACTATAGAGAGAAAGAAGAAAAGTATTCTGCTACTTCACTTTTCCAATATCCAGTTCTTCTAAAGGTAAGGGATATTATTTGTTTTACCCGTAAGGGGTATTATTCTTTCGTATTCATGAAGAGAATTACTTTCTTTCAATACTCGTAAGAGTTATTATTCCATTCTTCATTATTATGTTGGAATAACTTTGTTTATCGCAATCGCATACATCGTGGTGAAATTCTTCTATTATTCCATTCTTTATTATTATGTTAGAATAACTAGTTTATCGCAATCGTATATATGGTGAAATTCTTCTATTATTCCATTCTTTATTATTACATTGGAATATCCCATCAGTCTGCAATTTTGCACGACTGGTTCCATTATTTATTATTTCAGTATTTATTATTCCGTGAAATATCCTATCTGCTTCATTTTACTGTGGGACTGGTTCCATTATTTATTATTCGCATTTATTATTTTGTCGAATATCACATGCATGCATTTTACGCTGCACTGGTTCCATCATTTATTATTCTGCTGGAATAACCTGTCTATGTGAAGTACCGCATGTATGGTGATTTCTGCTGTTATTTCATTCTTTATTATTTTGTTGGGACATCCTGTCGGTGCGTATTACGCCGGACCTGGTTCTGTCGTTATTATTTTATTGGGAATAACCTGTTTGTGCGGTCTCTATCGCACGCATGGTGAATTCTTTTGTTATTCCATTCTTTATTATTCTGTTGGAATAAGTTATATAAGTTGATTACCACATGCATGGTGAATGATGCTTCGTATTCATTCCTTATTAAATTGTGGAAATAATCTGGTTACGTTGATTATGATAAGAGTCATAATAAAAGCGTTGGACTGATGAAAATCATGGGTATATGAAGTATTAGTAAGTGTTATGATGAGTTATGTTGGTTATTATGTGAAAACATGAAAGTTTCTTAGAAATCACAAAGGGTTGAAAAATCAGATTTTGGTGAAAATGGAACATGAAATTCAATTGATCATATCTCCTATTATATTTTGAATGTTTGAGTGTGGTCAAGTTCTAGAGTTAGACCTATGAGTTTTGTAGCATCACCAAGTGGAATCACTGGAAAAGGTGTTGTAGATTTTCGCGTGGACTGATTTTAGCAAAGGAGTTAAAAGCTGCAAATACCGAAAATGCTACTGCCCATAAAATTAAAAGGGCTGTTTCGGCCACTTAATTTGTGAGAAAAATTCTGGCCTTTTTTGGGGCATGAAAGTATATGCTATAAGGTCCTCCTATCCAAAAATGAACTCATTCCGACTTAAAATGAGCAAGTTATGACCATTTCAATATTTAGGTTTTTTCGACGAAAAGCGCTATAACCAGAGTTCTATAACTCCGATGACCATGAAATTTAAACTGGAGGCTCACATTAACATGTGTAAGATTATGCCAAGAGTTGGGAAATTTTGGAGTTAAACTTGAGGTAGCTAATTTCTTAAGGAATTAATTAGAAATTAATTTTTGAAAAATAGTAAATGAATTTTAAAAATTCGGAGAAAAATATATGTTCTTTATGGGACTATATCATGCTAAATCCCAGAAAAGATATATTTTTGGGACTGATTTGGTATATTTCATGAAAATAGTTTAGTTATGAACATATGAGTTAAATATGTTATGTGAAGTAACAATGTTGGAAAATAGGATTTTATGGCTTGGAAATCCTATATAAGTTATATGTAGATTGTTGATAAGGGATTTGATCATTGGTGATGAAATCTTATGAGTATGGCATTTTTGAATGATTAAATGCATTATTTGGTAAAGTATAAACAATTGAAATAAATCGTTTATAAGTTTAAGAAGTGATTAAAATATTGTTATGATATTAATAATATTAGATTATGAGTGGTTGATAATATTTGGATAAATTCAAAGTCTTTAATATTTATCCTTGTTTTTGTTTGATTAATGCTTATATCATTATCATCATCTTCATGCTTATATGGTGATGAAAGTTATCTTTGGCTTATGTGCAAAGATGGACTGTTGATTATTGAATTGTATATCTTTGGCTTACGTGCAAAGATGGATTGTTGATTATTAGTTTTATTGTTGTATATCTTTGGCTTACGTGCAGAGATGGACTTGGTATGATTATGACCAGGGATTATTCGGTATAGTCATGACCATTGATCATTTAATGAATATCTTTGGCCCGTAGTGCAAGGATGATTCGATGATGTGGTTTATTTATTAAACTGAGTCTCAGCGATAAAAATTGATGAAAATATTTTAAATCATAGAAGATAGTAGGTTTTATTCTCTACTTGACTCTTCTAATGGATTGCTTATTCCGCTGCAGTTAAACTTGATGTCTATTGTATTTTATCAGTTTAACATTGTTGAAGACTAATGATAATTTATTCTGCATTATCTTAGTTATAATATTTCTTATTGGGCTAATTGAGCTCACCCTTTCTTTCACTGTTCTCTTCAGGAAATGAGAATATAGTTGGGACAAGTCGGGGAAAGGAGTGACGATCCAGATGATAGCACTAGTAGTCCTCACTATTCTGATTAAATAGTGTGACAATAAATGTAATGAGAACTCCTTTGAGTTTGTATACTGTCTAGATGACAATATACATATTAAAACTCTTAGATTATGTTTTGTCGTATGTTACATGACAGTTGTATTATTAAGTTTGTATTTGTATTTTGTACCATGTATTTGGCGACTTAGAATAGGTGATGTATACCTGTTTTGGGGGAGTCACAATCACGATGTAATCTGTTTAAGTTATAAAAGAAAGATGGTCTGTAATGTTTGAATAATTATAGCTTGATACTATGAAGTTAATGTACTATGATATAGTACGAGATAAACTCACGAGGAGTTATAGATAATGTGATACGAGGAATTCGTATTGAGCAAGTTATGAGCAAGATAGAGTTAGGTGGGATTTCAATTGATGGTTGAGTTGTAGAAACCTTTGTATGGGCGAGGGTTTTGTGCTTGCACTCAGTTTATCACATTGATAATCATTGGAATGTCGGTGTCGCGCTATCAATGTATATGGGGTGAAAAGGTGATTCTTTTCTCATGTGTATATTTGATAGTTAGAAACTATTAAGATTAGTCAGATATTATTAGTATTAGGTGTGGTTCTTAAAACTAAAGCATATGATAAGTTCGTGACTCATAATAATATGGTATGTTTTGAACCCCTCGTGAATGGACGATATCGTATTATACATTAGGATAAGTTCTTAAACTCATATTATTGTGGCAAGTTCTTGAACTTCCAATGTGCGGTAAGTCTGATGAACTATACTGGGGATATAGGAGGATTGTAAGTTGAAACACAAGAATATTTAGTGTAAAGATGGAAATTGATGGAGAAAATTAGATATTATAAATCTACTAGCTATGCTAGACTTTCAAAATTTATTGACTTTGAGTCGATGGTTGTACTTTTAATTTTTTTTTTAAATGTTGGTGAAAGTAGTATGCACACAAGCCAATCATGTTTGATGATAAAGCATATACTTTGTAACAATCTTATTCATTTATTAATAAAAAGTATTAATTTATTAAAGGCTTTTAATTATCTACATGATGCTGTTTTATAATATGTGATAAACCCATAGTTTTAAGCAATGCTTTTAGAATAATGATGATGATCATTCTAATGAGATCTAAATTCTTAGAAAGCTTAAAACTAAAATAGTTCCCAATCATTGGATTACTAAATTGGGGATTAGTGAATCCGGATAGATTGGTACATACGTTGTTTGCTTTCATTGGATGAGGATGATTGATCTCATGATCATTTGTGTGGAGACACTAAAGCAAGTATGTAGGTGCTTATTAGAGAATAAGTTCACCGAACGTGGCTCGCTAAGGAATACCTAATGGAGTTTTATTTGCCTGTCAATAGGAATTCCTGTAGTGATAGTAGTACAAGTAATCCTTGGACTTGAGATCATCATAGTATCTTATGTATGATGAGTTATACTTTGTCTTATTCTTTAAGACCCTTAGGGTATATCAAAGGGTATGCTTGGGTATAATAAGTTGTACATGGAGATAATGTATGATCAATAAAGAATCTACCACTTCTAATAAAAGAAGAGAAATGTTCTATGTGATTCGATAAATGACAACCCAAAGAGTCCTTGGCGGCGCGTAATGAAATTAGAAAGGAGTTTCTAATTTGCATTATTTGAGTTGTGCATTTAAGGATCGAAATACATATAATTAAATAAAATAAGACTTGACAAAGAATTCCATGTGTCTTATATTTAATTGGGACATTGTATGGTGGAAGGATTGAATTGTACGCAGTAACTATTTACTCAAAGGTTCTTTTATGATTAATGTTGAAATCTATATTATCCGAAAAGTCGTTGATCGCTAGGGAGGCTTATCCCTATTGTAGAATAAATATTATTTATTTAAATAAATTATTGTTTAATTTATTTATTTAAATAAGATTAGAATTGTTCTAATTGATTTATTCACAACCGGTTTAATATGGAGAACCTAAAGGGTCACACCATAAAAGGAAGAATAATTATTTAAGAAGTTAATGGCATAATCGTAATAATATAAAGTTAAGTATATTTAATTTAATCTATAGTGATAGAATAAATTAAATAGCTTAATCTTTATTATTTAATATTTTAGAAATATTAAATATAAATTATTAAGAGGAGTCTTATTAATATTATTACAATTATTATTATTTAAATTTCTAAAAGAGTTTAGGAATTAATTTAATATAAGTACTCTCATTTATTCCTAATTGGATTAGGAAGGAAAATTAGTTAAAGGAATTTAATTAATTATCCCTAATAAGATTAGGGAGCTTAATTAATTAAAAGAATTTAATTAATTAAATAAATCTCAATTCCTTAATTGTTAAGGTGGGTTGCCCACATCTATAAATAAGAGGAGTCTTATTATGGGTGAGGGGTTGTTGACTTTTACAACGACATAATTCCAATTTGTTGGAGAGTACGCCCTTTTTCTATAGAGATAGGAAAAACTAGGGTTTGAGCCAATATCCCTTCTTCTTGAAACATTCTTTTTCCTTGGTGGATCACCTCGAGAGGCCAAACACATGGGTGGCTAACGTTGATCAAAGGAAGGAACAAAACCCCGGTGGATTCAAGTTGAACGCGAAAGGATTTGGAGGTGAACTTGTACCTGAGGAAGCTCGATCTTCAAGGGTATGATTTTATTCTTTATCTTTTC
Organism: Panax quinquefolius; assembly: GCA_020205615.1. Classification (NCBI taxonomy): domain Eukaryota; kingdom Viridiplantae; phylum Streptophyta; class Magnoliopsida; order Apiales; family Araliaceae; genus Panax; species Panax quinquefolius. Next base: position 50,103,469 of record CM035168.1, on the reverse strand, counting down.
GTTTAATTAATAATTGTGCATAAAGGGTGATCCGAGTATATGGTTTGTAAATTTTTAAACTCTGATTTTTACACGCTTCCGCTAATTTATGCAATTTGATTGCGCACATGAATATTACAAACGTAACAGTGGCATCAGAGCCAAATCTTTATGCAAATTATTAATTATTTTAATTTAATATGTATGTTGATATGTGTTTAGAACAATTTATTTGGGCATAATTTTATTGTATAAAATTTATTTAAAAAAAAAAAAAAAAAAAAAAACTGTTTTAAAAATCGGAAGGGAACATGAATAATGGTGACTATATATATATATATATATAATCCTGGTGCATGGTTTTCCCCACAGCCTGGCCACGTGAAAACCAACCGAAATCATTCTAAATAAAAAAAAAAAAAAAGCAGGACTTGTTGCACTAAGAATCAAGCAAAGCGATACCAATTTCTGCTTTTAATAAAAGGAATCGGATATATATATATATATATATATATATATATATATATATATATATATATATATATATATATATATATATATATATATATACAAATATATATATACATATATATATATATATTATATAATTATTATATAATTAAAATAAAAGTTTATTTTAATTTTAAAATAAAAGGTTTATTTTAATATTAAAATATAAAGTTTTATTTTAATTTTAAATAATTTTATAATTAAAATAAAAGGTTTATTTTAATTTTAAAATAAAAGGTTTATTTTAATATTAAAATAAAAGATTTATTTTAATTTTAAAATTAAATTTCATCTTAACTAATTAGAGTTGGAATTAGATTCCATGATAACTAATTGGAGTTGAAATTGGATTTTATTTTTCTAAAATAAAGGAGTTTATTTGTGAATAGGGAAGTAAATCCATCTTTCCTTAAATAAAGGAGTTTGTTTAGATATGAAATAAGATTTCATATTATTCAAAATAAAAGGAGTTTATTTGTGAATAGGAAAGAAAATCCGTGTTTCCTTAAATAAAGGAGTTTATTTAAATATGAAATAAGATTTCATATTATTCAAAATAAAGGAGTTTATTTGTGAATAGGAAAGAGAATCATAATTTCCTTAAATAAAGGAGTTTATTTAAATATGGAATAAGATTTCATATTATTCAAAATAAAGGAGTTTATTTGTGAATAGGAAAGAATATCCGTGTTTCCTTTAATAAAAGATTTTTTTTTTTCATGGAATTGGATTCCATAATTAATTAAAATAAAAGAGTTTATTTTAATTAAAGATTTTTTTTATATATGGAATTGGATTCCATAATTAATTAAAATAAAGGAGTTTATTTTGATTAAAATTTTGATTAAAATAAAATAGTTTATTTTATTCAAAATTAGATAAATTAAAATAAAATAGTTTTATTTTGATTTAAATTTGGATTAAAATAAAGGAGTTTATTTTAATTCAAAAATAGATTTTATACTAACTAAATTTGCCCATTAAATGATATCAATATATATATTAAATGTTTATTATTCATAAGATGAATGTTATTTATTGATGCATATGATGATGTGTATGATAATAAATGGGATTGATTATGGACTATTGACCAATATGATTGGATTTTATTTTAGTTGGATGCATGAATGTATGGGTTTTATTAAATGGGGTCTCACAGATTACCTCGTCTTCTCTAATTTTTCTTAATGTAAATTCTATCTCTCTCCTATGTACTTCCCCTTGACTGCTGATCAAGGTTTCTATTTATTTTAAATAGTTTTGTAATAGGAATAGTTAGAATTAATTTTAGAAAATTAGAGATCAAGGGACAAGGAGCGCTTGAAGACCCGTTTGTAATGGAGCCCGGGTTTAAATGTAATAGTTATATTTAAATATTATTTCTTGCACCCCTAGGGTTTGACCTTTTGGTTCACTTGGTGGCTCTAGTGAACCAAACTAGAATAAAAGTCCATAATCAATCCGAGTAGAATATAGTATTCTATATGTGCATGCTTATACTATATATATTATATATTATGCAAACATGCTTCGCATGTTCATTAATATGACGCGTATTTTATATATATATGTGCATAATGCTGCATAAAACAAGATGAGACAAATTAATAACAAACCCCTCAATTTTTTTATATTAAGTCCTAAGCGTTCAAAGATATTTGGAATATCGAACGTCGCCTTCTAGCATGATAAAATTAATAGAGTATTAAATATTTAATATGAGTTTGTTGTGTCACCACAAGGCAAGTATTAAGTATTTAAGATGTTAATTTATCACATTTGATGCTTATAAAGAAAATTGAACAATATTGTTTTGTTGTGTCACCACAAGGATGATATTTTTCTTTTTTGAATATATGGAGTGCTAGGTCGGACTTAACTTGGATAATTTTGATTCGGATGTGCCACCACTTGATCAAAATAATCTAAGAGGTAAAAAGAAAAGGAGTTGCATAGTTGATGTAATTGAAAAAGTTGTTTACCTATTTATTTATATATAGTTTGTTGTGTCACCACAAGGCTATATACATTTGAAATGGGATCCTTATTCTCACTAGCGAAATCTTTAATTAGATTTTGCTTAACTATATAAGTGAGGGTAATATAGTTTGAAGAAAATAGTGGGAGATACCAATTTAAAACAAGACCTAATTTATTTTGGTAATTAATAAAAGAATGTATGTTAAAATGTTGTTAATTACAAATTCATTTACTGAAATTTTACAATGTCTAAAATTACTATCAACGCAGAAAGCATATTAGATGCTAAATTAACTGGGCCAATTAAACGGATTGGTTAAGGAATTTGAGAATAGTTCTCATGGCTAAAAAAAGCTATCTTATATCCTTAATATGCCTATCCTCAAATGGTTGCGATAATGCCTCTGAGGAAGAGATTGCTACTTTTAGAAAGTGGCAAGATGATGCACACTTTGGCTCGATGCATCATGCTCAGTGATCCATGAGTAACAAGCTTCAGCGTCACCTGAAACTATGGATACTTCTACTATACTCCCTGCACGTCAAGTAGTTGATGGTGAGGAAAGTAGGACTGATAGATATCAGATATCTAAGGAGCTCTTCCGATCTAGAATGGCCAATGGCACTATAAATGCATGAATAAAAGTTCTTAACATAATCACTTTGATTGATCAATTAGGACAACTGGTTTTGTCATGGATGGAGAGTTGAGCCAAGATTTGATCTTGCACTCACTCCCGGACTCCTTTCACAATTGTTGTGAATTTTTCATATAAACAAGCTAGATATCGCCCTTCAAGGATTTGCTTAACATGTTGAAAAATGATGAGAGTCACTTTCCAACCAAGAAAGACCATGTCTTCTTGGTAGGGGCCAAAGGATCTTCCGAAAAGAAGAACGATTCAAAGAAGGTATATAGAAAGGCATAAACAAAGGATAATAAGAACAAAAAGCGATATGGATAGCAAAAAGAGTTTCCTTCCACCGCAATAAGCATGGACACTTTGAAAGAAATCTGCGAGAAGCACTTGCAAGGGCTAACCAAAGAAGCTTAGTGAAGTTTCTTTACATAATACGCTTTTTTGTTCATGATTGAAATAAATTTTTCTTTAAGTCAAGGTTCTACTTGGGTATTGGATACCGACTTTGGTTATCATAAATATAGATTTTTGAAGGACCAAGGTAAGTAGAAAGCTAAACAAATATAAGTAATCCTATGTGGGAAATATAGCAAAGGTTGCCATATTAGCCATAGAAACTTATAGTTTAGCAATGCCTACGGAGCAAATCTATTACGTCAATAAGTTGTTATTGTATTCCAGCTTCTTGTTAAAAATATTATTTCCATTTTATTGTTGGACAATGAAATCTTTGGTATTATAATTAAGAACAATTGTTGTTCTATTTATAATAATAATGTTTTGTATAGAATCGAATATTACTTAATAAATTTTGTATACTTGACTTACATGAAAAATAATTTTTCATATTGAACAAATTAGTATAAGAAAAGGAGATGATCATTCAAAGAGTTGAATGTGTGTATTTGTTGAATACAAGTGTGAATTATTTGAAAGGTTCAAAGAATTGAAGTGAAACAAATTGGCAAAGTATTAAGATTCTTTGATTAGATCAAGGAATAAATACTTGAGCAATAAGTTTCTAGATCATCTCAAATGGTTTTCTCATAATGGACGCCTCCCCGATACGTAATAATTGATTGATGTATCTGAAAGGAAAAATCGTACCTTGTTGGACATGGTACGGTCCATAATTATTTTACCGACATTCCAAAGATCCTTCAGGATCATGTCCTAGAAATGGTCGCATATCTACGAAAAAGGTAATCTCTAAATCCATTCAAGACTCCATAAAAGTTATGGATGGGAGGATTCTAATCTTAAGTTTGTTAAGATAAGGGGTTCCAACTTATGTGAAAAGGTTTCAAAGGATAAGCTTGGGACAAAATTTGACAAATACAGATTTGTGGGACATCCTAAAGTAAGTTTAGGGTAAATGTTCTATAATTCTACTTAGCAAAAGGTGTTTATTGCGAAACACGCTTCATTCTAAGATAAAGGTGTTTATCAATGAAGGGGCTAGTGGGAGGATAATAGATCTTGAAAAGTTCAAGAACCACAAAACACTATAAGTCAAATAAGAGGAACCTATCGATAGACTCGTTGTACCACAAACCGAATCAGAAATCTGAATAGTATCAAGATACCTAGGAGGTATGGATTCATCATAGATGATGATGATGAGGTACACATCATAGAAGATGATGATCCAGTTATATACGATGAGGTAAGTGTTGTAGACACTCAGAGAAATGGATTGAAGCAAGTTTCTCAAATATGGAACATTCGTTTTGATGAGGAAATCAAAAGAGTTTGATTTTATCAAAATAAGAATGAACCTAGTGTGTACAAAAGGGTCGATGGGGCGCGTCGTGACATTTCTAGTATTATATATTGATATACTACGGATGAGGAATAACATACCAATGCTACAATCAGTAAAGATAAAGTTGTCTAAACATTCCTCCATGAATGATTTGGGAAGAGTATCTTAATTGGGGATAAAATCTATATATATAGATTCAAGAGGATGCTCGACTTAACCCAAGGAATGTATATTCATTTGATGCTAAAGTCGTTTAGCATGGCAAGCTCCAAGAGATGTTTCATGTTGATGAGCCATGGAGTATCTCTCTTAATAGTCCCCACAGACTCTGAAAAGAGAGTAGCATGAGTGACAATCATCATGCAATGCAATGAAATGTACGAGACCTGATGTTGATCAGTCATATTCTAGAGAAGTTCACTGTGAGTCAGTGAAAAACATCTTAAAGTGCTTAACCCAAGCACTAAGGATGTGATCATATTTATGGTGGGTCTAAATTAAAACTAGAGGGCTTAACAGACTCAAGTTTTTTTCGCAGACGGACAAGATGACGAAAAAATCCACTTTAAGGTAAAGTGTTATCTTGAACAAAGGTGCGCAAAGTTGAATTGGAAAGGTTCCAAACAAAGAAAGAGTTCTTTGGTTTAGTGATAAAGACAAAGTATATAGCTATAAATGAAGTCGCAAGTTGATTGTTTGGATTAAAAGTTCATTACTGTAACTAGGAATAGTTCCTAAGTCTCATCTTGGATCTAAACATGTGTTGTGGCACTTTCATTTGATTATTAGAATCATTGAAAGATGGGAAATCACTATAGAGATAGTGGACTCTCATGAACAACATTACATATCCATTAACTAAAGCTTATCCAACAAAGAAGATAATCGTCACTTAGAAGAAGAAGAGTATAAGATACCATGGCGATTGGCTTTAGTGCAAGTGGGAGATTGAAAGTAGTATGCACACAAGCGAATCATGTTTGATGATAAAGCATATACTTTGTAACAATCTTATTCATTTATTAATAAAAAGTATTAATTTATTAAAGGCTTTTAATTATCTACATGATCTTTGTTTTTTATAATATGTGATAAACCCATAGTTTTAAGCAATGCTTTTAGAATAATGATGATGATCATTCTAATGAGATCTAAATTCTTAGAAAGCTTAAAACTAAAATAGTTCCCAATCATTGGATTACTAAATTGGGGATTAGTGAATCCGGATAGATTGGTACATACGTTCTTGCTCATTGGATGAGGATGATTGATCTCATGATCATTTGTGTGGAGACACTAAAGCAAGTATGTAGGTGCTTATTAGAGAATAAGTTCAACGAACGTGGCTCGCTAAGGAATACCTAATGGAGTTTTATTTGCTGTCAATAGGAATTCTGTAGTGATAGTAGTCTGAAGTAATCCTTGGACTTGAGATCATCATAGTATCTTATGTATGATGAGTTATACTTTGACTTATTCCTTAAGACCCTTAGGGTATATCAAAGGGTATGCTTGGGTATAATAAGTTGTAAATGGAGATAATGTATGATCAATAAAGAATCTACCACTTCTAATAAAAGAAGAGAAATGATCTATGTGATTCGATAAATGACAACCCAAAGAGTCCTTGGCGAATGCGTAATGAAATTAGAAAGGAGTTTCTAATTTGCATTATTTGAGTTGTGCATTTAAGGATCGAAATACATATAATTAAATAAAATAAGACTTGACGATAATTTCATGTCTTATATTTAATTGGGACATTGTATGGTGGAAGGATTGAATTGTCACGGTAACTATTTACTCAAAGGTTCTTTTATGATTAATGTTGAAATCTATATTATCTGGAAAGTCGTTGATCGCTAGGAGGCTTATCCCTATTGTAGAATAAATATTATTTATTTAAATAAATTAATTGTTTAATTTATTTATTTAAATAAGATTAAATTGTTCTAATTGATTTATTCACAACCTATTTAATATGAAGAACCTAAAGGGTCACACCATAAAAGGAAGAATAATTATTTAAGAAGTTAATGGCATAATCGTAATAATATATTAAGTATATTTAATTTAATCTATGGTGATAGAATAAATTAAATAGCTTAATCTTTATTATTTAATATTTTAGAAATATTAATTATAAATTAATAAGAGGAGTCTTATTAATATTATTACAATTATTATTATTTTAATTTCTAAAAGAGTTTAGGAATTAATTTAATATAAGTACTCTCATTTATTCCTAATTGGATTAGGAAGGAAAATTAGTTAAAGGAGTTTAATTAATTATCCCTAATAAGATTAGGGAGCTTAATTAATTAAAAGAATTTAATTAATTAAATAAATCTCAATTCCTTAATTGTTAAGGTGGGTTGCCCACATCTATAAATAAGAGGAGTCTTATTATGGGTGAGGGGTTGTTGACTTTTACAACGACATAATTCCAATTTGTTGGAGAGTACGCCCTTTTTCTATAGAGATAGGAAAAACTAGGGTTTGAGTCAATATCCCTTCTTCTTGAAACATTCTTTTTCCTTGGTGGATCACCTCGAGAGGCCAAACACATGGGTGGCTAACGTTGATCAAAGGAAGGAACAAAACCCCGGTGGATTCAAGTTGAACGCGAAAGGATTTGGAGGTGAACTTGTACCTGTGGAAGCTCGATCTTCAAGGGTATGATTTTATTCTTTATCTTTTTGTTTAATTAATAATTGTGCATAAAGGGTGATCCGAGTATATGGTTTGTAAATTTTTAAACTCTGATTTTTACACGCTTCCGCTAATTTATGCAATTTGATTGCGCACATGAATATTACAAACCTAACAGTTGGATCATACTAGTGAACCAAAGAATTTTCAAAACAGTGCTGTTATTCGCGTATCTATGCTGTTTGCTTCGACTAGATAAAAAAATGATTTTTAAATTTTCAAAATATATTTTAACAATATGTATTAGGTGATATGATAAATGATGGAGTCATCAATGCAATGGAACCTCGTGTTGGATGTGATCATATGATCGCTAGCCCACTATGGTGAGATGTAGTATGACAACGTCATAATCATGATGCCATAAAAAGATTTTTGAGATTTCTTTAAGATATGAGAATATATATATACATATATATGTATGTATATATATATGTATATTTCGATTGATGTCCGAATTGTTGTAGAAGTCTATGCTATTTGATTCAGCTAGACGAATATTGAAAGATGTTCATGAAATTCAAGCGTTTCTTGAGAAGTTATGCCAAACCAAATTGTTTTGATATAGATTCAGATGTTGAAAACATGAGATGAACAACCCTTTTATAGGGGATTACGCGGAGGCGTTTAGATGTTTGTGCACAATACGTGGTACAAAGGGATGATCACCCTAAGTACGGGGAGTCCCTAAAATATTACTGTTAAGGTTAAAGTTGAAAGATTACTTGTAACCGTGGAGATAGTTCATGGTCTTGTGACCCTTAGTTACATCTCTAAAAAAACTGAGAAGAACAAACCTATTATGGGGGAATTATTTTTACGCGATGCATTTAGATGTTTGTGCACAATACATCGTACTAAGGGCTTAACACCCTAAGTATGGGAGTCCCTATAGTCTAATGACTGTTAAGGTTTAAGTTGAAAGAGTACTTATAACCGTGGATGTAGTTCAAGGTCTTATGACCCTCAGGATGATTTGGAATCTTTTAAATTCCTGTTATTCATATCGCTTCCCAATTATTGAGCAATTGTGGAAGATTCTTATTATCCTGAAAGGTGAAAGTGGAAAGGGTGAGAAAATTAAGCAAAACATAATAATTTCAAGAAAGAATTGAAACTCCAGAAAGAAAAGAAATGTGAAAATTTTAGAAGAGGAAGAGGTGAGGAATATGATGATCTTAGAAAGATCCTTAGAGAAATAATTTGGTTGCAGAACCAAATGAATGAATAAAGTATTAACGTAAAATCTATTTTGATAGATTGAATGAATAAAGATTAATAATTAAAATTTTGAGGACGAAATTCTTAGAAGAAAGGGTGAATGTAATATCATGAGTGTTTATGATAACGATCCTTAGAAAAGGAAATGAATGGGTTAAAGAATATATAATATTTGATATATGACTGTGTTTAATTGAAGGTTATGTAATAAAACCTAAAAGTTGTTGAAGAAATGAATGAAGTATATATATATGTAAAACTTTTTTCTAAGTTAACGTGTTGAAGTTATTCAACGATAATTGTGAAAGAGATTTTGTGAAAACATTAGTAAGGTAGGGTTTCAGTGATTTCAAGGACGAAATCCTTATAAGAAGGGAATGATGTGACAACCCAAATTTTTATAAGTTATTAAAATAGGAATTTAATAATTAAAATTCTTATTATGAGATGTTTTGAGTTTGAGTATGTATATGCACCTGACGTACGTTGGGGAGGAGAGGGAGTCAGTTATATGTTACACATTCTTTTTTCTAAGGCTAGTACTGAACTTAGTGAGGAAGAGAGGAAATACAGAGGTTTTGAGAGAGAGAGATAGAGTTTTCTGTGATTTTTCCAAGAGGAAGGAGAGTTCACCATCTCTTGTTAAGCCTATAACTAGGGTTTGAAGGTATACTTTACTTCTAATGTTTACAATTTGAATTCTTATGATCATCTTCTGTAAATTGCTTATCACATGGGAGTTATACTTGTATGTATATGGTTTATAATCTGTTAATCATCATTTGTGAGTGCTATTTGATGATTAAGTTATAAGAAATTGGTTTGTAGGAGGAAATTAAAATATTAGTGGTTATGTATGAAAATGGCTTAAGAAAGTACAAAATTTTATGTCTAATATGTGTTATAATCTGTAAATTGATGTTGGAATATGTTAGTATGTGAAGAAACAAAAACAACAAAAGTTGAATGAATCGAAATGGTTGAGAAACGAATTCGTAGTGAACGAATTCGCTAAATTATCAAAACATGAAAAATAGTATAAACATGAGCTTTAAATTCATATTTGGGTTAGTTAATGTTTATGTTAATTGTTGGGTATTTGGTATGTTGTAGTTTTATGAGTTACAAACCCATAGAATCGAAAATGAACTCATTTGGATGAGTATAAATCATGTTATGATGATTAGAATGGAGTTTGTAGGCCTAATTTGGTTTTCTGTAGTGTTTAAGATAAAAATTCGTGAGTTAGAAAAAGGGACCCCCGCCCCAGCGGGCCCCCTTAGTATAAAACCCCCGCCCCGGTGGGGGGTGGGGGTACTCTGCCTAGCCAATTTTGGAAAAAAATCTGAGAAGACATGTTTTACTAAAATAGCCATAACGTTTTCATAAAAACTCCGATTGAGGTGATTCAAGATGATCCGGAACGAGGACGAATAGACCTACAACTTTTGTTCTTTAATATTTTTAATTTGATATCTTTAGGAAGGGTCAAAATAGTCATCATTGGGACTGTTACATATTCGGAGGCTATCAGAGGGCGTCTAACGAGCACATACGCAAGTATAGTGCTCCCGACGATGGAATATGTTATTCTAAGTGATGTAACATGAAAATGCATAATATTATACATGACATATAAATTCCCTTGCTCATAATAGAAAACATTGGCATGACTTAGTATACGTTTTGAAAAGAAACTTAAAGATTTTGAAAAAAAAACCTTATGGAAACTTATGTTCTATATGTGAAAGCCCAAATCCGGGTCCCAAATCACCGCGGATCTAGTACAATCATTCTATAACTATTGCAGAAGATATAAACATAAAATATTTATACAGTAAACTTTACACACTATTCTCCAAGGTCGAGTAACCTTAACTTATACACCATTCATTATCCTATCTGACATACAAAGATATTATCATACACGCTGTTACAAATTTAGCTGCACACATAAACTAACGCTGTAATTGTCTTTAACCTTTCCATGTATCCGCCATATTTGCTTTAATCTGCAATATTTATCGTGATATATCAAGGGTAAGCATGAAAGTTTACCAGCAAGTTTAAATTTATTTAAGTATATATCATGATTGAAAGAATTTGAATAATAAGCTGGCTATTAAAGAACAAACAAATATTAAACATGTGGCAACTTTAAAAACTCCTATTGAGGTGATTCAAGATGATCCAGAATGAGGACGAATAGACCTACAACTTTTGTTCTTTAATAAGTTAAGAATTAGCATGAACAAACTTTTTACGGAACAAGTATTAAACATGAACAAATATATCTGGACCGAACTGTAATGAAGGTGATCAGCCTTTCATACCTGACTTATACATGAAATATGTACAGAGTACAATTCTACAATGGAAACCAGCAAAGATTAACCATAAGCATATCTGAATAAAACAACTCTAAGTAGAGTTAAGAAAAACTTGCCTGTTTCATTGATTATCATTACGCATTTTAATAAGCTTTGACTGAAGACCTAATATATGCATAATATCGATATACAGATTATAATAATATAATCACAAATTAAAAATAAGCTAAACACTTTAACACATAACCCTATTAGTCTATACAGCACATAAGACTTAGTATAAAGTCAAACTATTTTTGTCTGACTTGAAACCGATAAAATTCTAACATCCCGACGGTCTAGTCAGACAAATATCAAAAACAGAGAAAGATCTAGGGCCGCTGACATATGACTGTTCAGCCACTTTTTGAATTTTTTCCAGATTTCAAAGAAAAATGCTAGTTTCGAGCACTTTGATGTTATGGATTTGGTATTTAACAACCCAGATCACTAAATAACATCTTATTACATAACTTTAACCAATAAATAACAACATATTAAATCAGATCATAAGATTTTGAAGATTAGGGTTTTTACCACTTTCTAGCTTTGATCTTTGAATCTGATCTTAGATTCCTGTTATTGAAAGGCTATGAACTGATCTTAGCTTGGTTTCTCATTCTCTCTCTCTAGATTTCGAAAATTGTGGAGAGAGAAAGTCTTGGAGAAAATTGAGAAATAATGTATGCATTTCCTCTCTGTTAATCTATATAGTTGATATGATACAATGTATGTGACTGATCCAAGGGGCAAGATGGCTGGTATTTGTCATGTGGATAGGGCTAGGGTGGTTCACCAAACAATTATATGGTAAGCTATACTAGTAACCTAATAAATAATGCAAGAAGGCTAGTTTGGTCATTTAGCATTTAATTTTAATGGCATAAAGGTTAATTGATACAACCCTTAGGATTTAGGTTTTAACCCTTAGGGTTCAAGGTTTAACCCTTAGGGTTTAGGGTTTAACCCTAAGGTTTTACATTTTAATTTCTAAAATTTCCAAATTAGGTTTAAAAATAGAAATTTAATATTTCTAAATTATAATTAGGATTCTATAATTATACTAATATTTCCAAATCATGTAATTCAATCTTGCTAATTAGGATTATTATTTCCTAATTAAAATTACTAATTTAGCCATTAGGGTCAAAATTGTACATTAGCATTTATAACCCAAGAATTAGGGTTTTAAACAGAAAAATAATCTTTCTAATTTAGAAATTAGGTTTTCTAATTAGTTTAGGGTTTTCTAATTACGTATAACTTGAAAATTAGGATTAATGTTTCCTAATTAACATTAAAATTATTAAACTAACAATTAGGTTTTCCCTAATTATAAATTAGGGTTTCTAAACCAAAATTTAGGGTTTTCTAAATCAATTAGGGCTATCCCTAATTAGGTTATCATAAATAATGCTTAAACCTTATACTAGCATTTGCATTCCCAAGCTAGGGTTTTCAATTTCCAAATTAGGGTTTCGAATACCCGAAACTGAAATTAGGGTTTCAGAACCGGCTTCTAGGGTTTCTTAACAGTCACTAGAGTTTTCTAAATGAACGTCGACATTCGACAATAATATTAGGGTTTGAAACTGATAAAATTTATCTAGTTAATCCTTGAGCCTTAACCATATACTGTACACATATAATACCATATTTATAGAAGATAAACACATATACACTTAATCCTGAATAATTGACCAAAATCCTTCACAGAATTTTGAAATCCTCAAAATTCCTTCTCAATAATATCAAACGCATACACTAATTTTCTGTCTAGGTTCTAATATTGAACCTTAAATCAATCAATTATGATTTTAATTTTTTTTAATTCTCGGGTTGTTACATTTACCCCTTCTTCTAAGAATTTCGTCCCCGAAATTCACCTTACACCTTACACCATACTGCTTACACCATTCATACACAACATTACATGTTACCCAGTACACCACTCACAAGAGTAAAAAATTTTCAAATTGCGTTGAGGAGTTATATAGACTATTTGCCTGTCATTTTCGCAAAGGTTTTATGGAAATTCATCCGTAAACCGTCATAATTTACAGACATAGAGGGTAATTAGCTCGATATGCCCTGAACTGGCCAAGTACTGATTTTATCTGTTTCTCGTCACTGCCATAGGCACAAAATTTTACCACAGTCTTATTAGATTCCGCACCAAACAATTTGGTTCGGGAAATTTCTTTCAATGAACACTTAGAGTTTTCATAACATTAGTCTAGCTGAATCGAATAACATAGACTTATATCAATAATTCAATTCAGTCAAATTATTTAGGTGTAGCCAAACCCCGTTGGCGAGTTAAAATTTTTGAAAATAATTTTGGGAATGACGTCATGATGTTGTACTGTATTAACAGTCCATTTGAGGATGCCGTCATCGTATGACTTTGTCATAACACACCATACAATAGTGGAACAACGACTTTAGATCAAATTCACACTAAGTATATCTGTATTTACAACTCTATCAACTTTTTATCATCTCTGCACCAGGTTACATGGTACATGAGTGATAAATAAAATATATTTTGATATTTCAAATAATTTTTGTGAGTCCCCGAATTTTAGGAAATGAAAATATTCAATTTTCTTATAATTATTCTATTTAGTAAATGGTTAAATTGATAAAAGGTTAAAGTTAAGGGTGATATGTGAAAATTTTCCAAAGTAAATAAGTTGTCATAAAATAATCGGTGATAAAAGTATAGTAATACGCGTGGTTGCATAGTAACACACGGTATTGTACAGTATCTTTGATTATTGATGCTTACGTGAGAAGTCACTTAGTTTTATTTAATTATTGTCATAATATTTTATATTATTAAATCAATAATTAAGAAGACAAAATTATTCATATTATTATTTGCAATATTAACAACGTCTAGAAGTTCTATCAAGGGAGAGGTTTGGTCACCTAATTGCGCGCCAATAAGGAGAAATCCTTATCGAAAATCCCCCTCTTTCCTGGGAACGACATGGTTATTAAATATTGTGAGTTATAATATTAATGATGAATAAGTTTGTGTTGATTAAAGTTAAAATTAATAGTTCCATTGTGTTGGGATTATTAGTGTTAGTGGAAATCGATATTTATTTCGATAATAATTAATGTCTAGAAGTTATACTGAGCAATCGCGTAATTAATCGGATAAGTGAGCAATTAATTGCTATTAATTCACATGCTTATAACTATTTGTTCACATATGTGTACTATTGATTCACACTCATGTACTATTAGGGGAGGTGGTGCAAGATTGATAATACTTGCATGACTAAGTTAAAAATGGAGGTATAGATGGAGGTACTATACTGTAATTCGTATTTTCACATGTATAGAACTATTGATTCACATGATTGAACTATGGATTCACATGATGTACTATTTAGGGAGGTGGTGTAAGTTTGATAATACTTGCAGGACTAAATTAAAAATGATGGAAAAGATAAAGGTATTGTACTGTAATATTTCGAGCCCCAAAACATGCAATTATCGAAACTATATTTTCCTATAAATAGAAGCTCATTCTTCCTTCATTCTCACCAATTCACTAAGTCTCACAAGAGCAATTATAGAGAGTGAAGCTATATAGAGAGAAGCTATAGAGAGATAGAAGAAGAAGCGATCGCTACTTCACTACTCCAAAGATCCAAATCTTCTTACGAGGTAAGGGTATTATTTATTTCATATTCGAAGAGATATTATTTTTAAATATTCGTATGAATATTATTTTCGTTCAATATTCATAAAGAATATTATCTTCGTTCAATATTCGTAGGAATATTATCTTCGTTAAATATTCGTTGGAATATTAGTTCCGTTCAAGGGATGTTATTTTTGTTCAATATTCTCTTGAAATAATATTTTCTTCCATACTCAGTAGTATGTGAGTAATATTATTTCGTCTCGTATTCCTTATTATACACTCATTCTGTTGAAGTTTTGGCTTCTATACTCCATGAAATTAGTAAAATATCCTTGATATTTGCTCTTCATCCAGTATCTTTTCATATAATATTATTCTGAGCTTTCTTGATAATTATTGATCTTTTCATGCCAGAATACTATTCATGAGTTACTATTTACGGGTTACTATTTACACGATTACTATTTACTCAAATATTATTCACTCGGGTATTTGGGGCACTTTTTATGTCAGAGTAGTATTCACAGTTTACTATTCACCCAATTACTATTCATCCAAATATTATTCACTCAGGTATTTGGGGTACTTTTCATGTCAGGGTACTATTCACGAGAAGTACTATTCACAGGGTACTATTCATGGGGTACTATTCACCCAAAAAATATATTTCTTTTCTGTCCAAATTATTTTTGATACAGAAATATTATTCTTGAATTTTAGTCTACAAAGCAGTATCATGTTGACAATTTGGATATTTTTAAACTTTGGATAAATTTAAAGTCTTTAAAATTTGTCCATGATTTCGTTTGATTAATGCTTATATCATTGTCATCATCCTCATGCTTATATTGTGATGAAAGTCATCTTTGGCATACGTGCATAGATGGAGTGTTGATTGGTACGATTATGACCATGAATCATTCGGTATAATCGTGACCCATAATGTTACAAATGATGTGGTAAAAGTCCTCAGTGGCCTGTAGTGCATTGATGGACTTTTGTTGGTATGAATATGACAAGGGATTATTCGGTATAGTCATGACCATTGATGATTTCATGAATATCCTTGGCCCGTAGTGCAGGGATGATTCGATGATGTGGTTTATTTATTAAGCTGAGTCTCAGTGATAAAATTGATGAAAAACTTTTTAAATCATAGAAGATAGTAAATATCATGCTCTACTTGACTCTTCTAATGGATTGCTTGTTCCGCTGCAGTTAAACTTGATGTCTATTGTATTTTATCAGTTTAACACTGTTGAAGGCTAATGATAATTTATTCTACATTATCTTAGTCATAATATTTCTTACTGGGCTAGTTGAGCTCACCCTTTTGCTTTCATTGTTCTCTTCAAGAAATGAAAACGTAGCCGGGACTAGTCGGGGAATGGAGTGATGGTCCGAGATGGTGTTATAGTAGTCCTCACTATTCTATAAAATAGTGTGACAATAAATGTAGTGAGGACTCTATTTGAGAGTGGATATTGTCTATAAGGCACTATTCTTGTTTAAACTCTCAGCTATGTTTTATCGTATTTTGCACGACAGTTGTATAATTAAGTTTGTATTTGATTTATGTACCATGTATTTGGCGACTCAAGATGGGTGATGTATACCTATTTTGGGGGCGTCACAGTTGGTATCAAAGCTTAGGGATATGATCTCTGGTTGAGATGTGAGACAAGAACTAGGAGGGGAGAGACGGGGAATTCCTTCGCTATTATGACCTACCTAAGTTTAATTGGTATTTAATTGGTCGGTCATAGTATAGGGATAATATGTGGCATGTCAATTAACCTTTGTTTCGACGATGTATTCTAGAATGATATCTGAAATACAGGAGATGAGCAATGGGAAAATAATGATACATAAGAAATAACCGGGAAGGTACAATCCGAAAAGAAAGCAAGGAATTCTCATCTCTTCGAACTACCAGGTAGGTAAATTTTGAGGGCCAAATTTCATAAGGAGGGGAGATTGTGAGACCCTGAATTTCATAAGGAGGGGAGATTATGAAACCCTGAAATTTCATGACGCTCCCACTGACCCTTTTGTACACACTAGAAGTCTTACCTCCTCGAATGTAACTCTGGATCATCATCTTCTATGATGTGTACCTTATCATCATCATCCATGATGAATCCATACCTCCTAGGTATCTTTGGTACTATTCCAGATTTACGATTCGGTTGTGGTACAATAGGTCTATCTACAGGTTCCTCTTATTTGACTTATAGTATTTTGTGGTTCTTGAACTCTTCAAGATCTATTATCCTCCCACTAGCCCCTTTTAATGATAAACACCTTTATCTTAGAAGGCAGCGTGTTTCGTAACAAACACCTTTTGCTAAGTAGAATTATAGAACATATACCCTAAACTTACACCACAAATCTGTACATGTCAAATCTTGTCCCAAGCTTATCCTTCGAAACCTTTTCACATAAGTTGGACAACCCCTTATCTTAACATACTTAAGATTAGGAATCCTCCCTGTCCATAACTTTTATGGAGTCTTGGGGCCGGATTTTGAGGTTACCATTTTAAATGAATGTGCAGACCATTTCTAGGACATTATCCCAGAAGGATACTAGAATGTCGGTAAAATCATTTTGGACCGCACCATGTCCAACAAAGTACGATTTTTCATTCAGATACATCAATCAATTATTGCGTATCACGATGTGTCCATTATGAGAAAACCATTTGAGATGATCTAGAAACTTATTGCATAAGTATTTATTCCTTGATCTAATCAAAGAATCTTAATACATTGTCAATTTGTTTCACTTCTGAATTCTTTGAACTTTTCAAATAATTCACACTTGTATTTTAGCAAATACACACATTCAACTCTTTGAATGATCATCTCCTTTTCTTATACTAATTTGTTCAATATGCAAAATTATTTTCATGTAAGTCAAGTATACAAAATTTATTAAGTAATATTCCAGTTCTATACAAAACATTATTATTATAAATAGAACAATAATTGCTCTTAATTATAATACCAAAGATTTCATTGTCCAACAATAAAATGGAAATAATATTTTTAACAAGAATCGGAATACAATAACAACTTATTGACTTAATAGATTTTCCGTGAGGCATTGCTAAACTATAAGTTTCTATAGCTAATCAAAGAACCTTTGCTTCATTTTCCACATATAGGATTACTTATATTTGTTTAGCTTTCTACTTACTGCTTGGTCCTTCATAAATCTATATTTATGATAACCAAAGTCGGATCCAATACCCAAGTAGAACCTCGACTTAAAGAAAAATTTATTTCAATCATGAACAAAAAGCGTATTATGTAAATCAAACTTCACTAAGCTTCTTTGGTTAGCCTCTGCAAGATGCTTCTCAGATTTCTTTCCAAAGGTGTCGGGGCTTATTGCGGTGGAAGCAAACTCCTTTGCTATCCGTGACAGTTTTGCTCTTATTATCCTTTGTTTACGCCTTTTTATTTACCTTCTTTGAATCGTTCTTCTTTCAAGAAGATCCTTTGGCCCCTACCAGTAAGACTTGATCTTTCTTGGTTGGAAAGTGACTCTCAACATTTTTCAACATGTTAAGCAAATCAGGGAGGCTGATATCTAGCTTGTTCATATGAAAAATTCACAACAATTGTGAAAGGAGTCCGAAAGTGAGTGTAAGATCAAATCTTGGCTTAACTCTCCATCCATGACAAAACCCGTTGTCCTAATTGATCAATCAAATTGATTATGTTAAGGACTTTTTTCTGTACTGTAGTGTCATCGGTCATTCTAGATCGGAAGAGCTCCTTAGATATCTGATATCTATTAGTCCTACTTTCTTCACCATCAACTACTTGATGTGCAGGAATATAATAGGAGCATCCATAGTTTCATGCTGACGTTGAAGCTCGTTACTCATGGATGTAAGCATGATGCATTGAGCTAACTGTGCATCATCTTGCCACTTTCTAAAAGTAGCAATTTCTTGCTCAGAGGCATTTTCTGCAACCATTGCAGGGATAGGCGTATTAAGGACATAAGATAGCTTTTCAGCTATGAGAACTATTCTCAAATTCCTTAACCAATCCGTTTAATTCGGTTTGGTTAATTTAGCATCTAATATGCTTCCAGCGATGATAGTAATTTTAGACATTGTAAAATTACGTAAATGAATTTGTAATTAACAACATTTTAACATACATTCTTTTATTAATTACCAAAATAAATTAGGTCTTGTTTTAAATTGGTATCTCCCACTATTTTCTTCAAACTATATTACCCTCACTTATATAGTTCTAAGAAATCTAATTAAAGATTTGCTAGTGAGAATAAGGATCCCATTTCAAATGTATATAGCCTTGTGGTGACACAACAAACTATATATAAATAAATAGGTAGACAACTTTTGTCAATTACATCAACTATGCAACTCCTTTTCTTTTGCCTCTTAGATTATTTTGATCAAGTGGTGGCACATCCGAATCAAAATTATCCAAGTTAAGTCCGACTTAGCACTCCATATATTCAAAAAAGAAAAATATCATCATTGTGGTGACACAACCAAATAATATTGTTCAATTTTCTTTATAAATATCAAATGTGATAAATTAACATCTTAAATACTTAATACTTGCCTTGTGGTGACACAACAAACTAATATTAAATATTTAATACTCTATTAATTTTATCATGCTAAAGGCGACGTTCGATATTTCAAATATCTTTGAACGCTTAGGACTTAATATAAAAAAAAATGAGGGGTTTGTTATTAATTTGTCTCATCTTGTTTAGCGCATGTATGTATATATATATATAAAAATGTACGTCGTATTAATTAACATCTGAAGCATGTTTGCATAATATATAATATATATAGTATAAGCATGCACATATAGAATACTATATTCTACCCTTGATTGATTATGGACTTTTATTCTAGTTTGGTTCACTAGAGCCACCAAGTGAACCAAAAAGGTCAAACCCTAGGGGTGCAAGAAATAATATTTAAATATAACTACTAGATTTAAACCCGGGCTCTATTACAAACGGGTCTTCAAGCGCTCCTTGTTCCTTGATCTCCAATTCTTCAAAATTAATTCTAACTATTCCTATTACAAAACTATTTAAAATAAATAGAACCTTGATCGTGATCGAGGGAAGTACATAGGAGGAGATAGAATTTACATTAAGAAAAAAATTAGAGAAGGCGAGGTACATGAGACCCCATTTAATAAAACCCATACATTCATGCATCCAACTAAAATAAAATCCAATCACATTGGTCAATAGTCCATAATCAATCCCATTTATTATCATACACATCATCATCATATACATCAATAAGTAACATTCATCTTATGAATAATAAACATTTAATATATATATTGATATCATTTAATGGGCAAATTTAGTTAGTATAAAATCTAATTTTTAATCAAAATAAACTCCTTTATTTTAATCCAAATTTAAATCAAAATAAAACTATTTTATTTTAATTTATCCAATTTTGAATAAAATAAACTATTTTATTTTAATCAAAATCTTTAATAAAAATAAACTCCTTTATTTTAATTAATTATGGAATCCAATTCCATGTAATAAAAAAAATTATTAAAGTAAACACAGATTATCTTTCCTATTCACAAATAAACTCCTTTATTTTGAATAATATGAAATCTTATTTCATATCTAAATAAACTCCTTTATTTAAGGAAAGACTGATTCTTTTTCTTATTCACAAATAAACCTTTTTATTTTGAATAATATGAAATCTAATTTCATATCAAAATAAACTCCTTTATTTAAGGAAAAATAGAATCCAATTTCAACTCTAATTAGTTATCTTGAAATCCAATTCCAACTCTAATTAGTTAGCATGAATTTTAATTTTAAAATTAAAATAAACTTTTATTTTAATAATAAAATTATTAAGAATATATTATATATATATATATATATATATATATATTATATAAGTATAATATACTGGTTTATGTATAATATATATAATATCCGTGAATCACATGAATCATGAAATCTCCATTAGATGCGAAATCTCCAAGAAATCTCCATTAGATGAATAATATAATATATATATATATATATATATATATATATATATATATATATATATATATATAGCAATCACGTGAATATACGAAATCTCCAGGAAAGCATGATTCAAAAAAAAAAACTTTTGAACTATTATATATATGTACAAGTAATTCAAGTAATCAAATTTAGCTTCCCACTTTCCTGTTAATCACGTGGCCAGGAAGCTTCCATTAGTATATGATTTCGTTTTTTTTTTTTTTTTTAATTTTATACAACAAAATTATGCCCAATTAAATTGTTCTAAACACATATCAATATACAAATTAAATCTGAATAATTAATAATTTGCATAAAGGTTTGGCTCTGATGCCACTGTTAGGTTTGTAATATTCATGAACGCAATCAAATTGCAAAAATAAGCGAAAACGTGTAAAATCAGAGTTTAAAAATTTTACAAACCATATACCCGGATCACCCTTTATGCACAATTATTAATTAAACGAAAAGATAAAGAATAAAATCATACCCTTGAAGATCGAGCTTCCTCAGGTACAAGTTCACCTCTAAATCCTTTCGCGTTCAACTTGAATTCACCGGGTTTGGTTCCTTCCTTTGATCAACGTTAGCCACACAAGTGTTTGGCCTCTAGAGGTGATCCACCAAGGAATAATAAAGATTCAAAAAAATGGGTGGTTGGCTAAACCCTAGTTTTTTCTATCTCTATAGAAAAAGAGCGTACTCTCCAACAATTGGAATAACGTATCTTTGATATCTGATATAAGACTCCTCTTATATAGATATCAAGTACCCCTATTAAAATAAGGTATTATTTAATTAAACTCTTTTAATTAAATGGGCTCCCTAATCTTATTAGGGATAATTAATTAAACTCCTTTAATTAATTTTCCCTCCTAATCTTATTAGGAATAAATGAGAGTACTTATATTAAATTAATTCCTAAACTCTTTTAGAAATTAAAATAATAATAATAATTGCAATAATATTACTAAGACTCCTCTTATTAATTTATATTTAATATTTCTAAAATATTAAATAATAAATATTAAGCTATTTAATTTATTCTATCACCATAGATTAAATTAAATATACATAACATATTATTACGATTATACCATTAACTTCTTAAATAATTATTCTTCCTTTTATGGTGTGACCCTTTAGGTTCTCCATATTAAACCTATTAAATAAATCAATTAGAACAATTCTAATCTTATTTAAATAAATAAATTAAACAATTAATTTATTTAAATAAATAATATTTATTCTACAATAGGGATAAGCCTCCCCTAGCGATCAACGACTTTCCGGATAATATAGATTTCAACATTAATCATAAAAGAACCTTTGAGTAAATAGTTACTTAGTATAATTCAATCCTTCCACCATACAATATCCTAATTAAATATAAGACATGGAATTACCGTCAAGTCTTATTTTATTTAATTATATGTATTTCGATCCTTAAATGCACAAAGACTAAATAATGCAAATTAGAAACTCCTTTCTAATTTCATTCTCGCCTTAACCAAGGACTACCGGGTTGTCATTTATCGAATCACATGGGACATTTCTCTTCTTTTAATAGAAGTAGTAGATTCTTTATTGATCATACATTATCTCCATGTACAACTTATTATTCCCAAGCATACCTTTGATATACCCTAAGGGTCTTAAGGAATAAGTCAAAGTATAACTCATCATACACAAGATACTATGATGATCTCAAGTCCAAGGATCACTTGTACTACTATCACTACAGAATTCCTATTGTCGAGCAAGTAAAACTCCATTAGGTATTCCTTAGCGAGCCAATGCGTTTAGTGAACTTATTCTCTAATAAGCACCTACATACTTGCTTTAGTGTCTCCACACAAATGATCATGAGATCAATCATCCTCATCCAATGAAATGAGTTAACGTATGTACCAATCTATCCGGATTCACTATTCCACAATTTAGTAATCCAATGATTGGGAACTATTTTAGTTTTAAGCTTTCTAAGAATTTAGATCTCATTAGAATGATCATCATCATTATTCTAAAAGCATTGCTTAAAACTATGGGTTTATCACATATTATAAAAAACAAAGATCGTGTAGATAATTAAAAGCCTTTAATAAATTAATACTTTTATTAATAAATGAATAAGATTGTTACAAAGTATATGCTTTATCATCAAACATGATTGGCTTGTGTGCATACTACTTTCACACTAAGTCTCACAAGAGCAATAATAGAGAGAGAAGCTATATAGAGAAAAGCTATAGAGAGATAGAAGAAGAGCAGTCTGCTACTTCACTACTCCAGTATCCAGTCTTCTTCTGAGGTAAGGGGTATTATTTATTTCATATTCTGAAAAGATATTATTTTTCGTATTCGTATGAATATTATTTTTGTTCAATATTCATAAAGAATATTATCTTCGTTCAATATTCGTAGGAATATTATCTTCATTAAATATTCGTTGGAATATTAGGTCCGTTCAAGGGTTGTTATTTTTGTTCAATATTCGCTTGAAATAATATTTTCTTCCATACTCTGTAGTATGTGAGTAATATTATTTCGTCTCGTATTCCTGATTATACACTCATTATGTTGATGTTTTGGATTTTATACTCCATGAAATTAGTAGAATATCCTTGTTATTTGCGCTTCATCCAGTATCTTTTTATGGAAATATTATTCTGAGCTTTCTTGATAATTATTGATTTTTTCATGATGGAATACTATTCATGAGTTACTATTTACGGGTTACTATTTACCTGGTTACTATTCACTCAAATATTATTCACTCGGGTATTCAGGGCACTTTTCATGTCGGAGTACTATTTGTTAGAGTTTATGCCCTAGAGGCAAATTATTTGATATAATTGCTTAACATTTTGATATTATATTTGATTGAATAAATGAATGATTTTACTATGGTTTTATTTACTGCGTTATATAAATGTTAACATAATAAAATTCCTTAGAATAGTCATACAAATTATATATTTTTAAGTATGTTACTTGAACATAAGATTATATAATTATAATTAGTATCATTATTCTTAAAAGTCCTTAGTCGAGTATCATTGTTGATGGGACAACAATGATGCATTGAGACTAGTATGTGGATTGACTGATGACTAAAAATCATTGGTCATAAATATATGAGATATTAAGTCAATGCATAGGTACATGTTTGAGAATGATGTACTGGACAGACCCGCCATGAGAATTCTACGTGGAATATTATGCAAAGTGTCATTAGCGATTCTCAAAGTGACAATGATGTAATGGTCCTCGGACCTGAAATCACTATATTACTACACGAGAATTTATGTACTTTGATATCATCAAATGTCACCTTTAATAGGGTGGACTATAAAGATGATTATTGGGTACATCATGAATCGTGTGAGGATTATGAGTGATCTAGATGGAATTTAACCCTCCTATATATTAGGGGTGATATCCATAGGCCTCTTGATTGAGTAGGACTATGAAATGCATGACCATGATCAAATAGTGATTTGTTTCATATAGTCTACTCATTGATCAAGAAAACTCATATTAAATTATGAAGAGTATGACACATTCCATGACTCGAGTTTAATCTAGGATATTAAGGTTAAAAGGATTAAATTACATTGAAACATTGGTCACGAAAAGGTTGCATCGAATCATCGATCTTATTATTACTTGGGTAGCAGTGATGCATTACTAGATGTCGCTCACTATTTATAATTTTATAATATGATTATAAAATTATTACCAACGTAATAATAACCTATAGGGTTACATACATAGAACGTAATTTAAAAGGGAATAAATTTAAATTTTAAGGATTTAAATATATTAATATGATTAATAGTATTTAAATCATGAATTTAAATTAAAAGGATAATTTGTATATATGTATATTAATTAAGACTTAATTAAGATATATATATATATATATATATATATATATATAAATTGATTTTATGAAATTAGTTTTTGATTTGATTAATTCCTTTTAACTACTATATATATGATATATAGAAGCTACTTAGGGATATATCATAATTGAAAACCCTAATAAGCTCTTAGAGAGAGACTAGAGAAAAACAGTTTCATAATCGTTCTTTTGGTGGCGATCTGCAAGTCCCTCTTATTGCAAAATTGTTTGACGGTTCGTGCGGCGTTCGTGTGGATACCGTAGAGGCGCGGTTCTAATTAGATTGCGTAAAGGATTCGAAGCTATTTCAGAACTTTTTCATAATCGGTATATTATCTAAACCACTGAATTAATTTCAATTTCGCTTGGATCCTGTTTTGGGTTTCGGAATTGCTTTGATTTATTTTCTATTTTCGCTGCGTTTTGTACCGAAATCCCTACAGTGGTATCAGAGCTACTTGCGAAACAATTAATTTAGATTACGTGTTTTATTATTTTCAATATATACGATACGTGATGTTACAATTTTATCAATCTGAAATTGATTATATTGTTTTCGATATATATGATATATGATGATATAATTTTATCGATCTGAAATTGAATATATGATATTCTGTAATCAGTATTTTCTTGTATTACGGATATCAGTAATAGATATGCATGTATATAAAGTTCTGTTAATTGTATCTTAAATGGCGTAATAACAGTATACAAATTCTGTTCTAATTGGATTAGATGCATGGAAATTTGATTTAGTATAATTAATTAAAACTGGACATATATGATATGAACTGGGGGAGACCCCCCATTGGACCCCACGTCGTAGCGCACGATGGTCGTGACCCCAATATGTTATATATAGTTTTCTTTAATTATATATAAATTGTTATGTGCTTATTGTGATATGCATGCTGCACAGTTATGGCCTTTTGACCCATAGGTTAGTGGTTTTTGGTTTTGAAATACGGCTTGCATGTCGTGCCTTTCTATAAATTATGATGTAACATTCTTTTCTCATCTAAATCCCCTCGAATGTAACTCGAGGTTTCTTTATGTCATGTAATAAGTCGAGATGGAGAACATGATGGAAAGATGATGATGGAGAGGAGACACATGTATGAGGAAGATCCAAGGAAGCTACTATTTTGAGATCTTTTACCATCTTAGATTGACCTTCAATCTTTCATTAGCTTGAAAAGATTGACATTGGATTAGGCCATAACTGTGACACATTTAATTTTGCACTTTATTTATGCTTGTATGCGATATGATATGATAAATAATGTGCATGCTTAATAAGATTAAAATTGGTGAGATCTAAATTTTTTAATAAAATCCCTCATTAAATTATTAAGTCTAAATCAGATGCCTTCCAATGAATAACACTCATCAAGACCTTGATCAATAGATGTAGGTTTGCCAAAGCAAAGTACCCTATTTATCAAGGTAAGATGCGATAGGATAATTGTGATATCCAAATTGTTAAAATCATTGGGCCCGACTTAACTAAGTTATCTCAATAGGATTGTGGACTTAGAGGCATAGAGTTTGATTGGTACCATTAGATGGACTAGAAACAAATGTTATTTAACAAACTATCCAAGAGTTATATATGATATAATTGACAAAAGGGTTGTCCACCTAAATAATTGTGTTTTAAGAGATTAGCCAAAGCTAACTTAAGTCATAATGAAATATGGATCTTAGCTCACTAGAAAGATTTAATAGAAAATGATTTCCGAATTAATGGTGAGGGCTATTAATTTGAATAAAATAGTGGGAGGTATATTTTGAATGTACTATTATCAATTACATAATATCAACTCTGCAATTTGACTTATTATTTTGGCACTTATAAATTGTAGATATCAATGGCAAACAACAACAACACAAGTAGTCTTTCACTACGATCAGTCCTTGAGAAGGACAAGCTGAGTGGGATTAATTTCATTGACTTGCACAGGAACTTGAGGATTGTCCTCAAACAAGAGCGTAAGCTATATGTCCTTGATGGGCCCATTCCTGTAGCACCGACTGTCACTGCACCACATGCGGAGCATAATGCTTACAAGAAGCATCAAGATGATGCTATGGACGTGAGTTGTCTCATGCTAGCAACCATGAATGTTGAGCTTTAGAAGTAACATGAGTTGATGGATGCTTATGAGATGATCGAGCATCTCAAGAAATTGTTCGAAGGGCATGCTCGACAGGAAAGGTATGATACAAGCAAGGCATTGTATCACTGCAAAATGGGTGAACGTGATCCAGTTGGTCCACATGTGCTAAAAATGATTGGGTATATTGAGTACCTTGATATGTTGGGTTTTCCAATCACTCCGGAAGCCTAAACTGATCTTGTTTTACAATCCTTGAATAGCAACTACTCTCAATTTGTTACGACTTATCTTATGAATAAAATTGAGAAACCCCTTACTAAGTTGTTGAGCATGTTAAGAACCACCGAGAACAACATGAAAAAGGCAGGACCCGCTCCCATAATGATGGTGAAAAAGGGGAATGCTAAGGGAAATTGGAAAGGTAAGAAGAAGATAGGATCTAAATCTGGTGCCAAACCCAATTTCAAATCCAAACATGCTTTAAAGCTTAAAGGTGGGGTGGCTAAAGAAGGTGATTGTCACTTTTGTGGAAAACCTGGACACTAGAAGAGGAATTGTCATGCTTATTTGGAAGAAGTAAAGAAAAAGAAAGGAAGTGTGACTTCCGATTCAGGTATATATGTTATAGAAGTCAATTTGTCTACTTCTACATCATGGGTATTAGATACTGGATGTGGTTCTCACATTTGTGTTAATATGCAGGAACTTCGAAGGAGTAGGACTTTGGCAAAAGGAGAGGTTGACCTACGAGTTGGGAATGGAGCAAAAGTTGCTGCACTGGCTGTATGAACTTATCATTTATCTTTGCCCACTGGGCTAGTATTAGAATTAGAGGATTGTTATTATGTGCCTGCTATAAGTAAAAACATTATTTTTGTTTCTTGTTTGGACAAGAAAGGTTTTTCATTTATAATTAAGAACAATCATTGTTCGTTTTACTTAAATGATATTTGCTATGGTGTTGCACAATTGTTTAATAAATAACGGAACCAGATCAGGAGTAATACGCACCGACAGGATATTACAACAGAATAATAAAGAATGGAATAACAACAGAAATCACCATGCATGCGGTTGCTTAGCATATGCGAGTTATTCCAATGAATAATAAATAACGGAACCGGTGTCAAAGTAAATTACATACCGGGATGTTCCAATAGAATAATAAAGAATGGAATAACAACAAAAATCACCATGCATGTAGTACTATGCATGTATGGCAGTTATTCCAATGAATAATAAATAATGAAACCGAGTCCAACGTAAAATACATGATGGGATATTCAAATAGAATAATAAAGATGTAATCAGTCCCATGAAACGCACGTATGTGATATTTCAATGTAATAATTTCACCAAGTATAGGGTAGATCACAGATATAAAAGTTATTCCAATGAGAATAAAAATAATGGAATAACAGAAGTTCTCTTCATGAATACGAAAGAAATAATAACCCTTACAGGTACAACAAATAATATACTTACCTTATAAAGAAAAGTACTCCTACGGTAGGGTGGTGATATACTTAAAGAAACTTGCACTACGCTCAAAGCTTTCTTAAACGCTAAAGAAATACGCTCAAGATAGAAGAATAATTCTCTCTACAATTTCTCTCTCTAGAGTTTCAGTGAATTCGTAAGAAATAATGAAGGAATGAGCTTCTATTTATAGAAGAATTGACTGAATAGTAACTAATTTATGAACGGTCCAGATTGATTTACTTTTAATCGGATGATCCACATTTAAAGTAAAATCTTTTAAATAAAATATAATATATTCTATTTATAATATAATAAAACGAATAACTTTATAAAAGTATTCTGCTTTTATATAAAAAGATTTTACTATGGAAAATACTATACGTGCACTATGCAATATTATGCATAATAAAATATAATATATTCTATTTATAGAATAACTTTATAAAAGTATTCTATTTTATATAAAAGATTTTACTATGCAAAAAACTATGCATAATAGAATATAATATATTCTATTTATAGAATAACTTTATAAAAGTATTCTATTTTATATAAAAAGCTTTTCTATTTTATTACATTAATAATACTAATAAAACAAAACTTATATATATATATATATATAATATATATATATATATATATAAACAATCAACAATAATTGAATCAAATAACGTGAAATACTATGCAAAGACTTCATGCTGCAATAATTGAACAAAACGAAGTGTTTTCTCACGTAAGCATCAATAATCAATACCGCAGTGCTACTACTATGCTACCACGCCAGACATATTCTTTATTTTTTATTACCGAGTAGGTCAATAGTATTAATCAGAAAACTTCCGCCGTTATTTTTATAAAACTATTTTTGTCGTTTTCTCAATTCGACAATAATCCCGTTGTGGGGTCCACCAATGATTGTACCATCGTACGAATATTCCCTGACACAAAGAATATTCCCCGACCAATCGAATATAATATAACAACTTGCATACTTTGAAAAATTTATAAATATTACCCACAACTATAACATTATATTAAATCCACACCATAATATTCAAAAAAAAAATTGAGAAATTTAAATCTTTATTCGTAAAATTTGGGATTTTACAATCTCCCCACCTTATGAAATTTCGCCCTCGAAATTTACGTACGTACCTGGTATGTCGAACAGTAGAGGACACTTCGTTCGATTCTAACTCTTGAGGTATAACCTTTGAGTGTTGAATACATTCCAGGATTTTAATAGGTACATCTTCATACGTTAAATTATCCGCTATCTCGTCCGGATTTAAATCAATAATGTGGTTCGGGTCATCCACATATTTACGTAACATCGATATGTGAAAAACGTTATGAACACGCGATATACTTGGCGGTAAAACGAGTCTATAGGCCACAGTTCCTACTCGATCAAGGATTTCAAATGAGTTAAGAAAATCGAGGGTTGAGATTTCCTCTCTTCATCGATTCTTGCTTCTAGAATAACGCCCTCTTGAACCTTCTTTTTCACATTCATCAGCTCTGAGTATTTAGCTTGAACGGCTTTAACTTTATTGATTAAAGTCGATTCTACTCGTATATTCATTATCTTCACGTAGGTTCGTATATTCATACTCATAAACGCATACGATCTTCTACTCAACGCGTCAGCTACCACGTTCGCTTTTCCCACGATGGTATTGAATGGTAAGATCGTAATCTTCAACAGCTCGAGTCAACGTCTTTGGCGCATGTTATGTTTGTTTTAGTTGAAGAAATATTTAAGGGTTTTAGAAATGGGGTTTTGTACTGGGGTCAGTACAAAATTCGATTTCACGCTCTAGGGTAGGCCAAGAAGTCTTCAGAAATACGTCAAGAAATTTATTAACAATATAAATATCATTCACAACTGTGACTCTCATCCAAGACTTGGGTAACACGTCACATTGATACCTATCAACTTGCCATCGTTATTCACAACGTCCCCTACCGAAAGTCTGGCTTTGGTGCATTCCACATAAGGAAGTCAACAACAAAACGACCAGGTCTTTTACTTATGGCTTGATATGACAATGATTGACGTTAGTGGTTTGGTTGTTTGAATTCGCATAACAGGTTGGTTAGGAATATGAAAGCTAACAACCTTATTAAAAGCATGATGAGTAGTTAACCAATTGATTCCTAAAATAACATCAAAGGCAAGTATTTTCAAAGAGATAAGATCGACAGGTAACGTGAAAGTGTTGATTGGAATCAAACAAGATTTATAAATAGTGGAGGTAACAAAGGTTTCTCCCAACCGAGTTTCAACAGATAAATCAAAGTCTAACTTCTCCAGAGTTAAATTCAAACATTGAACACAACTAGGTGGAATGAAAGAGTGAGTAGAACCGGTATCTAACATGGTTTAGACTTCGCAAGAGTTTATGATTAACTTACCCGTGATAATTTTATTCAGGTTCCTCGTCACGAAAAAAAAAACGCTCTCTCTTAAACTACCAGCTTTGGCTTGTCTGGGACATCCTTTGGCATCACCATCCCAGCTGGACTTGGCTTCACCATATGACAAAATTGAGCTAGGTGCCCTTCTCTTCCATAATTAAAACACGCTTTGGATTGTTGTGTACAGTTTGGGCGAATGTGTCCCTCCTGTCCGCATTTGAAATATACTACCGACAGTCGTTCTTCTTCCTTTGAAACGGGTGCTGATGCTGCTGTCTTTCCATCATTATTGAACCTTCTTTTCTTGAAATTTCCACTTCTATTATCTTGGGCATGATTACCACCAAAGTGGTTACCATTCATGGCATGATAATTTCCCCCACGGTGGTTATCATTGTTCCGATGACCGTTGCCACCGGTATGATTATTATCGTGTTGTTGGTCGTTGACTTTTGGTTGTGCTGACTCATTATCGCTCTCCAATAACTGAGCCCTATTCACAATATTTGAATATAAACAAAGTTTGTCAGAAATGAGGTATTGACGTATATTGGGTTTCAAACCTCTTAGAAACATTCGCGTCATTCGTTCCTCACTATCGACCAAATGGGATGCAAACCAAGACAACTCAGCAAACTTAGCCTCGTACTGCGACACGGTCATATTTTTTTGCTCCATCTTGATGAACTCCACCTCCTTCATATGACGAATACTTTTGGGAAAGTACTTGTCGTTGAACAACTCTTGGAACTTCTCCCAAGACATCTTGAGTGCGTCAGTCTGGGTATGTTTTACAGATTTCCACCAGTAATTTGCCTCTTCACGCAACATAAAGGTGGTGAATGGAACCTTTTGCTACTCGGAGCATCCAAAGACATCAAATATCTTGGTGATCTCCTTTAACCACGTCTCCGCCTTAAGTGGTTCTGGCTTTCCCAAAAACTCTGGTGGTCCCAGCTCTTTGAACTGCTTAGCGATGACCAACCGTGGTTTGCCATTATTTCCAACTGCATTATGAACAAGAGTCTCTCTCGTTTAGTGTTGCATGAATTCTAAAAAGCTCCTAAACGTACCATCGTTAGTCATTTGATCAGTGTTGTTGTTTACTGGAGGATTATTGCCTTCCTAATGCACATTATCCTGATTATTGATATGTGGAGACTCAACGGTCTCCCATGCTCCATTGCTATTCTCAACATTCTCGAATGTCATTTTCAAATACTACAACAAAACAAGGGTTAAATAATATATCACATATTATCCCTCTACTCTGACCGACCAATTAAATACCAAATAAACTTAGGTAGGTCATACTAGCGAAGGAATTCCCCGTCTCTCCCCTCCTAGTTCTTGTCTCACCTCTCAGCTAGGGATCATATCCCTAAGCTTTGATACCAACTGTGACGCCCCCAAAAATAGGTATGCATAACCCATCTTGAGTCGCCAGATACATGGTACAAAATACAAATACAATCTTTAATATACAACAAAAGAGCTGTGAGTTTTAATACAAATATTATCTTCTAGACAATATCCACTCTCAGAATAAGTCCCCATTACATTTATTGTCACACTATTTAACAGAATAGCGAGGACTACTAATGCTATCATCTAGACTATCAATCTGTTCCCCGACTCGTCCCAACTATATTCTCCTTTCCTGAAGAGAACAGTGAAGGAAAGGGTGAGCTTAACTAGCCCAGTAAGAAATATTATGACTAAGAAAATGCAAAATAAATTATCATTAGTCTTCAACAATGCTAAACTAATAAAATACAATAGACATCAAGTTTAACTACAGTGGAACAAGAAATCCATTAAAAGAGTCAAGTAGAGAATAAAATCTACTATCTTTTACGATTTAAAAAGTTTTTCATCACTTTTATCGCTGAGACACAACTCAATAAATAATCCACATCATCAAATCATCCCTGCACTATAGGCCAAGGATATTATTTAGTATCACGACCACAGATTATCCATGCACTACGGGCCAAAGATAATCGTGTTTTCATCAATAGTCCTGATCATGCCATAAAATAATTCATCTTTGCTCCCTTGGCCGAAGAGAACCCATAGCCATAATCATACCAAAAACTGTCCATCAATGCACTACGGGCCAATGAGGACTTTTTCGACATCATTTGTAACATTACATTCATGATTATACCGAATAATCCCTGGTCATAATCATATCAAGTCCATCTATGCACTACAGGCCACATATGACTTTCAACAAAATATAAACATGAGGATGATGAAAATGATATAAGAATTCAATAAAACAAGTTCAAGAATTAAATATTTCAGGAACTAATAACGTCCAAATTGTCAACATGATACTTCTTTGTAAAGTAAAATTAAAGAATGCTCAGAAGAATATTTCCATGAAAAGATACTGGATGAAGCGCAAATATCAAGGATATTCCACTAATTTCATGGAGTATAAAAGTTAAAACTTTAATCAACTGAGTATAATAAAGAATGGAATAACAAAAGAAATCACCATGCATGCGGTTTCTTGGCATGAGCGAGTTATTCCAACAAAATAATAAATAATCGAAACCGGTCAAAGTAATACGCATTGCCAGCGGGATATTCCAACAAGATAATAAAGAATGGAATAACAACAAAAATCACCATGCATACGGTTTCAGCCAGAGACAAGTTATTCCAATGAATAATAAATAACGGAACCGAGATCAAAGTAAATTCACACCGCGGGATGTTCCAATGTAATAATAAAGAATGGAATAACAATGAAATCATCATGCATGCGATACTTCACATGATGTGTTATTCCAATGTAATAATAAATAACGGAACCAGTCCGTAAGTAAAAAAGCCTTGCATGGATATTCCAATGAATAATAAAGATGAGAATTAGGTCCCACAGAACGCGCATAGTAATCGGATATTCCAATGTAATAAAAAAATGGAATAATGTAAGTTCTCTTTATGAATACGAAAGAAATAATACCCTTTACAGTACAACACAAATAATATCCCTTACCTTATAAAGAAGAGTACTCGACCAGAGGCGGGGATATACTTGAAGAAACTTGCACTACGCTCAAAGCTTTCTTAAACGCTAAAGAAATACGCTCAAGATAGAAGAATAATTCTCTCTATAGTTTCTCTCTCTAGAGTTTCATTGAATTCGTAAGAAATAATGAAGGAATGAGCTTCTATTTATAGAAGAATTAACTAAATAAAAACTAATTCATAAACGGTCCAGATTAATTTACTTTTAATGGGATGGTCCATATTTAAAGCAAATTCTTTTAAATAAAATATAATATATTCTATTTATAATCTAATAAAACGAATAACTTTATAAAAGTATTCTCGCTTTATATAAAATGATTTTACTATGCAAAACACTATGCGTATACACTATGCAATACTATGCATAATAAAATATAATATATTCTATTTCTAGAATAACTTTATAAAAGTATTCTATTTTATATAAAAATATTTTCCTATGCAAAACACTATGCATAATAGAATATAATATATTGTATTTATAGAATAACTTTATAAAAGTATTCTGCTTTTATATAAAAGCTTTTCCGCTTTTATTACATTAATAATACTAATAAAACAAAACTTATATAATATATATATATATATATATATATATATATATATATATATATATATATATATATATAATCAACAATAATTGAATCAAATAATGTGAGATACTATGTAGCAACTCATCGTAGCAACAATTGAACAAAACCGAAAGTGTTTTCTCAATGTAAGCATCAATAATCAATACCGTATTGCTACTATGCTACCACGCCAGACATCGTACTTTTTACTACCTAGTTCAAGTTCAACAAAGATAAAACTTAACTTCCGTCGTTATTTTCATAAAACTATTATTGTCATTTTCTCAATCTGACAATAATTTCGTTGTGGGGTCCACCAATGATTGTGTCGTCGTACGAATATTCCCTGACAAAAAGAATATTCTCCGACCAATGAATATAATGTAACAACTTACATACTTTACAAAATTTATAAATATTACCCACAACTATAACATTATATTAAATCCACACAATAATATTCAAAAAAAAAATCTAGAAATTTAAATCTTTATTCGTAAAATTTGAGATTTTACAGTTGGTATGAAAATGATCAGGGATTATTCGGTATAGTCATGACCTTTGATGATTTCATGAATATCCTTGGCCCGTAGTGCAGGGATGATTCGATGATGTGGTTTATTTATTAAGCTGAGTCTCAGCGATAAAATTGATGAAAAACTTTTTAAATCATAAAAGATAGTAGATATCATGCTCTACTTGACTCTTCTAATGGATTACTTGTTCCGTTGTAGTTAAACTTGATGTCTATTGTATTTTATCAGTTTAACACTGTTGAAGGCTAATGAAAATTTATTCTGCATTATCTTAGTCATAATATTTCTTACTGGGCTAGTTGAGCTCACCCTTTTGCTTTCATTGTTCTCTTCAGAAAATGAGAACGTAGTCGGGACTAGTCGGGGAACGGAGTGATAGTCCGAGATGGTGTTATAGTAGTCCTCACTATTCTATAAAATAATGTGACAATAAATGTAACGAGGACTCTATTTGGGAGTGGATATTGTCTAGAAGGCTATTCTTGTTTAAACTCTCAGCTATGTTTTGTCGTATTTTGCACGACAGTTGTATAATTAAGTTTGTATTTGATTTATGTACCATGTATTTGGCGACTCAAGATGGGTGATGTATGTGACGCCCCCAAAATAGGTATACATCACCCATTTTGAGTCGTCAATAACATGGTACAAAAACAACTACAACTTTATTAAAACAACATATAAACTATGAGTTTAAATACAAATATTGCCATCTAGATAATATTCACACTCAAATAAGTCCTCATTACAATTATTGATACATTATTTTACAAAAATGGTGAGGACTACTAAAACAACTCTCTAGAACCATCATTCCACACCCCGACTAGAACTCGTTACATTCTCCCCTCCTGAGAAGAAAAATGGAACAAAAAGGAAAAGGGTGAGCTCAACTAGCCCAATAAAGAATATTATAACTAAAATAATATAGAACAAATTATCGTTAGTCTTCAACAGGGAAAAAATCTGATAAAATACAATAGACAACAAGTTTCAGATCAATATTTGTAGTGGAAATAATAATTCATAGATGAGTTACGTAGAGAATAAAATCTACTATAATCTATGAATTTAAAAGTTCATCATCAATATTTTATCCTTGTAACATCAATCAATATTCATCTTGAATCAAATATTCATTTTTGCACTGCAGACCAAAGATATTCATCAGTTAGTCATGTTCATCTCAACAGTTGTTCATCTTTGCACTACGGGCCAAAGATATTCATAAGAAAATGATTAATATTTGCACTACAGGCCAAAGATATTCAGTAATATCATCATTTAGGACTGAGGATGATGAAAAATATTTTAAAGAAATTTGAATCCAGTGAAACAAAAGAACAAATATTAAGGATTCGTACTTTAAACAATCCGAGTTCAAAAATACTTCATAAATAATCATAGTGAAGTAAAATTCAAGAATGATCAAAACATGGATACAATCAAAGCTAGTATCCATAATAGATATCTTGGACAAAAACTAAAAATTTAATTTTTCTATAAATAGTGTCGTATTCGTGAATGGTGTCGTATACGTGAATAGTAACCCCGACATTGAAAGACAAAAATTTCACAAGAAAAATCTTTCCAATATTCCATCATAATGATATTGAAGGAAATAATAGCATTTATAAAAAAAAATATCCCTTACCTCGAAAAGAATAGTATTACCGGTTTGGAATATCGATATAATTTGAAGAAACTTGCACCAGATAGCAACACTCAAAGTATCAAAATACTCACAAGAATATGCTCGATAATATAGAGAGAAAAACTTGAGTTTACGTGTGATTTTCAATTCTAACCTAAGCACCCTATTTATAGAAATTGCTTAGAACACCAAAGCAGAAAATTTAATAAAATATTAATATATATATATATATATATATATATATATATATATATATATATATATATTTTCATGCCCACCTTAGAAAACTGATCTCATCTTATTTTGCACATGTTAGTGTAGCCCACAAAACAAAAAAAAACGTTTTTCTTAATAAACATAATTAAAACTTCTAAAAAAAAATTATTCCAGAACTTCAATAATTCATAATAAATAGCCTTTTTATCAGAAAAATTCAAACCTTATATATTTTTCATAGGAAATTCCATTCTCTACAACTTTGTAAGTTTAAGTTTTTCCAAATTCTAAACAGAAATTGACCAAAATCCACAAACGAGCAATTTTACAAGGTATAATCAAATTTAAGTCAAGAAATGGGGTCCACAAACATGAAAAACATGTTTTAAATATTTTTACGAACAAAAATATTCTTCCTCCTCATTTATTCGTATATCCCACATTCATTGTAAAAATATCACCATTATTATATTATTATAATATAATAATATATTTAAATGAATTATTTATCAAAAAAGATAAAATATCAGTTCTTCAACAATTGTCACTTTAAAATTTTCTCCATCTATATCCACATAAAATGAATATTTTTCTTATCATATAAATCAAATTTTAATTATTCACAAATAATATTACAGAATCATAATACTGGCAACCAGGCCGTTCCCAAGACAGAGGGGGCTTTCCAATAAGGATTTTTCCTTACTGGCGCGCAATTAGGTGACCAAACCTCTCCTTAGACAGAACTTTCTAGACATTTCCAATAATGCTATCTAATAATATTATTCAAATAATATGAATTATTGCTCCAATAATGGAAAATACTGTGTAGTGATAATTATTGAAATAACAATAATATAAAATATCAACGTAGCAATTATTGAATCAACAAAATAAAATATTGAACAGTAATTATTGTAACCATTATTGAGTAGTGCCTTCTTACGTAAGAATCAATAATTGGTGTAATACCGTGTGCTACTGTGTTTTAACCACAGGGTATTCCAACAGTATTAATGGTAACAACTACGACGTTATTTATAAACAACTTATATTTGTCATTTTCTTTCATCCAATCGCTTTCCGTTATGGGGCCCACACAAGGCTGTGCCGTCATACGAATATTCCCCGATAGTAAGAATATTCCACGACCAAACGAATATTCTCCGATAACAATGAATATTTTATAACCACTTGTTTATTTGAAATATTTGCTCACTTTACCAATAACTAACCACATTAATCAAATCAACCTTTACTATTTGAAAATAATAAATAGAGGAAATTCAATTTCATTAATAATAAGTTGGGGTCTTACAACCTCCCCTCCTTATGAAATTTCGTCCTCAAAATGGACGTATATACCTGGTGTTTCGAAAAGGTGAGTTTACCTCGCTTTCAT
Organism: Panax quinquefolius; assembly: GCA_020205615.1. Lineage (NCBI taxonomy): Eukaryota > Viridiplantae > Streptophyta > Magnoliopsida > Apiales > Araliaceae > Panax > Panax quinquefolius. The sequence continues at coordinate 50,065,195 of CM035168.1, read as the reverse complement.
TTCCGTTTCCAACTCCCAAGTCATTTCCTCAATAGCATGGTTCCTCCACAAAACTTTGACTTGGGGTATGAGCTTTATGCGTAGGACATGCTCCTTCCTATCCAAGATCTTGACAGGTAGCTCTTCGTACATTAATTCTTCGGCTATCTCATCCGGTTCTAACTCAATAATGTGGTTTAGGTCTTTCACATATTTACGAAGCACAGATATATGAAAAACATTATGAACACGAGACATACTTGGAGGTAACGCGAGTTTATAGGCTACATTTCCTACTTGGTCAAGAATCTGAAACGGACCAATAAATCGTGGATTGAGCTTTCCTCTCTTCCCGAATCTTGTAACTCCCTTCCATGGGGCAACATGTAACAATACACGATCCCCAATACTAAATTCCACGTCTTTTTGATGAAGATCCGCATAACTCTTTTGTCGATCTTGTGCCGTTTGTATACGTTATCGAATCATTTGGATCTTTTCTGTAGTAATATGTACCAACTTTGGTCCCAACAATGTTGCTTCACCCACCTCATCCCAACATACTGGAGAGCGACACTTTCTTCCTTACAATGCTTCGAATGGAGCTACCCCTATACTTGCCTGATAACTGTTGTTGTAGGAGAATTCCACCAATGGTAAATACTTATCCCAACTCCCTTTGAAGTCTAGGACACAGAGTCTTAATAGATCTTCAAGAGTTTGAATAGTCCTCTCTGATTATCCTTCAGTTTGAGGATGGTGTGCCGAATTGAATCGTAAATCCGTGCCCATAGCTTTTTGCAAACTAACCCAAAATCGTGAAGTGAATCTTGGGTCACGATCCGAAACTATGGATACTGGCATGCCATGCAATCTCACAATCTCATTTATGTACATACGAGCAAGACGTTCAAGGGAATAAGTCTCCCGTATCGGCAAGAAATGAGCAGACTTGGTTAATCTATCAACAATAACCCAAATAGCATTTATGCCTTGAGAAACCGTGGGAAGACCCGTAACAAAATCCATGGTAATGTGTTCCCACATCCATTTCAGAATCTCAAGTGGTTGCAATGGACCCTTAGGCACTTGATGCTCCGCCTTTACACGTTGACAAGTTAAACACCTCGAGATAAACTTTGCAATCTCTTTCTTCATATTATTCCACCAAAATGTATGTCGAAGATCATGATACATTTTGGTACTTCCAAGATGGATTACAAACGGTGTATTGTGTGCTTCCATCACGATCTTGTACTTCAAATCAAAGTCGTTAGGAACACAAAGTCTGGAGAGTACTCGAAGTATTCCTTCTTCATCGATTCTTGCTTCTGGAATAACACCTTCTTGTACTTTCTTCTTCATACAAATTAGCTCTGGGTCTGTGGCTTGAGCAACTTTAACTTTATCTATTAAAGTTGGCTCTATGCGTATACTTGACATCATCGCACTCGTTCCCGCATATGATCTTCTACTCAATGCGTCAGCTACCACGTTCGCTTTACCAGGATGGTATTGAATAGTGTGGTCGTAGTCTTTCAATAGCTCGAGCCAACGTCGCTGCCTCATGTTGAGTTCTTTTTGAGTGAAGAAATATTTAAGGCTTTTATGGTCTGAATATATCTCCACTTTCTCCCCATATAGATAGTGCCTCCAGATCTTTAGCGCGAAAACGACTACTGCCAACTCTAGATCATGAGTAGGATAATTCCTATCATATTCTTTAAGTTATCGCGAGGCATAGGCTATGACTTTCCCATGTTGCATGAGAACACATCCTAACCCTTTGCCCGAAGCATCGTTGTAGATAACAAATCCATCCGAACAAGATGGTATTGTCAGAACAGGTGCCGAAATGAGTCTCCTCTTAAGCTCTTGAAAATTCTTCTCGCATTCCTCACTCCATACGAATTTTGTATCTTTCCGAGTCAGTTGAGTTAACGGGGTAGCGATTCGAGAAAATCCTTCCACGAATCTCCGATAATAACTAGTTAGGCCCAGAAAGCTACGTACTTCGGTTATCGTCTTTGGTTGCTCCCAACTTCGTATTGCTTCAATCTTTTTCGGGTCAACATATACTCCATGTTTTGACACCACCTGCCCAAGGAATGCTACTTCCTCAAGCCAGAACTCGCATTTCTTCAGCTTGGCATATAGCTTGTTTTCACGAAGCCTTTGGAGTACCAGCTTCAAATGGTGCTCATGATCTTCACGGCTTTTGGAATATATGAGGATGTCATCAATAAAGACAACAACGAACTAATCCAAATATTCGTTGAATATCCGCTTCATCATATCCATGAAAGCCACAGGAGCATTAGTCAATCCAAAAGACATGAATAAGAATTCATAATGCCCGTACCGAGTTCTGAAGGCAGTCTTTGGGATATCCTCAGCTCTAATCTTCAGCTGATGATATCCAGAATGAAGATCGATCTTTGAAAAAAATTATTCTCCTTGCAACTGGTCAAACAGGTCATCAATACGAAGTAGCGAATACCTATTCTTGATAGTGACATGGTTTAATTCTCGATAGTCAATACAAAGTCGCATACTTCCATTTTTATTCTTTACAAATAAAACAGGAGCACCCCAAGGAGATGTACTAGGACGAATGAAACCGATGTCCAACAACTCCTGTAGTTGGACCTTTAACTCCTGAAGTTCAATAGGAGCCATTCGATATGGGGTTTTAGAAATGGGCTTTGTACCAGGTTCAAGATCAATAAAGAATTCAACTTCACGTTCTGGGGGTAGACCGAAAAGTTCGTCAAGAAATTTACTAACAACAGGAATATTAATCAAATCCGACGTGTCTTTATTCAAATCCATAACATGGGCTAAGAAAGCTTGACATCCGTATTTTAATAAACGAATAGCTTTATGACTTGATATGACAGTGATTGATTTTAGTGGTTTAGTTGCTTGAATTCGTACAACAGGTTGGTTAGGAATATGAAAACTAACAACCTTACGAAAATAATCAAATTTGGCATGATGAGTAGTTAACCAATCAATCCCCAAAATCACATCAAAAGTAAGTATCTTTAAAGAGATAAGGTCAACAGGTAATATGATGGTGCCAACTTGGATCAAACAAGATTTATAAACAGTGGATGTGATGAAAGTTTCTCCTAACGGAGTCTCCATAGATAAATCAAAGTCTAATTTCTCCGGAGTCAAGTTTAAACGTTGAGCACAAGCAAGAGAGATAAACGAATGAGTAGCACCGGTATCTAGTAAGGTATAAACTTCACAAGAATTTATGATTAGCTTACCCGTGATCACCTCGTTTGGGTTCCTCGCATTTTGACCCGTCACGACAAACGCTCTTCCAGGAACCGTTGACTTTGACTTTTCTGGGACAACCTTTTGAGTCACCATCCCCGCTGGACTTGGTTTCGCTACTGTACAATCTCGAGCGATATGTCCTTCCTTTCCACAATTATAACATACCTTGAACCAGTTTGGGCTGATATGTCCCTCTTTCCCGCATTTATAGCATATGACCGGTGGTCGTTCTCCTCCCTTAGAACCAGTTGCTGCTGGTGCTGATGTCTTTGCATTGTCATTGTTGAATCTCCACTTTTTATAATCTCCCCCAACTCGCTTCTTCTATTTTCATAGCCATGATTACCACCAGAGTGGTTACCGCCTTTGTCCGTATTTTTCTTTCTCCACTGGTTATAATTGTTCTGATGACTGTTGTCACCAGTATGATCCTGGTTGTGGTCCCTCAGTTGAATGTACTCGTTATCTCGCTCTAATAATTGAGCCCTGTTGACAACATTTGAATAGAGAGAAAAATTATGAGAAATGAGATATTAACGTATGCTGGGTTTCAAACCTCTTAGAAACATCCGCGTCATACGTTCCTCATTCTCCACCAAATGAGGCGCAAAACTGGATAACTCTACAAACTTTGCCTCGTACTGGGACACCATCATGTTGTTTTGTTCCAATCTAATAAACTCCACTTCCTTCATATAGCGAATACTTTCGTGAAAGTACTTGTCATTGAACGATTTTTAACGTCTCCCAAGACATGCCGAGTGCGGTACCGGATGGAGTGCGCTTCACGATTTCCCACCGATGAATCGCCTCATTACGGAACGTAAAGGTGACGAATGGAACCTTCTGTTCCTCCGTGCATCCCAAGACATCGAATATCTTAGTAATTTGTTTGACCCACGTTTCTGCCTTACTCAGATCCGGCTTTCCCCAGAATTTTGGTGGTCCCAACTCTTTGAACTGCTTGGCTGTGACAAACCGTGCGTTGTTATCATGTCCACCTGTATTTTGTGCACGAGTCTCCCTCGTCTGATTTTGCATGAACTACAAAAAGCTTCTAAACATCCCGTCGTTTATCGTCTGACCAGTGGTGTTGTTTACAGGAGGAACATTGTCGGCCTGTTGCACATTCTCCTCATTGGTGAGTAAAGGAGTCTCCAAGATCTCATTTACTCCACTGTTAACATTCTCAAATACTGCCATAAAACAAGGGTTAATTAAAGAAATCAACATATCACATAATATCCCTATATACTGACCAACCAACAAATAAGCTTAGGTAGGACACACTAGCGAAGGATTTACTCGCTCTCCTCCTAGTTCTATTCCCCATCTCCGCCAGAGATCATATCCTAAACTCGATACCAACCATGACGCCCCCCCCAAAATAAGTATACATCACCCATTTTGAGTCATCGCAATAACTCCGGTATGTAAAACAACTACAACTTTATTAATGCAACATATAAACTGTGAGTTTAAATACAAATATTGCCATCTAGACAATATTCACACTCAAATAAGTCCTCATTACAATTATTGATACATTATCTTACAAAAATGGTGAGGACTACTAAAACAACTCTCTAGAACCATCATTCCACACCTCGACTAGAATTCGCTACATTCTCACCTCCTGAGAAGAAAAATGGAACAAAAAGGAAAAGGGTGAGCTCAACTAGCCCAGTAAAGAATATTATGACTAAGATAATATAGAACAAATTATCGTTAGTCTTCAATAGGGAAAAAAATCTGATAAAATACAATTGACAACAAGTTTCAGATCAATATTTGTAGCGGAAATAATAATTCATAGATGAGTTACGTAGAGATAATATATGAATTTAAAAGTTCATCATCAATATTTTATCCCTGTAACATCAATCAATATTAATCTTGAATTAAATATTCATCATTGCACTACAGGCCAAAGATATTCATCAGTTGGTTATGTTCATCTCAACACCTGTTCATCTTAACACTACGGGCCAAAGATATTCATAAGAAAATCATTAATCTTTACACTACAGGCCAAAGATATTCAGTAATATCATCATTTAGGACTGAGGATGATGAATAATATTTTAAAGAAAACGAATCCAGTGAAACAAAAGAATAAATATTAAGGATTCGTACTTTAAACAATCCGAGTTCAATAATACTTCATAAATAATCATAGTGATGTAAAATTCAAGATTGATCAAAATATAGATACAATCAAAGCTAGTATCCATAATAGATATCTTGGACAAAAATCGAAAATTTAATTTTTACGTGAATAATTATTCGTATTAAGTGAATAGTGTCATTATCGTGAATAGTGCCGTATACGTGAATAGTAACCCCGACACTGAAAGACAAGAATTTCACAAGAAAAATCTTTCCAATATTCCATCATATATAATGATATTGAAGGAAATAATATCATTTATAAAAAAAAAATATCCCTTACCACGAAAAGAATAGTACTTCTGGCTGGAATATCATATATAACGCTATACACCGTATACCAACACTCAAAGTATTAAAATACTCACAACAATATGCTAGATAATATAGAGAGAGAAAACTTCAGTTTCTGGTGTGATTTTCAATTCTAACCTAAGAACCCTATTTATAGGAATTTGCTTAGAGCACCAAAGCAGAAAATTTAATAAAATATTAACATATATATATATATATATATATATATATATATATATATATAATTTTCAAGCCCACCTTAGACAACAGATCTCAACTTATTTTGCACATATTAGTGTAGCCCACAAAAAAAACATTTTTCTTAATAAACATAATTAAAACTTCCAAAAATCAATTATTCTAGAACTTCAGAACTTCAATAATTCATAATAAATAGCCCTTTTATCAGAAAAATTTAAACCTTATACCTTTTCCATAGAAAATTCCATTCTCTACAACTTTGTAAGTTTAAGTTTTTCCAAATTCCAAACAGAAATTGACTGAAATCCGCAAACGGGCGATTTTACAAGCTATAATCAAATTTAAGTCAAGAAATGGGGTCCTCAAATATGAAAAACATGTTTTAAATATTTTTAGTAACAAAAATACTCTTCTTCCTCATTTATTCATATATCCCACATTCATTGTAAAAATATCACCAGTATTATATTATTATAATATAATAATATATTTAAATGAATTATTTATCAGAAAAGATAAAATATCAATTTTTCAACAACTATCACATTAAAATTTTCCCCATCTATATCCACATAAAATGAATATTTTCCTTATCATATAAATCAATAATTAATTATTCACAAATAATATTACAGAATCGCAATACTGGCAACCAGACCGTTCCCAGGAAAGAGGGGGCTTTCCAATAAGGATTTCTCCTTACTAGCGCGCGATTAGGTGACCAAACCTCTCCTTAGACAGAACTTTCTAGACATTGCCAATAATGCTATCTAATAATATTATTCAAATAATATGAATTATTGCTCCGATAATAGAAAATACTGTGTAATGACAATTATTGAAATAACAATAATATAAAATATCAATGTAGCAATTATTGAATCAACAAAATAAAATATTGAATAGTAATTATTGTAACCATTATTGAGTAGTGCCTTCTTACGTAAGAATCAATAATTGGTGCAATACCGTGTGCTACTGTGTTTTAACCACCAGGTATTCCAATAGTATTAACGGTAACAACTACGCCGTTATTTATAAACAACTTATATTTGTCGTTTTCATTCATCCAATCTCTTTCCATTATGGGGCCCACACAAGGCTGCGCTGTCATACGAATATTCCCCGACAGTAAGAATATTCCATAACCAAACGAATATTCTCCGATAACAATTAATATTTTATAACCACTTGCTTATTTGAAATATTTGCTTACTTTACCCATAACTAACCACATTAATCAAATGAACGCTTACTATTTCAAAATAATAAATAGAGGAAATTCAATTTCATTAATAATAAGTTGGGGTCTTACAATGTATACCTATTTTGGGGGTGTCACAATTTGCGTATAGCCGAAATAAGTAGCATAGACTATACTTTAAACCGTTTCAAAAATGATTACGAGTCTACATTTTAAAAGCACATAGTGAGTATTTAGCTTGATGTCAAAATTTTGAAGTCTAGCATAGCTAGGAATTTTGGAAAACTTATGTCTTTACTAATAATCATTTGCTTAACAATCTATCTGTTCATATAATCCTCAATACTCCATTCACACACAACTATTCCCAGTTCGTCAAACCACACTTATGAGTTCATAAACTTGCCACAATCATATGAGTTTAAGAACTTACCCTAGTCATACCTTTTCAAGTCCCATTCATTTGAGGGTTCATAAACATTTCATATAACTATGAGTCAAGAATGTCACATAAGTATGAGTTTTAAGAACTCGTACTTAACCTTATATTCTCTACCAATAACCTATCTATCTATTATACACATTTGAAAGGAATCACCCTATTAACATTCATATAGAAAATAGCGCGACACAAACATTTCAATGATTATCAGTACTAGAAACTAAGTGGTTCTTACACCAAGTAAAATTCCCCGCCCATACAAGGAATCCTACAACTAAGCTGTTGACATGAGTCCTCAATTGAAATCCCCACCTAATCTTAACTCCCTTCTCAATACGAATTTCATTCAACTCGTATTCATAATCCTTTCCTGAATCTGTACCAATTCACACAACAATCTTGCTCTAAACTTTCCAATCATCAGATTGATTCTTTTCCCATATTATAACCTTATAGGATCACGGGGTGATCTCATCGTATATATTACGATTCATTTCTATGTCTTGATTGTTTTGTTTTACGATCTCTTATCCCTGCACTTTTAGTCTTTTAGACTCTATCTATTCACCACTACTGTTCAACTTTATTAGCAGAGTTAAGGAACTCTGTATCTTTATAACTCGCCGAGATTCATCTTTGAATCTTACTGACTAACTAACTCTAAGTGAGTTAGATCTTATCCTAATCACTGCGATTATTGGTCTCAGATATTCCTACCTAGGCTTCATAACCAACAGCTTTGATACCAACTGTGATAGCCCCAAATCCAGGTCCCAAATCACCGCGGATCTGGTACAATCATTCTGTACCTATTGCGGAAGATATAAACATAAACTGGTTATATAGTAAACTTTACACACTATTCCCCAAGGTTGAGTAACCTTAACTTATACACAATTCATTATCCTATCTGATATACAAAGATATTATGATACATGTTGTTATAAATTTAGTTGTACACATAAACTAATGTTGTAATTGTCTTTAACCTTTCCTTGTATCCGCCGTATTCGCTTTAATCTGCAATATTTATCGTGATATAGCAAGGGTGAGCATGAAAGTTGCCCAGCAAGTTTAAATTTATTTAAGGATATATCATGATTGAAATAATTTGAAAAATAAGTTGGCTATAATTCTTCAATATAGTTGAGAACTAGCACGAACAAACTTTTGACTGAATAAGTATTAAACATGAACAAATATATCTGGACCGAACGATAATGAAGGTGATCAGCCTTTCATACCTGACTTATACATGCAATATGTGTGACAACCCGAGAATTTTGACAATTTATTAAAATCTTAAATGATTGATTTAAGGTCAAATAATAGACCTAGACAGAAAATAAGTGTATGTATTTAACATTTTTAGGAATGAATTTTGTGAATTTAAAAAACTTTTGGTAAAGGTTTACAGTGTTAAGAATATTTGTGTATGTGGATAAGTTCGGTGTATATGGTTATGTATGTGTTCATAATGTGGTTATGGTCAAGGTTGACGGATAAAACTTATCATTGTCAAATCCTAGGTATATATTAAAGAACGATAACGTTATATTAGAAAACCCTAACGTCTGATAAGAAACTGGTTCTGAAACTCTAATTCGGAAATTTAAATGCTATGAATAAGTTAAATGTCATTAATTATAAATTTATTAGGAAAAACCTAATGAATTACTTGAAACCCTAAGTGGTAAGCTTGAAGATAAGTATAGAATTTCTATGTTATTAATTGTAAGTGTAATTAGGGATAACCCTAATTGATTAATTGGAAATCTCTAATTTCAAATATAGAAAACCCTGACATACAATTAGAGAAAACCTAATTATTAACTTATAGAGTTTAATGTTAATTAGGAAGCCTTAACCCTAATTAGCAAACTTGAATGAGATTAGTAAACTTTATTTTAATTAGGAAACCCTAATCTAAATTAGGAAACCTAATTTCTAAATTTGAAAGATTATTTTCTATGTAAAATCCTAATTAATGGGTTATAAACTCTAGTGACCAATTATGATCCTAATTGCTAAATTAGCAAATTTAATTAGGAAATAATAATCCTAATTGGCAAGCTTGATTTATGATTAGGAAATTATAATATAATTATCAAATCCTAATTATAATTTAGAAATATTAATTTTCTATTTTGAAAACTTAAATTGAAAATCCTAGAAAGTTATTTTTTAAAATCCTAAGGGTTCAAACCCTAAAACCTAAAGGCTCAAACCCTAAACCCTAAGGGTTGGAGCATTTGACAATTTGGCCACTAAAAGTACAAACCAAATGACCAAAGTGCCCTTTATATTATTTTAATAAGGTGGAGTGTATATCTCTCCCTAGTAAGGAGTGGGTGACCAACTCTAGCTAGCCACATGGTCTAGAAAGTTACTTTAATCATCAATAAAAGCCATCTTGCATCCTATAAATTGATTAAGTCTAAAATCAAAACTTAAAAAGTAAGCAATTCACTTACTTTACTTTTCTACTTAGCCAAGACCTTTTCTCTCTAGAAATTCGAAATTAAGAGTGAGAAAATGAGATATGATAAGCCTATATCAGTCTATAACAAGCCAAGATCAGATCATCAAGGATCAAAATCAAAAATCAAAGCTAAAAGGTATAAAAACCCTAATTTTAGAAATCCTTTGATTTTATGTTATTTGTTGCAATTGATTGTTCAAAGTTGTGTAATAGGGTGTCAATTGATAATCTGGGTTGGTACATATTAGATCCATAACATCAAAGTGCTCGAAATTAAAGTTTTTCAAAATCTGGAAAATGTTATTTTTTGTTCTCTGACAACGAATGTCAGAGGCTGTAGATCTCATCCTGTTAAGTGTTTTTGATGTTTAAAGCTTGTAACATGTAGTCTGTTATGTGTTCTTTAAGCTACAAAAAGAATCAGAGTCATATCATCTCTAGATCAAAAGATATGAACGGACAAACATCGTTGACCGATCACATTTTCTGTTTCTGGGCAAGCCCAAATTTTTCTAAATAGCCTGACAGGTTTTTCAAGGCACTTGATCTTGTTGTTATTTGCTCATTTGGTTAATTTCTTGTTTGTTTGTTGTAGTCTGGTATGTAGACTACATGTTAAAGTCACCAGATCGCTTAGATCATAACTGGAATGGAAGAAAATCAAGGTTAAAGTAGCTTTGACCAACCTGCTTGAGTAATTTCGAAAACCTGAAATTTCTCAAGAAACGACTCTCGACCTCTAGTTTGACCGGTCCGGATCTTGCTTTCTTGATGTTGTTAAGTCGACCTATTGGTATATTATTGTAGCGACATCTCTCATCTACAATGAATGAATCACTAGATCACACTAATAGAGCGTGGAAAGCTAAGTGAAAGTGAATCAAACTAGGTACCTTTAATTCTGAAACCCGTAAAGAACCCAAAGAGCCTCTGACGGTGACTTTTCTTACTTAGATCTCTTTGTTGTTATGTTATTTGATCAAACTAATTGTTTTATTGTATAGTCTTGCACGAGTGCTACTACAATCGACCAAGATCCAAACCGAAAAACTCAATCTGAGTACATGATTCGTGGTCAAACATGGAACCTTGATGATCTTTGGAATTACGGGTTTGGGATCAAAACAACACCTATAGCGGCAGTTTACTGCTGCTATAGAATACTTTTAGTGACACTTAATTTGGAAATTGAATTATTTAATTAAATAAATAGAAATAAATGGTTTTAATTATTAAAATACATATTAAATTACGAAAAATTATTTTAAAGTCCTAAAAATAGTTTTTATTATTTTGAGTATATTTCAAAAATATTTAATATTTTTGGGAATATAAAAGGTATTTATTTATTTAATTATAATATTAAATAAATTATTTAAAATGGTTTTAATTAATGAAAAATCATGAAAATTATATTATGGTGTTAGAAAATATTTTAAGTTATTTTTGATGACTTTTGATATTTTGTAATGAAATTCATTAATATTTATTATTAATGGTAGTTAATATATTTAATGAATATATTAGATAAATTATGGAAAAATAGAATTAATGCTTTAAAAATCATATAAAAATGATTTAAGTGTTATAAAAATATTTTAATTTATAAAATATAACTTTTGATATTTTGGCATGAAAATATTAATATTTTAATTATCGATAATGGATTTGATTGTTTAAAAATCATATAAATATGATTTTAAGATATTAAAATACTTTGTGATATTATAATTATATTATAATATTATGTTATGATTTTCATTAAAATTTAATATTAAATAAATTTTAATGATCAAGGAATAATGTGGTATTTATATTAATATCGATTATTGATTAATGTTTTAATTACTTTAAAAACATTTAAAGGAAATAATAAAGTATTGAAAATACTTTGAGATATTACAAATATGTTATAATATTATGACATGTGTTACATTAATGTTTAATATTAAATAAATATTAATGATATTAGAATATTGTGGTATTTAATTCATTTAAATACGGTATTAATGATTGAAAAATGTTGTTAAATGATATTAATTATCTGAAATTTTTTTGCAAGTTGATGAAAAATGTTTTGACTGATACTATGATTATGTAAGATTATTTTTAATTGTTTAGGCATAGTTTAATTGAACTTAAACTCGATATTGTCCAATTTGGTAAAATCGGGATGATTGAATTGTGTCGGTTTTCGACTTAGACTTAAATAGTCTGATTTGATGCTAAGTCTTATGTGTTGTATAGACTAACAGGATTATGTGATAATGTGTTTAGGTTATTTTATACTGTGATGATATTACTCTAATATTTGGAGATCGGTATTATCTGTATTAGGTCTTCGAATAAAGCTAAGTTATTTTTCTTATCGGTAATCAATGGAACAGACAAGTTTGTTTTTCTTAACTCTACTAAGAGTGTTTTATTCAGTTATGCTTATGGTTAATCATTACTGATTGCCATGTAGAATTGTACTCTGTACATCTTGTATGTATAAGTCAGGTATGAAAGGCTGATCACCTTCATTTCCAGTTGGTCCAGATATATATTGTTCATATGTAATACTTGTTCAGTCAAAAGTTTGTTCATGATAATTCACAACTACATTGTAAATTATAGCCAACTTATTATTCTAAATCTTTCAATCATGATATATCCTTAAATTGTATTTAAACTTACTGGGCAACTTTCATGCTCACCCTTGCTATATAATGATAAAACATTGCAGATTAAGGTGAATGCGTTCGGATATAAGGAAAGTTAAAGACAGTTCTAGCTTAAAGTTAATGTGCGCGATTAGTTTTGTAATAGTCTTGTATGATAATGATGTCATGTGTTAGATAAGTTATGAATTGTGTATAAGTTATGGTTACTCAACCTTGGAGATAGTGTATAATGTTTAATGTATAAATAATGTATGTTTATATCTTCCGCAGCAGTGATAGAATGATTGAATCAGCAATATGTACAGAGTACAATTCTTCAATGGAAATCAGCAATGATTAACTATAAGCATATCTGAATAAAACAACTCTAAGTAGAGTTAAGAAAAACTTGTCTGTTTCGTTGATTATCGTTACGCATTTTAATAAGCTTTGACTGAAGACCTAATATATGCATAATATCGATATACAATTTAGAATAATATAATCACACATTTAAAATAAGCTAAACACATTAACACATAACCCTATTAGTCTATACAGCACATAAGACTTAGTATCAAGTCAAACTATTTTAGTCTGACTTGAAACCGACAAAATTCTAACATCCCGACGGTCTAGTCGGACAAATCTCGAGTCTATGTTCCATTAAACTCTGCCTAAACACTTAACAATTATCTTAGATAATTTTCTTATCAGTCAAAATAATTTTCACAGGCTCATAAAAATTTTCAGATAATTAATATCATTTATCATGAATTTTTAATCCTTTATATCGTATTTATCTGATTTAAATACCACTATATTCAAATATCATTAATATTTATTTAATATTAGATATTAATGAAATACATGTCATAATATCATAACATATTTATAATATCTCAAAGAATTTTCAATACTTTATTATTTCCTTTAAATATTTTTAAAGTAATTTAAAACATTATTCAATAACTCTGTTATTAATATAAATATCACATTATTCTCTTTATCATTAATATTTATTTAATATTAATTATTAATGAAAATCATAGCATAATATTATAATACAATTATAATATATCAAAGTATTTTAATACCTTAAAATCATATTTATATTATTTTTAAACAATTAAATTCATTATCCGATAATTGCCATTAAGAATAAATATTAATGTTTTTCATGACAAAATATCAAAAGTTATATTTTATAACTTAAAATATTTTCTAATACTCAAATCATTTTATATGATTTTTAAAACATTAATTCTATTTTTCCATAATATATTTAATATATTTATTAAATAAATTAACTACCATTACTATTAATTAATTAGTGAAATTCATCACATAATATTAAAAGTCATTAAAAATAACTTCAAATATTTTCTAACACCATAATATATTTTTAAATGATTTTTATGATTAAAATCATTTTAACTAATTTATTTAATATTATAATTAAATAAATTAAAAACCATTTATATTCCAAAATATTAAATATATGTGAAAATACTTAAAATAATTAAAAACTAATTTTCGTGCTTTAAAATAATTTTTCATAATTTATTATGTATGTTTAATAATTAAAAACTATTTATTTCAATTTATTTAATAAAATAATTATTTTTCTAAGAAACTTTATAGCTAAAGGGCCTATAATGATGCAAACCGTCATATAGGTGTTCTTGGGCTTCGCCTGCATCTTCATAAATGATAACCGAGTACTACTTTGACCAAGTCTAAAACTTTGTTGTTTATGATTCTGGGTGGTTTGATGTGTTACACATGTAGTATCAATGTAATACTACACTAACAAACAAATTTCAGGTCCAAATAACAACACATCACTGAGATATTATCCGATTAAAATTTTGTCAGAAGCTTTTCTTCATTTCTGGGTTTTCAAGAAATGAAGAACAGTTCAAGAAGGGTACTTTGAATCCTTGTCATTTGCATCCTGGGTCTAGTTTGTGAGATCTAATAGTTCCTACATGTAGTCCCGATGTCAGAGTACAAGTATACAACCTTATATAAGTCTACAAACAACACATGTGCTAGATTAAGGCTGTTCAAACTAGGGGTCAAGAAACGGTTCCTGAATATCTGGGTTTTCCAGAAATCTTTATCCGGCATGATGGTCAACCATACTTTGACCACCACTAATTTCCATTCTGTGTATGATCTGAGGTTTCTAGAGGCATTTATAGACAGTTCATATACTAGTCTACAAGATATAACTAACAACAGGATCTAAACATTAGCATACATCAAGATCTGAAGCTCAGAATATGTTGTCAGACGAGATCTGGGTTTCTGGGTTGCCCAGAAACTCAGTCTCCATGACCGGTCAACGCAGTTTGACTGCTCATATCTCTCAATGTACTCATGATCTGGCCATGTTTTTAGTTTCTGATCAAAGTTCTCATGACATAAAACACATTTATAACATAAAAAAACAAATATCAAAAACAGAGAAAGATCTAGGGCCTCTGACATATGACTATCAGACCACTTTTTGAATTTTTTCCAGATTTAAAAAAAATGCTAGTTTCAAGCACTTTGATGGGTTGGTATTGCTCTTTGAGGCACGATCGCAGCTTAGATGGTCACCAAATCTTCTATTTGTGAGAAGAGGTTGGATAATTCCATCCCTTTGATCTGAAACCAATGAAGTGGGTCAATTTGAAGGTTGATCCCAGTACCGTGTGACAAGTATGTTTGTTCTGGTAGGGGTTAGACTGCACCATGAATGGCTGCCTACGTACTCCTATTGAAGAGGAGATCAAGTCTGCGTAGTTCGAACATGGTGTATGAGGTTCAAAGCTGAATGCGGAAGGCAGATGGGTGTAGAAGTATTTTTGTTGTTTTTGTGAAGAAAGGGTAGAAAATGTTTTTGTTATTTTTTCTTTATAGTGACCGGGCCATATAGAATATGGTTACCTACATACCCCCCAGGTATCAGGGAGATCAGGTCGACGTAGTTCGCCCCTCAAGATGAATCGCAGCTGAAGAGAAGCGTAAATCCCATGCGTAGGCTATACTGCGGGGAGAAGAAAGTTTAATCCCATAGAGGGGATAAACTGCAAGTATGGAGAAAGTTTAATCCTATCTTGAGGATAAACTGCAGGGGTGAAAAGTTTAATCTCGTCTTCAGGAGAAGCAGGGGTGAAAAGTTTAATCTCGTCTTCAGGAGAAGCAGGTGTGAAAAGTTTGAAATGGAATAAAACCAGGCTGCTGGCTTGAAGTGTATGTTTCCCTGAGGGGCAGAAGAGTTTGTAAAAAGGAGAGAGGATTCAAAACCGGAATGACTGGTGATTGGATGATCAAAACCAGGATGTTTGTTTTGATTGTAACTTCAGACATAGTACCGTTTCACGGTGTCCGAGTTGATAAGCTGCGGAAATTCATCGCCATCCATTTTCTACAACCTGAGAGCACCTCCTGTCAATACTTCTTTGACAATAAATGGGCCTTCCCAGTTAGGGGCGAATTTTCCCTTAGATTGATCTTGGTTGTCAATGAACTTCTTTAAAACCAAGTCATGTTGTTTGAATTGCCGTAGTCAGACTTTTTTGTTGTAGGATCGTGCGATCCTCTGCTGATATAACTGACAATGGAAGATAGCCGCGGTTCGCCTTTCATCTATTAGAGACAATTGGTGATACCTATCTTGTACCCATTGGTCTTCATCCAACTGAGCATCCATCAATACTCTGAGGGATTCCATTTCCACTTCTATGGGGAGCACTGCCTCCATCCCATAGACTAACGAGTAGGGGATTGCCCCAGTGGAAGCATGCATTGAAGTTCTGTAGGCTAATAAAGTTAGAGGCAAGAGGTCAGGCCATCCTTTGTGATTGGCAGACATTTTCTGCATGATCTTCTTGATGTTTTTATTAGCCGCTTCAATAGCACCATTCATCTTCAGACGGTAGATGATAGAGTTGAGATGTTTGATGTGGAATTTTTTGCATAATTCCTCTATCATGTTGTTGTTGAGGTTTTTAGCATTGTCTGACACAATGACCTCTGGTTGTCCATATCGACAAACAACATTGTTTCTGATGAAAGCAATGATGACTTCTTTAGTAACCCTGGGGAAGGAAGATGCTTCAACCCATTTGGTGAAGTAGTCGATCCTGGTGAATATGAATCGATGTCCATTACTGGCTTTGGGCTCGATGGGCCCGACCACGTCCATTCCCCACATTGAAAAGGGCCATGGCATACTGTGGAGTTCCCTTGGTGGGGCCTTGATAGCATCCCCATGAATCTGGCATTGATAGCACCTCTTGACGTGATCATCACAGTTAGTATTCCCCACATTGAAAAGGGCCATGGCATACTGTGGAGTTCCCTTGGTGGGGCGTTGATAGCATTCCCATGAATCTGGCATTGATAGCACCTCTTGACGTGATCATCACAGTCAGCTTTGAGTGTAAGCCAATAATGTCCCGTTCTGAGAATTTTCTTGATAAGTAGGGGTCCGCTCATGTGAGGGCTGCATACTCCACCATAGATCTCATCCATGAGTCGCTGAGCTTGGTCTTTGTCCAGACATCTGAGGAGACCTAATCCGGCATCTCTTTTGTAGAGTGCATCTCCGCTCAGGTAGAATTTCATGGCAAGTCGATGAATCCAGCTCTTCTCAGTTAGGCTCGCCTCAGCGGGTGTAGATCCATCTCGTAGGTACTCCTTGATATGTTGATACCAAGGGTTATGGATGGGAGGCAACTGATCCGATACTTGTCCAATGTAATTCCTATAGACTTGGGATTTCTGCATAGCAATTGTGATGCTTGGCATGTTTTCCTTGTCAGGTATGTAAACCAAGGAGGCCAACGTTGCTAATGCATCTGCAAATTCATTCCTATTACAAGGAATGTGTAGAAAGGAGATTTCTTTGAACTCCAAAGCCATCTGTAGAACTTGCCGATGGTAAGGCAGTAAATGTAATTCTTTAGCTTGATAGATTCATGTGGATTGCTTGATTACCAATTCGGAATCCCCAAAGACAATTAACTGCCTGATACCAATTGAACGGACAAGTTTGAGTCCCATTATACAGCCTTCATACTCAGCTATGTTGTTGGTGTTGACAAACTGCAATTTGACGGCGACGGGATACTGCTCCCTCGTACAGGATATTAAAACTGCTCTGGCTCCAGAGCCTTCTGAGTTAACAGCTCCATCAAAATATATTTTCCACGAACGGCATGTATCGTACTGATGTGGTAGCTGAATTCTCATTACTCCTTCATCAGGAAAGTATGTTTCTAAGGGTTTGTAATCCCCTGCAGGTGCAACGGCCAATTGATCTACAATTCCTTGACCTTTGATCAAACTTTTGAGTCACGTGAGCGATGTCAAATTCTTTGTAGGATCAATTACCATCTGGACAGTCGACAATTTAGTATGGGTTTGCTGAACGCATACTTAAGAGGATCCACGCGGGATATGAGATGGGTTGTGTGACCATGGAGATAATGTTGTAATCTCATGGAAGCACATGCTAAAACACAACAAGTCTTCTCGATCAGAGTGTACTTGTGTTCACTGATGCTGAATCTTTTGCTGAGGTAATAGATAGCTCGCTCTTGGCCTCTATTGTCTTTTCTCTCTTCAAAGATACAAAATTTATAGCATTGTAATTTATGGATAGGTACATGAACAGGGGAACATCATCCCTGGGAGGTACCAAAATAAGAGCGTTGATCAGTTGCTCCTTAATTGTGAGGAAGGCTTTTTGACACTCGTCATTCCATTTCATGGAGGAGTTCTTCCTTAATAATTTGAAAATTGGCTCACAGGTTGCCGTGAGTTAAGAAATGAATCGGCTAATGAAGTTGATCCTTCCCAAAAATCCCCGTATTTCCTTCTCTATCTGAGGAATGGGCATTTCCTTGATGGCTTGGATTTTGGTAGGATCCAATTCAATCCCTTTGTGGCTGACTAGGAAGCCTAACAACTTGCCTGACTTAACACCAGAGGCGCACTTGGCAGGATTCAACTTTAAGTTGTACTTACGCAACCTGTTAAACAGCTTCTTTAGATGGTCTAAATAGTCATCCTCCTACCGGGATTTGACAATGATGTCATCCACATAGATCTCTATCTCTTTGTTCATTAAATCGTGGAAAAGAGTCATCATAGCTCGCTGGTAGGTTTCCCCAGCGTTGATGAAGCCGAATGACAACCATCTGTAGCAAAAGGTTCCCCAAGGCGTGATGAAAGTAGTTTTCTCACGATCTTCCTCAGCGACCATAATTTGATGGTAACCAGCAAAGCAATCAGTAAAGGAGTACATGCCGTACTGAGTAGTATTGTCAATGAGAATGTGGATAAATGGCACGGGAAAGCTATCTTTAAGGCAAGCTTTGTTCAAATCCCGATAATCCACGCAAACTAGCACCTTTCCCCCTGGTTTAGGCACGGGAGCAATGTTGGATATCCACTCCGGATATGAAGATAACATGATGATGTCAGCTTTAAATTGTTTCACAATTTCTTCTTTAACTTTTAAATTCCACTCAGGTTTCAATCGCTTGAGCTTTTGCCTAACTGGCTTGACTCCTTCTTTAGTGGGAAGGCGATGAAGAACAATGTCAGTGGACAATCCCACCATGTCTTTATGAGACCATGCAAACATATCTTAGAATTGGGCTAACAGCGCAACCATGTCATTCCGTTGATTTGTGGTAAGGTCTGAACCAATCTGGATTAGCTTAGGGTTGTCTAAAGTTTTGAGATTGAAAGGAGTGGTTTGATCAATATTGGGTTTGGGTTTGTCGGCGACCCATTCCTTAATCTCTTGAGGTGTCTCAATGTCGTCTTAGATGTCCATCAAGTCTGAGTCCAACTTTCCATCAAAGTTACAACCCTTGTGGAGAGAAGGCACCTCATCAGCAAGTACAGGCACATCTAAATTCAGAGTCCTGAAACAAAAATATGCTTTCACTTAATATATGCAACTGTTCAATCATACAAAAGTGTTAGCATGTACATGATAAAATAACTGCTAGTGTTGTAAAGGAAAGAAATCAATTAAAGTTATCTACAGGGCAGAGGGATTTTCTACCCATTTTACCCTCGTCGACCAATGTATGGAGTGCTGCTCCAATTGTCGAGGGAAAAGTCCTGATGGACTGCAGTGATAGAAGGATCGTCAGTGTCCTCTTTTTCCCGAATGATAACCATGACATCTGGGCAATCATCGTTTGGGGTGTATCTGTTGGTGTGTTCATAATGAACAATGACGCGAATACCTGCCATCATCAAGGCAAGGTCATGTTTATGTTTCCGTTCCTTTTCTTCTTCTTCGGGATCAGGAATCAGCACCTCTTTAGCTTTGATTGGCACTAGTTTCGTAAATAAGATAGCCACACGCGATGGGTCAGCACCTTTATCGGAGACCGCATCAACTCAACTCATGCGGTAAAAGTTATAGAAAATCGCCGTGCGGCGGAAGTTTGAGGAACCTTCTTATGCTTATGAGGGTTCCTGTGAGTGGAACTAGCAGAATAGCCTAGCCCAGCTGTCCCAATTTGATTGGACATTTGGATAGGGTGCTTAATACACTGTTGATCCTTACCAAGCCCTTGTCCAGGTTGATAACCCAATAACATCATTTCTTGAGTGGTTGACATAACCTCATCGAAAATCTTGGAGTGCGGAAGTGGCGCTCCAATAGAATGGTATCATGTGTTACTCACTTCCGCAGTATGGAACTCGCCTACTCAACTTCTCGAATTGAAGTCGATAATTGGTAGAGTTCCCGATCTAGGACATTCCTACCAAAGACATTGGCGGTGACTAGACTGTTGTTGATGATGTATTTGAGTTGTTGATGTAAGGTGGAGGGAACAGCTCCAGCCATGTGTATCCATGGTCTCCCCGATAGCAGGTTGTATCCTGAATCTATCTTGAGGACGTGGAAGGATACGTTGAATGTATTAGGACCTATCTCAATTGGCAATTCAATCTCTCCAACGGAATTTCGCCGAGATCCATCAAAAACTCGGATGATCGTATGGCTACTTTGGATTCGATTGAGATTGATATTCATCTTCACCAAGGTGGCATAAGGACAGATATTCAGAGATGAACCTCCATCTATCAATACTCCAGCTAGCATGTACCCGGAAGACAACACTGCGATGTGCAGTGGTTTGCAATGACCGGTTCCTTCGGGAGGTATGTCGTCATCAGTGAAGGATATCACATTGCTGTTGAAAATGTGATCAACCAAATGTTAAAATTTTTCTACATTCACTAATTTTGGCAGGTAGGCTTCTTCCAAAACCTTTAGCAAGATCTTCCGATGCTCGGAAGAGAAAACCAGGTCTAGAATTGAAATCTGGTGTGGACTTCTCGCAAGCTTAAAACCACTTTGGCTTCAAGTATGGCCCATAAGTGCGGAGGAATTTTTCAATCTTCTCCATGGGCAACTTCCCTTTAACCGCAAGTAGGCTTGATAACCCGCCGAGGAAGGTACGAGTGGATTTTCTTTTAACACCGTAGCGATAGTATGAGACGTGGATCCTTTAGCTTCTCCATAATTCCATGGAACTTTGTGTGTCGACAACGAGATGTTGTAGTCTGCAAGGTAAAGGAATTGCTCTGGTGCGCACCACTTTCAAAGGATTATCGGCTCCTTTGAGATGAATTGGTTGTATGGGAAATACTTTGACGATCTCATCATCCACTTTGGATATAATCACTCTCGATCCCTTCCATTGGGTAGGCATGCATTCCCACCCTTAAGTTGCTCAAAGTGTAATCATCCGCTATTTGCAGAAACCGCTATCAATAAGATTACGAATGAGATGGCGAGTGCCCAAAGATTCTTCAGTCTTTGTGTGCGCGAGAATGTGAATGATATTGACACATTTCATCGAGATTGAACATACTTGAAGAGGGATTGATTGGAGGTAGAAGGAATGTGATTCTTCCTTCGTTTATCAACATTTGAAGTATCTCCTCCATATATTGGCCCAAATAGGTGAATTCCTTTTTATTGGTGAAATCCCGACGGGCTTTAGCACTTGCTCGCTTTGCAACCTTATCCTCCATAGCTTCGCTTTCTGAAGGTGTTGATGAAGCATTCATAACAAATAGAAGGAGATAGGCGTGCTCCTGCCTGATTAATTAGCATGTGACTTGATGATGGTGGGTCACCAGTTCTGCTAATTGCTTAATTTGTTTACAAAGAGCTTTCATTTTTCGTTCCATGGTAAACTGGAACTTTGCATAATCCCATTTGTCAACACCGCCTTTAATGAGTTGGGATGATTCACCAGTAGAATTGGAACCATGTCCAGTGCTCCAACTGATCATGTTGACCTCTTCTTCTTTGTGTTGAGGAAGAGGGTTGTCTTCAACGTGAGGTTGATCGGGTTTAGTGACCACGATCTCACCATTGTCTATTAGATCTTGAATCTTATGCTTCAAGGCCCAACAATCTTGAGTATCATGTCCAGGTGCCCCAAGATGGTAAGCACACTTCCGAAAGCAGCATTAAAACCCTTCCCATTAGGGTCATGGGGGTGGAAGAAGATGTGTAATTTTCCTCTAAGCAGTCAGAAGAGCAAGAATATTCTCGAGCGAGTCCCCTAAGAGTGTGAACGTTCGAGGCCGCTTCATTTCTCCACTTTTAGGTAATGGAGGATTTGAAGATTGTTCTGGAAAAGGGGAGTAGTTTCTCCTCTGCATAGGCATGCTTGGATTGTCTTTTTGTCCTTGTAGTATCAAGGAAACATCCTCCTTTTTCTTTTTATGGACCCTCCGGGGGTTGTTTACATAAATCCGGACTGGATGTGCTCAGCAACAACTTTAAGAGCGGCTAGGTCTTGAATCGTACCGGACTTCAATCCCATTTCAGCCATCTCGCCGTGTTTGATCATTTCAGAAAATGGCATGCCAATACCAGCTAGAACTCTTTCATAGAAAGGAACTTCCTGTATATCAATGAAAATCATGACCATTTCTGATTCTGACATGGAAGGAATAACTTGAGTAGCAAGGCGCCTCCACCTTTTAGCATACTCTCTGAATGACTCATTAGACTGTTTCTTGACTTTGGTAATTTGGTACCGGTCAGGAGCCATCTAAGATTGAAAACTATATTGAGTGAGGAAGGCGTGGGCCAACTCTTCCCAACTATGGATCTTAGAGTTGTCTAATCTGGTATACCATGAACGGCTTCTCGATCGGACTTTTCTCAAAACAATCGCATTCTCGAGCTTTTCATTCTCAGCATAAGATCCGAGTTATCCAATGAACACTTTTAAATGTGTATAAGGATCCCCTAATCCGTCATCCTTTTCAAAATCAGGGGCTTTAAATTTCTCCGGATAATGAACACCAAGGAATATGCAAAGGTCTGTATATGAAACACTGCCATGAGTTCCAATCCCTTTGAGAACACGAATGGTTTCCTCCATTTGAAGGACTTTCCTCCTGATGTCATCGTTGTCTGGATCTCCTTGGAGATGGGTGCCTTCAGTGTCTTTGTTGGTTGTATCCAACTGATGTTCTGGAATTGTTTTTTCCAGAGCTTGAACTCCTTGTGTAAAGGGTTCTGTATGTGTAGGTATCTTCGCACTCTGAGTAGACGGAGTAATTCTTTTCAAGAGAACAGCCCAAGTCTGTGATTTGTTTACTAAATCCGGCAAAATTCTTCTTGGGAAACAGATTAGGCGTTAGGAAGAAGACATGATTGGTCAGAAGCTTGTGGCCTTTTTGGATTTTAAGCGGAATGAGCCCAATTGCTTCCTACAAAAGACTTACGTAGTTTAGTCTTAGGGTAATGTAAATGTTATCCTAACATATCTCTGCTTTTAGAATTTGTCCTCCGCAAAACCTATTTGTTAATTGATAACATGTCATGCATGATATTCTTCATATTTTCCATTACATATGGATGAACATGGAATAAAATTACAAGTAAATGCTTTTAGAAATAATTGAAAATGGAAAGAATGAAGAGACTTTCCTCCGCGTTTGGTTTATCGAGGTTGACCTATCTTAGGGTTACTCTCGCGGCTTTTAATTATGAAGGTTCCCGGATCATCGCAATCTACTCGACGGAAGTTAATCCGGTCTTTCAACCGGAGCGAATCTCAGTGGTGCCTTTCCCGAGCCCTGTGGAATTATTCTTCCCACGGTCCATAATCAAACAAGCGAGGATAGCCGCCTTGGAGGGACCATGTAACGCCCCCAAAATTTAGGTATACGTCACCCATCTTGGGTCGCCACTTACATGGTACATAAATTCAAATACAACTTACTAATATAACTGTAAGTGGTACAATACGACATAAACTATGAGTTTGAATACAAATATTGTCTACTAGATATTATACAAACTCAAAAGGAGTCCTCACTACAACTATTATCACACTATTTCACGTAATAGTGAGGACTACTAATGCTATCCTCCGGACCATTACTTCGCTCCCCGACTCTCGTCCCAATTATGTTCTCATTTCCTCAAGAGAATAAAGAAAGAAAGGGTGAGCTCAACTAGCCCAAGAAGAAATATTATGACTAAGATAATGCGAATAAATTATCATTAGCCTTCAACAAAGGTTAAACCGATAAAATACAATAGACAACCAGTTTAATCATGCGTGAATAAGCAATCCATTAAAAGAGTCAAGTAGAGAATAAAGTCTACTATCTTTTAGGTTTTAAAAGGTTTTCATCAATTTTTATCATTTGAGACTCGACAATAAATAAACCACCACATTTAATCATCCCCGTACCACTTGTCAAGGATTTTCATCAAATTATCAATGGTCATGACTATACCGAATCACTCCGGGTCATAATCATACCAAAACTATCCATCATTGCATTACAGTCATCGAGGACTTTTGTCACATCATTTATATCAAGTCATGATTATACCGAATGATCCTCGGTCATAATCATACTAAGTTCATCTATCTACGCACGTAAGCCCAAAGATAACATAATATAACATGAGGATGATGACAATGACATAGTAATTCAATAAAACAAGTTCAAGAATTATTTAATCCATGAATTATTAACATCCAAATTGTCAACATGATCATCGCTTCGTATAGTAAAATTCAATAATGATCGTAAGAATATTTCCATGAAAAGATATCAGATGAAACGCAAATATCAAGGATATTCTACTAAATTCATGGAGTATAGAAGTCAAAGTTTTAACCAACTGGGTATAATAAAGAATGGAATAACAAAAGAAATCACCACGCATGCGGTTGCTCAGATGATAGGCAAAGTTATTCCAATGAATAATAATAACGGAACCAAAGTCGTGAAATTCACACCGGCGGGATGTTCCAATGTATAATAAAGATGGAACTGGATCCGTGTAAAAACACACATATAGGATATTCCAATGTAATGATAAAGATTTTAACCAGTCCTGTAAAACACACATGCATGGATGTTCCAACGTAATAACAAAAAGCGGAACCGAGTCCGTGTAAACACACATGTTCAATAGAATAATAGAAGAATGTCACCAAGTATAGGGTAAATCACAGATACAAGTTATTCCAACAAAATAATAAGCAATGGAATAACATAAGGATTTCACCAAGTATAGGGTATGCCACAGATACAAAGGTTATGTATAGGGTATGCCACTTTTACAAAGTTATTCTAACGTAATAATAATGAATGGAATAATGTAAGTTCTCTTCAAGAAGAAAGAATAACACCCCTCACCGTAAAAGAACCTGAATATAGAAGTAGTGAAGTAGCGTAATACTCTTCTTTTTCTATAATTTTCTCTCGATAGCTTCTCTCTATAATTTCTCTCTCAGAGTTTCAATGAATTCGTAAGAAAATAATGAAGAAATGAGCTTCTATTTATAGGAAAATGGAATGCATAGTAACTAATCCATGAACTATTCCAGATTGATTTACTTTAATCGACGGTCCATATTTAAAGAAAAATCTTTTAAATAAAATATAATATATTCTATTTATATAAAACATTTTACTATGCAAACACTATGCAATACTATACAAAACACTATGCAAAAAACACTATGCAATACTATGCATAATAAAATATAATATATTCTATTTATAGAATAACTTTAATAAAGTATTCTATTTTATATAAAAGATGTTTACTTTTATTACGTTAATAATACGAATAAAACAAAACGTCATTATCGCTATAATAATTCATATTATTAATCGACAATAATAATGGAATCAAACCGAGTGACTTCTCACATAAGCATCAATAATCAATACCGGTGTCTTTACTATGCAACCACACTTATTCTTATCGCATTTTTACTACCGAGTAGTTCAACAAGAACTACGGTAAAACTTCCGCCGTTATTTCAATAAAATATTTTTGTAGTTTTCTCAATCCGACAATAATTTCTGCTAGGGGTCCACTAATGATTGAGTAGTTATACGAATATTCCCTCGCTAAACCGAATATTCCCAGACCAATCGAATATAATATAACCACTTGCATACTTTGCAAAATTTATAAATACTACCCACAACTATAATATTATCTTAAATTCACACCATAATATTAAAAAAAAAAATTATTTCAACAAAATTTAAATCTTTATTGATAAAATCTGGGGTCTCACAATCTCCCTCCTTATGGAATTTCGCCTCGAAATTAGGGTACGTACTGCATGATAAAGAGGTGAGGGTACCTTGAATACCTTTATCGTTTAAAATATTAAATTCATCTTCGCAATCCGCCAAAGATATTCATTAACAATTCATCTTTTCATTCTACAGCCAAAGATATACAATCAGAAAACCAATAATGCCGAGACTCACCACTTAAAGAGTATCACAACCATGAATTATCCATGCACCATCTTGGCTAAGGATATTCGTGTTTTCAATTACTACCATGATTATACCGAATAATCCATGGTCATAATCATACCAAGTCTATCAATGCACTACTACCGAAGATGACTTTTACCACATCAATGAATTAATATTTCATTCTTTGAGACTCAAATTCAATAATTAATCCATATCATCGAATCATCCTCGCACTACAGTGCCAAGATATTCATTAGTATCACGACCACAAATTATCCATGCACTACTACCAAAGATAATCGTGTATTCATTAGTATCACGACCACAAATTATCCATGCACTACTACTAAAGATAATTGTGTTTTCAATTACTGATTATGATTATACCGAATGATCCTCGGTCATAATCATACCAAGTCCATCTATGCACGTAAGCCACGTAGATGACTTTGAACACATCCATGAATTAATATTTCATTCACGAGACTCACCAAATAATTAATCCACATCGTCAATCATCCCCGCACTACAAAGCTAAGGATATTCATTAGTATCACGACCACAAATTATCCATGCACTACTGGCTAAAGATAATTGTGTTTTCAATTACTGATTATGATTATACCGAAATGATCCCCGGTCATAATCATACCAAGTCCATCTATGCACGTAAGCCACGATGACTTTGAACACATCCATGAATTAATATTTCATTCTTTGAGACTCACCAATAATTAATCCACATCGTCAATCATCCCCGCACTACAAAAGCTAAGGATATTCATTAGTATCACGACCACAAATTATCCATGCACTACTACCCAAAGATAATTGTGTTTTCAATTACTGTTATGATTATACCCAACAATCCTCATCATAATCATACCAAGTCCATCTATGCTCTACAGTGCCACGAGATGACTTTAAAAAAAATATAAACATGAGGATAATGATATAAAGAATCAATCAAATAAGATAAAGGATAAATATTAAACATTTATAATATAATTTATCCAGATTCAAGAATATCCCCATGTTATCAATCACTTAATAATCTAATAATCTAATATCATTAATATTATACCAATATTTTAATCACTTCTTAAATTTATAAACAATTTATCTCAATTGTTTACGCTTTACCATATAATGCATTTAATCATTCAAAAATGCCATACTCATAAGATATCATTACCAATTATCAAATCCTCAAAAATATGCATATACTCTATATAGGATTCTCTAGCCATAAAATCCTATTTTCAACTTTGTTACTTCACATAACATATTTAACTCATATGTTCAGTAATTAAACTATTTTCATGAAAAATACCAAATCAGTCCCAAAAATATTTCTTTTCTAGGATTTAGCATAATATAGTCCCATGATGAAAATATATTTTCTCTCGAATTTTTAAAATTCATTTACTATATTTCAAAAATCAATTTCTAATTAATTCCTTAATAAATTAGCTACCTCAAGTTTAACTCCAAAATTCCCAAATCTTGGCAAGACCTTACACATGTTAACATGAGCTTCTAGTTTAAATTTCATGGTCATCGAGTTATAGAACTCCTGTTATAGTGTTTTTCAATTTAAAAACCTAAATATTGAAATAGTCATAACTTGCTCATTTTAAGTCGAGAATGTGCTCATTTTTGGACAGGAGATACTTTATACCATATACCTTCATGTCCCAAAAGGCCAGAATTTTTCTCATAATTTAAGTGGCCGAAATAGCCCCTTAAAGTTTCTGGGCAGTAGCATTTTCGAAATTTACAGCTTTGGCCTCCTTTGCTAAAATCAGTCCACACAAAAATCTACAACACCTTTTCCAGTAATTCCACTTGGATTAGTTAGGTAACTCATAGATCTAACTCTAGGATTTGACCACATTCAAAAATTCAAAATATAATAAGAGATATGGTCAATTGAATTTCATGTTACGTTTTTCACTAAAATCTGATTTTCAACTCTTTGTGACTTCTAAGAAACTTTCATGTTTTCACATACTAACCAACATAACTCATCATAAAACTTACTAATACTTCATATACCCATGATTTTTATTAGTTCTATACTTTTATTATGACTTTCATCATAATCCACGTAAATGAGATCTTTTTAGTTGAAGAAATATTTGAGGGTTTAAGAAATGGGTTTTTGTATCTTTGGGTCAATACAAAATTCGATTTCACGCTCTAGGGTAGGCTAGGAAGTCTTCAAGAATACGCCAAGAAATTTATTAATGATAGAAATATCATTCAAAATCATTACTCTTCGTCCAAGACTTGGATAGTACGTCACATTAATACCAACTGTGACTTCTATCCCTTAACCTAGATAGCATCTCACAATGATACCTATAAACTTGCCATCTTCATTCACGATGTCGCCTACTGAGAAAAGTCCGCTTTGGTTGCATTCCACACAAGGAAGTTAACAATGAAAGGATCGGGGCTCTTTTACTTATGGCTTGATATAACAAAGATTAACTTTAGGGTTTGGTTACTTTGAATTAAGATAACAGTTGGTTATGAATATAAAAGCTAACAACCTTACAAAAAGCATGATGAGTAGTTAACCAATTGATTCCTAAAATCACATCAAAGGCAAGTATTTTCAAAAGATAAGATCGACAGTAACGTGAAAGTGTTTATTTGAATTAAACAAGATTTAAAAATAGTAGCGATACGAAGGCTCCTACCATCGAAGTTTCAACCAATAAGTCAAAGTCTAACTTCTCCGGAGTCAAATTTAAACGTTGAACGCAACTAGGTGAAATAAAAGAGTGGGTAGAACTAGTATCTAACACGGTATAGACTTCGCAAGAGCTTACGATTAACTTACCCGTGATAATTTTATTCAGGTTCCTCGTCACGAGAAAAAAAAAACGCTCTCTCTTAAACTACCGGCTTTGGTTTGTCTGGGACAGTCTTTGGTGCCTCCATCCTAGTTGAATTTGTCTTCGGTAAACGACAAAATCGAGCTAAGTGACCTTCTCTTCCACAATTATAACATGCTTTGGACGGCATGGCGCAGTCCGGACTGATGTGTCCCTCTCCTCCGCATTTGAAGCATATGACCGGTGGTCGTTCTTCTTCCTTTGAAACGGGTGCTGGCGCTGACGTCTTTCCATCATTGTTGAATCTTCTTTTCTTGAAATGTCCATTCTTATTATTTTGGCCCTGATTACCACCGGCGGTTACCATATCCGCCTGTTGATTTTCTCCACGCTTGTTGTCACCGCTCGATGACTACTCTCATTGGTATTATAATTTTGCTTACGCTCTTCTTTTTAGTTATATTGACTCGTTATCGCGCTCCACTAATCGAGCCCTATTTACAACATCTGAATAAAAACACAGCTTTATGAGAAATAAGATGTTGACGTATCTCCGCTTCAAACCTCTTAAAAACATTCGCGTCATTCTCTCTTCATTATCCACCAAGTGGGACGAAATCGTGATAACTCCGCAAATTTTGCCTCGTATTGCGACACGGCCATATTGTTTTGTTCCAACTTGATAAACTCCACCTCCTTCATGTGGCGAATACTTTCGTGAAAGTATTTGTCGTTGAATGTACCTCCTCTGAACTTCTCCCAAGATATCTTCAAGATAAAGGGTTGAGTACGCTTTTACCGATTCCCACCAAAGAATCCGCCTCTCAGACAACATAAAGGCGGCAAAGGAACCTTTGCTCCTCGGAGCATCCCAAGACATCAAATATCTTGGTAATCATGATCCATGCTTCCGCCAGAAGTGGTTTTGGCTCTCCCTTAAACTCCGGTGGTCCCAACTCCTTGAATTGTTTAGCGGTGACCGCCCGAGAGTTTTCCGTGTTTCCACCTACGTTTTGGACAGGAGTCGCTTTTGCCTGATGTTGCATGAATTCTAAAAACCTTTTAAACGTACCGTCATTCATCAATTGATCAGTGTTGTTGTTTACAGGAGGATTATCGCCATCCTGTTGCACATTGTCCTGATTATTGATCTGTGGAGAATCAACAGTCTCCTGTGCTCCATTGCTATTCTCAACATTCTCGGATGCCATTTTCAAACACTGCCACAAAATAAGATTAATTGACATGTAACAATTATCTTTATATTCTGACCGACCAATAAAATAGCACATAAACTTAGGTAGGTCATACTAGCGAAGGTATTCCCCGTCTCTCCCCTCCTAGTACTTTTCTCACATCTTAGCCAGGGATCATATCCCTTAGCTCTGATACCAACTGTAACGCCCCCAAAATTAGGTATACGTCACCCATCTTGGGTCGCCACTTACATGGTACATAAATTCAAATACAACTTACTAATATAACTGTCGTGTACAATACGACATAAACTATGAGTTTGAATACAAATATTGTCTACTAGATATTATACAAACTCAAAAGGAGTCCTCACTACAACTATTATCACACTATTTCACAGAATAGTGAGGACTACTAATGCTATCCTCTGGACCATTACTTCGTTCCCCGACTCGTCCCAGCTATGTTCTCATTTCACAAGAGAATAAAGGAAAGAAAGGTGAGCTCAACTAGCCCAAGAAGAAATATTATGACTAAGATAATGCGAATAAATTATCATTAGCCTTCAACAAAGTTAAACCGATAAAATACAATAGACAACCAGCTTTAATGCAGCTGATGAATAAGCAATCCATTAAAAGAGTCAAGTAGAGAATAAAGTCTACTATCTTCTTAGGTTTTTAAAGGTTTTCATCAATTTTATCATTTGAGACTCAACTTTTAATAAATAAACCACCACATTTAATCATCCTCGTACTACTACCAAGGATTTTCATCAAATTATCAATGGTCATGACTATACCGAATCACCCCGGTCATAATCATACCAAAACTATCCATCATCAGCATTACAGTGTCATCGAGGACTTTTGTCACATCATTTATATCAAGTCATGATTATACCGAATGATCCCTGGTCATAATCATACTAAGTTCATCTATGCACGTAAGCCCAAAGATAACATAATATAACATGAGGATGATGACAATGACATAGTAATTCAATAAAACAAGTTCAAGAATTATTTAATCCATGAATTATTAACATCCAAATTGTCAACATGATACTGTTTCGTATAGTAAAATTCAATAATGATCAGAAGAATATTTCCATGAAAAGATACTGGATGAAACGCAAATATCAAGGATATTCTACTAAATTCATGGAGTATAGAAGTCAAAGTTTTAACCAACTGGGTATAATAAAGAATGGAATAACAAAAGAAATCACCATGCATGCGGTACTTCGCATAGACAGGTTATTCCAACAGAATAATAATAACGGAACCAGGTCAGGTGAAATTCACACCGACAGGATGTTCCAACAGAATAATAAAGATGGAACCAGATCCTGTGTAAAACACACAGATAGGATATTCCAATGTAATGATAAAGATTTTAACCAGTCCTGTAAAACACATGCATGTGATGTTCCAACGTATCAACAAAAATTTTAACCAGTCCTGTAAAACACATGCATGTGGATGTTCCAATGTAATAATAGAAGAATGTCACCAAGTATAGGGTAAATCACAGATACATGTTATTCCAATAGAATAATAAGCAATGGAATAACATAAGGATTTCACCAAGTATAGGTATGCCACAGATAAGAGTTATGTATAGGTATGCCACTTTTACAAAAGTTATTCCAATGTAATAATAATGAATGGAATAATGTAAGTTCTCTTCAAGAAGAAAGAATAACACCCTTACCGTAAAAGAACCTAATATAGAAGTAGTGAAGTAGCGTAATACTCTTCTTCTTTCTACAATTTTCTCTATAGCTTCTCTCTATAATTTCTCTCTGTAGTTTCAATGAATTAAAAGAAAATAATGAAGGAATGAGCTTCTCTTTATAGGAAAATGGAATGCATAAGAACTAATCCATGAACTATTCCAGATTGATTTACTTTTAATCTGACGGTCCATATTTAAAGAAAAATCTTTTAAATAAAATATAATATATTCTATTTATATAAAAACATTTTACTATGCAAACACTATGCAATACTATGCAAAACACTATGCAACACTATGCATAATAAAATATAATATATTCTATTTATAGAATAACTTTAATAAAGTATTCTATTTTATATAAAGATGTTTCGCTTTTATTACGTTAATAATACTAATAAAACAAAACGTCATTATCGCTTATAATAATTCATATTATTAATCGACAATAATGGAATCAAACCGAGTGACTTCTCACATAAGCATCAATAATCAATACCGTGCTACTATGCAACCACACTTTATTATCGTATTTTTACTACCGAGTAGTTCAACAAGAACTACTAAGAAAACTTCCGCCGTTATTTCAATAAAATATTTTTTTGTCGCTTTCAATCCGACAACAATAATTTCGCTGTGGGGTCCACTAATGATTGAGTAGTTGTATACGAATATTCCCTCACTAAACCGAATATTCCCACCAATCGAATATAATATAACCACTTGCATACTTTGCAAAATTTATAAATACTACCCACAACTATAATATTATCTTAAATTTACACCATAATATTAAAAAAAAAAAAAATTATTTCAACAAAATTTAAATCTTTATTGATAAAATCTGGGGTCTCACAGACCACACAACATATATTCACATACAACGTGTCTCACCGTTTATGCAAAATGATGACATGTGCGAAGCACTAATATCACAGATAGATATTTAGCAGTGCAATAATTAAGATGCATTCGTACACATTCATCGAAATGTAAATGCAACAATCACACACAAGCATATAACAATTTTGAAAAGCTTGTAATAGCGGCTTAAGCCCTCTTCTCGGAGTCCCTAGCAGAGTCGCCACCACCGACGCTCGTCGGATTTTTGGTGTCCTTTTCGCTATTACTTGTTCTTTGGTGTTCTCATGTTAATGTGAGATTTGTTTGAAAAAACAAGTGAAAAGGTCCGATATGTATAATGTCGACGATCGACTTTAAGAGTCGCCAGTTGGTGTATTTAACTGGTTGCACCAACGCAACCGAAAAGGTTAGCACATTGACCCAGTGATTTGACACTGCTAAACGGGTCTATGAAACTGAGATTCATTAAGGGTTCAGGGGTTGGATTATGCGGAGGGAAGGTGTTAGGCACCCCCCGACATCCGTGTTACAATGGTGATCGCCACTCTTCAAAGAAATTGTTATATGAATGTGTGTGTGTGTGTGGATCAATGTGCAATTTATTTGAAAGTAGTGCGAGGCCTCGTTCACACCTATATACACAAGGTTTGAATTTTATAAAAAAATTCAGTTTTAACTAAGATATAGCAATGAAGTTTTATAAAACAGGTTTTTCAAACCCTGTGCTCAATAGGAATTGAGACCTTATCATACTTCCATTTTATTAAATGTTCGTCTTGTTTGCTTTTATTTTCGAGATGCGAAGCATGCTCGAGAAAATAATATACAAAAGCAGATCTTAAACTCCTTATGGGCATGACAAACCCATCCAAGGAAACTCGCATAATCGTAAAATAATGTACAAGTCGCTACACCTAAAATGTCCATCATGGGAACCGAATCTAGATTCAAGAATCGAACTCAGTGATCACATGATTCCTAGGCTCATATAATACTGCAATTTGTATGGAAAGCAGTAAGCAGTTATATATAATAGCTGTAAATATATATATACAGACAGGATCAACCACCACGAAGCAACTCCAATGGGGATCGAAAATGTAAATATAAAAATTGGTAAATATATATATATATATATATATATATATATATATATATATATATATATATATAACTCAACCACCACAAGTAAACTCCAAAGTGACTTAAATGTAAATAAAGTCAGAAAAGCGATCAACCGCCACAAGTAAACTCAGTGCAGACATAATGTAAATAAAATTTAAAAAGGCCACGAAAGTAGACTCCATGCCGATGTAAATGTAAGTATATATATGTACAAATATATATATATATATATATATATATATATATATATATATATAAGCGAACGCACTGGATGTAAATCCCGGACTCATCGATATATCTCGATAGCAATTATATATATGTATATATATAAAAGCGAGTAAACGCATTGGATGTAAAATCCAGGCTCATCGATATGTATCGATGAAGAATTATATATAAATATATATATATATATATATATATATATATATATATAAGCAATTAAACGCCCAAATGTAAAATCTGTGCTCATCGATGCAGAGTTCCGACCACGCTTTATATATATAAGTATATATATATAGCGTATAAACGCCCGCATCAAGTTCAGGCTCAATCGAGGCATAACTCGATAATGTTAGTCTATATATATGAAATATATACATATATTAGTATATATATACAGACAGAAATGAAAACCATGGACCAAAGTCCGGGCAAACACAGTCACACGACTATCAACGTGTACAACAGTGTGTGATATATGAGAAAGAGGCTTTATAGAATGTAAGAAGGCTTACAATGGGCTGCCAAAGTAGACTTCTTAGACTTTAAATGGATAAACACTCAGCTCCCGTTGGATAAAAAGTAGCTATATGTAAGCTAACTAGTGTTTAAAGAAGAGGAAACACTCAAAAGATGTGTATGCAGAGCAAAATGGACAGGGCTTCTTCGCCTTTTTCCTTCTCTCTCTCCTTCAATGGTCAATTCTCACCCTATATTTATAGATCGATGGCCACAGTACACTTTTGCATGTAGCCATAGCTTGTACTACTGCTGGTCGTCAGGTGGATCCGAGCCTCGCGGATCCCATCGTCTCGTAGTACGTGTAGTCATGCACTGTAATGTCCGCTCGAACTTGCAGAACTTCAATCCGAGCATCCGAACGAAGTATATATGTACTTCTTCGGATCGCTTGGGTCGAGAGTTACGTAATGACATGGATTAGAGGTTGTACGAAGTCAGGAAGAGGGGTCTATGCCCATGGTCTTAAAGCTTCAAATTCTATCCAAAGTACTGCCACACGTAATAGTCACTCGGGATTGTCAATCCTCGGCTCTTGTGGGACATTGTTGTATGTATGTATGAAGTTTTGAGACAACGTGCCATTTGTCAAAGGAACAAGATGATGTGTGACTCCTTGCCGGGGTTATCGCCGGTTTGAGTTGAAAGTAGATGTTGCTCAGGGTTACAGCTGAGATTGGACCACTTGTTGGTATGCTGTGATATCATCTTGTTGAGACAGTAAGATGACGTGTTGACTCCTCACCGGGGTTATCGTCGGTTTAAGCGGAAAGCAGACATTGCTCAGGGTTACATCTAAGATTGGACTGCTTGTTTGTATGCCTCACTGTCATTTGGATTGAAGCTGATTGCAAGCATTTTCGGGGTTATCACCGAAACTGCAATGCCATCCCTTGGGGTTATCACCAAGGATGGGGTTGCTACTCCCAGTGTTGTCTCTGGGACTAGAACTGAACGTCACGGTGTTATCGCCGAGACAGGACTGTCCTCTCCGGTGTTGTTACCGGTCTTTTGATCTGCATATCTCAGGGTTATCTCCGAGATTGGAAATGACACTCCCGGTGTGTGTTCCGAATTTGAGATGATGTTCCCGGTTTGTGTTTCGAGTTGGAGCTGAACTTCCGGTAGTATCTGGCATGGATGTAAGTTGTCTTTCAGGGTTATCTCTAAAAGACAAATCTACCCTCCTGCAATGTTAGGAATAGGAGTGCAGAAAATTTCGAGTGTCTATAATTGTTATATGAACTGTAGCATGTATGTTATATGTTGAGCATGTTAATAAATGTTATGTGATGCATGAAAACTGTTAGATTTTGCTGGGCTGTCGAGCTCAACCTTGTAAATTGTAACAATCCGAAATTTTGAATTATAATTTTAAATATTTATTGGATTATATAAATATTTATTTGATGTATTTATTGTTGAAATTGTTGAATTAATATTTTATTTATGTGGTGGTTGTTAGTAAAAATTTATGAATTTAAATTTATTAGATAATATTCTAAATTAATTAAAATTATAATTTAGAGACTTATAATATAACATGAGATGTTATATTGTTGTTTTGATTTAATAATTTAAGATGGTATGTTAAATTATAAAATAAAATTATAATGAGAATATAATTTTGTGATATTTGTTTAAGTGGAATATTTATTTAAATATAGTATGTGTAATTAATTTATTTGATTAATGTTGGATATGAAAATTCAAATAAATAATATGTGATTATAAATCATAAATTAAATTGTTTATTAAAATAAATTAAGGGAGTTTAATTTAGTTTTGCCAAACAAGGCTTAAAATATTAAAGTCTTTAAATTTTAAAGAGTTTTGCCAAACAAAGCCTTATGGCTTTTAGGATTTTTGATTTTTGAAATATAAATAAAATAATAAATAAAATCACTACTACAAAACAGTAAATAGACAACGCAGAAAAAACGTTGTGGTTTCTGTCAGAAAAACGTAGTGGTTAAGGGTGTTGTCTATTTGAGTTTAATTATATCCTTTATTTATGGGTAGTTAGTTATGATTTAATTGGACTGTGAACACCAAATCTGTGGGATTGGAGTGCCGGGATTTGGGGGTGTCACAAGTTGGTATCAAAGCCTTAGGTTATGAACCTTAGGTGGGGAAACCTTATGCTATAACCTTCTAGGAGATCGAAAACATAGAAGTGATAAACTCTCATCGAGTTCTAAGGAATGAATTCAGGGAAATTCATTGAAGATAAAATGATAAAGGACTTTATGTGTTTATGTGTTAATGACTTTTGTGCTCGCGAGTACTTAGAAGTAGCGAGTATTATACATATCAAGTTGTGGGGTTGTTAAAACTTTATTGTCAGAATGACTGACGAAGGATGATAAGGATTAGGAGTCTGATATGTTTTTACAGACTGAGTATGGTTTGTATTGGGAAAGCCATACCCGTTGATTTCTGTTGTAGCCCTTGGGTACGAGCTTGAGCCTGAGGATCAATTTGAGGTGAACAAGGTGAAGGATGAGTACGAAGAGGGGGATTCCTCAAATGAGGTGTATGGTCATAACATTGAGTTATAAAAGAAGGTCGAGAAATTAGAAGGTCTAGCCATAAAGCACCAAGCCACGTTAGCGCGAGAAGATGTCGCGACTCAAGACCTTACTGCACAACTTACAGATGTATAACAGATATTAGCTCAGTTAGAATATTAAAGAGGATAGTTATTATCTAGGAATGAGATTGCACATGAATGACTGGGGAAAGAAGTCAGCAAAGCGTTCGAGAGCTGAAGACGTATGGGTGAAGGCTTCTAAATGCATAGATCATATTGAAGACAAGTTGAAGAAGGCCAAGCGAATGATGGAACTTAGAATTTAGTATTCTATTTTCTGTATAGGTTGAGATTTATCTTTGGTATGTGATGGATCGTCAATGATTCGTATCATGGAGCAAGAGCGCAAAGAAGTCGTACAATGTGGAATGTTCTTGTAGATTGCAAGAAAAACCTTAAGATTATATATAAATCATGATGAAAATTAATAAAATATATATCCTAACTTTTGAAATAAGTAGTGGAAAATGATGAAGTAATCCTGGAATTTAATTATTACAGGATAAATCATATAAATAGCAACGAGGCTATTTTGCTATGGGTTGTGTGATAAATGAATAAAGACATCATTGTTTATTAAGATAT
This sequence comes from Panax quinquefolius, assembly GCA_020205615.1. Lineage (NCBI taxonomy): Eukaryota > Viridiplantae > Streptophyta > Magnoliopsida > Apiales > Araliaceae > Panax > Panax quinquefolius. The sequence goes on along the minus strand of CM035168.1, from coordinate 50,026,982 downwards.
ATTATGTGTTATTTATAAGTTGTTGAGATAAGTTTGAAAATTTTAATGCGAGAATGAACGATGATCTAATGGTGCAAGTTTAAAACAGTAAGATGCCGCCTAGAAGAAGACAACAGCGTCAACAGAGTACCAAGGAATATGTATAAAATAGGGAAGCTAACGCAAATCCAGTGCTATACTTGGTGAATTTTCTGGTGGGAGCACAGGAAAATCAACTACATTTCTGGCTATATAATCAAATCTCGATGTTCCAACCAAATTCGTTTACGACAGGGTTGGAGAGAATGATTGATGTAGATGAGAAAGGTAATATGCTAGCATACAATCAAGAGCATAGGGGAAAGAAGAGTGAAGATGATAAGGTGGGAGATAGTCATATCGGTAACGCTCGAAAAAGAAAGTGGGACAATAATATTAACGCTGAAAATTAGCAATGGAAGGAAAAGAAGAAGGTGGAGGCGTGTAGCAACTATGGAAAGAAACATGTAGGTGTTTGTTTGAAGGGAAAGAGGGTGTGCTTTAATTGTGGCTCGAAGGGTTACATTGCACCAAAATGTTCAAGACGGAGGAAGGGAGCCTGCTTCACGTGTGGATCAAAGGAGCACTTGGCTCGAGGGTGCCCAAAGGAAGCGGTAGGAAAAGAAAGTGTAAGCAAAGGGGGCAGTGGCAAACTTGTTATTGTAGAATCAGCTCCGCCGAGTCGACCAACCGAATAATCAATCAACAGAACGACACAGGGCGCAATGCAAGGTATGGTTCCGATCAGTTATTTATATGACTGCGTGTTATTTAATTCAAGTGTCACTTGTTAATGTATATCTGATGAATTTGTTTAGAAACTAGATTCGCTTCAAGAAGAGTTAGACTTTTCCCTAAATATAGAAAGTGTGAATAATGATTCCTTTTAAGTTGATGTGAAGAATTTACGTATTGGTATTAAAGGTCACGTGATGTCAATTGATTTATTTTCGATTTGATTTATGAAACTCTGAGATTGTGAAACCATGTGGTCATAAGTCATTGTCAAAGAAAGTGCATAAACCTTAAGACTCTGAGGAAGTCAAAGGTAGTATTTTATTCTTTTAGTTGCAAGACGTCTGTACGGTAGAGTTATCTATCGATGTTGTAAAATAAGAAGTTATTAAGAAAATAATTTGTGGGATAAGTGAAGATCAAGATAGTCACTTCGTTAGCTTAACGAGAAAATTGATGGAATTTATATGGGCAGGAAATTATAGAGTGAATTTTCACGAATTAAAGAAGAATTTAGTATGGCACCTGTGATGTCTTTACCAGATAATACAGGAAATTTTGTGTTGTATAGTAATGCATTATACAATATATGAGGCTGTGTGTTTCGGCGGAACGACAGGGTCATTTTATATGCATCGTGTAAGTTAAAATTCTATGTGAAAGTGCATCTGACTCACGATCCGGAGTTAGAGGTATTAGTGGTTGCCCTGAGGACTTAGAGATGTTATTTTGGACAGTAGTGTGAAAAATAAACAGACCATAAGTGTCTAAAGTATATCCTCGCACAAAGATATTTAAGCACGTGTTTAAAGTGATAGTTGAAGTTGTTCAAGGATTGTGGATGCAAAATCCTAAACGAATGTGGTTGTCGATGTCTTAAGAAAAAGGTAGTAGTTATTTTTGTTAACTGTGCAAAATGGGTTCATAATAGAAATGACTAATTTGTGGTAGGAGGTAAGATATATGAAAAGTCAAAAGAGAAGCTATTTAGATGGAAAATCGTACAACTTTGTTGGATATGGTAAAGGAAGAGTAGCTCCAAGAAGAAGGTGTTAAATTCAAAATTGATACTGAAGGATAGTTGAAAGTAGAAGGAAGAAACTAGGTTTCGCTAGTAGTAGGAATTGAAAATGAAGTTTTGCCTAAAATTTATATATTGAATCAACTAAGAAGCATGAAAATATATATATTATATATATATTGCCTTCGATAATACTATTGGTGGCAAGATATGGTGATAGATTTTATGGTATGTCAAAGTTAGCATATTACCTATCAATCAGTGTGCAAAGTTATATGTTAATGAAATTATTTCAGGGCACGGTGTTTCAGTATCAATTTTGTTGAACTGAGATTCACGATTTGCATCGAATTTTCATAAAGGTTTGCAAGAACGTGTGGAACGCAATTAGAAATAAGTATGTCATAACGTTTGCAAATCGATTCCCAAACTAAGAGGACATCTAGACATCGGAGGGCGTGCTAAGCGCATGAGAAGTTTTCGATAATGCCATACGAGGAATTCGTATTGAGCAAGTTAAGGACAAGTGAAGAATAAACTAAGAGTAAGATATCTTAGGTGGGATTTCAATTGACGACTCATATGGTAACTAAGTCGTACAAACCTTTGTATGGGCAAAGGTTTTGTGCATATACTTTGTTTATCACACTGATAATCATTGAAATATCGGTATCACGCTATCAATGTATATGTGGTGGAAAGGTGATTCTTTTCTCATGTATATATTTAATAGTTAGAGGTTTTTAAGATTAAGTTAGATGATATTAATATTAGGTTCGGTTCTTAAAACTTAAGCATATGGTAAGTTCGTGACTCATAATCGTATGGTATGTTTTGAACCCCTCAGCGAATGGACGCCTATGGTCTGACTAGGATAAGTTCTTAAACTCATATGATTATGGCAAGTTCCTAAATTTCCAAAGTGTGGTAAGTTTGATGAACTATATTGGGTATAAAATGGTTATAGTATAGGAAGCATTGATGAAGTTGAAAAGGTGGTTTTGAGGTACCCTTACCTCTACAGTTAGAGTGCATTCACAATATTTTTCATGTGTCGGTGATATGTTTAAACAAGCCCGACTGCAATCATATGATCAAGTGCTAATCGAGCCCAACTGCAATCAGATGATCAAGTGCAAACCGTTATGGTTGTCCTACTAGGAAATTCCTATCTAGATAGTCGATAGAAAAGAACAAATGCTCAGGGATAAGGTGATACATTCTGTGAAGGGGATATGGAAGAACTACAATGTTGAAGAGGCTACGTGGGAACTCGAATATGATATGATGAAGAATTACCCTGAGTTATCTGTTTAATCTGTGTCTTCGATTCTGGGGACAAAATCTTTGTAAAAGGGGAAGAATGTGACGATTTGATTGTTTGAGTTGTGCTTCTGGGGACAGAATCCTTGTAAGGAGGGAAGGATGTAACAACTCAAAATTTTAAATTATAATTTTAAATATTTATTGGATTATATAAATATTTATTTGATGTATTTATTGTTGAAATTGTTGAATTAATATTTTATTTATGTGGTGGTTGTTAGTAAAAATTTATGAATTTAAATTTATTAGATAATATTCTAAATTAATTGAAATTATAATTTAGAGAGTTGTAATATAACATGAGATGTTATATTGTTGTTTTGATTTAATAATTTAAGATGGTATGTTAAATTATTAAATAAAATTATAATGAGAATATAATTTTGTGATATTTGTTTAAGTGGAATATTTATTTAAATATAGTATGTGTAATTAATTTATTTGATTAATGTTGGATATGAAAATCCAAACAAATAATACGTGATTATAAATCATAAACTAAATTGTTTATTAAAATAAATTAAGGGAGTTTAATTTAGTTTTGCCAAACAAGGTTTAAAATATTAAAGTCTTTAAATTTTAAAGAGTTTTTCCAAACAAAGCCTTATGGCTTTTGGGATATTTGATTTTTAAATTATAAATAAAATAAATTAAATAATAAATAAAATATAATTATAACATATACATTTAGTTTGTAATTGATGTTATAATAAGTATACGTATTAAGGTTATATCAGTTTTTGTATTATTACGCATATCAGTTGGTTATTGGCTAAGCCTGAGAGTTTCAGAGAGAATTGAGAGAGAAGCTGAGAGAGAATTGAGAGAAAACCTAAGAGTTTCAAGCAATTTCCAACGATTTTAGCAAGGATTACAAGCTAAGTGAAGGTATTATTCATACCTTTAGTATTATATATATATGTATATACATATATGAGTTTACGGCATGAAGTTTTAAGTTCTGTGAGTTCTATTTCTTTCAAATTATTGGTAGACAACTAAATTATGATGATTATATGTGTTGGTTATCTTTGAGTTGTATGTAAACAAGGAATTGGTATGCTAATTATAGTTAAAAATAGGAAAAGTAATCACAATGTATATATTTGGCATATGGATTGTGAAAGTACCAATTTTATTGGTCATTTCATATGATAAATTGTAAATTGAGTCTTGTTTATTCTAGTTCATTAAGAAACGAAGATAACGTAGTTTGAACGAAGTGATTTGGTATAAAATTGAGATTAAAGTGATGATTTTTGTAAAGGATGTCAAAAATGGTGTTTTTGTATGAAAACATGGAATTTGAAGAATTATGTTAGTAAAAGTTGTTGTTAAATTGTTCTATGTTGATGAATATATGAGGAAACATGTTTGTAATAGTTCTATATCAATTGTTTTTGTTAAATTCACTGTTTGTGGGTGAAATTCGTGTTAGTTGGGCTAAAGTTGGCTACTGTTCATAGCCTTTCTGGTTCTGTCTGCAGACCTGGTGCACCAAGCCAAAGGCTTGAGGCTGTAAACGACGCAAAGCGCTTTAGGTCCTAGGCTTGTGTATGGCGCAACTACGCCATACCCATCTTCCGAGATGACTTGCTCATCTGCTGCGATTACTGGATAGCAACATACCTTGGTCTAATGATGTGTTAATGTAATAAACATGTAACAACAAGGTTAAAACAGAATCGTGTTATGTGGTTAGTAATTTCAATGTTTCAAAAATGAATAGTAAGTTACGAGCGCGATATGTTAGAACTTAGTGTATATAATGATTAGTAAACAAGAGTTGTGAAGGTTAACACTTGAAATTTTTGATATTTACCTAGTAGCATAAGACTTGTACTAAATTAACAAGTTTATCTAGAAATGGGTGTTATTTTGGAAGTGGATGTTAACATGTCTAATAGATATTGTGATTGCACTAAAATGTGTAGGATATTGGAGTATGTGAGTTGTAATTGTATGGCTTACGCAAGAGGCAAGTTCCCTAACCTTTGCTACTTTATTATTCAGCAAGGTTACTTTACATTGTCAGGTTATACTTATGCAAGTTCTCTATCTCTAATCTCTTGTTGAACAATTTATTATTGTGCAAATTCTTTTACCCTCATTTATTGTTGACAAAGTTAATTAATCTTTATTTCTTTATTCCAAACAAGATTACTTTGGTTATTCAAAGTCTGTAATTTTATTGTAAGAAATGTGTTTATTCAGCTACTAATAACTGTTAATTGATCTTCGTTCTCCACTGTCATTGTACTATCTTATATTATTATATTGAACTCTAAGTTGTCTATCGATTCTTTACCAATTCAACTAATCCTTAGTTGATGAATGTTCTAACCTCTAAATTACCCTTGAAGTCAACCCAACCTAAACTCCCTTTGGTTTGCTTATGTACTCACATAATTTTGAAAGCATGTTGTCGATGGTAACATTTATTTAATTTAGAAAATGTCAATACTCTAGCTCTTATTGATTCATCGATATACCTTGTTCATGAAAATATTATAATCAAAATCTTGAATAGTTATTGGTCCCTATCTGATTCAACCATTACTTGGTTGATGAGCATTCTAAAAATCTAGAATTCCTTTGAAGTTAATTCCCAACCAAACTTCCTTTGGTTCGGAACCTGATAATCTAAGTTGAGATGAACAAACTTATATTAGGGGATTATTTTAGAGCTACGCAATAGCGTTAAAATGTTTGTGCAATACATAGTACAAAGGGTTGATCACCTAGAGTACGAGATGATGGTCTATATAGTCGTTTAGATTGTTAAAGGTTACAGTAGAAACACCTGTTAACCTAGGACATAGATGATGATTATATTCTTTTAGACTGTTAAAGGTTAAAGTAGAAATACTTGAAAACCTAGAGTATAGTTTGTGGTCTTGTGACCCTCAGTGTATTCTTTGATGTTGATATTTATTGTTAACTTAAACGTTCATTATTCCTTTGAACTCATAGCTGTTGAATTAAAGTTTATTGTTCTGGTTAGAATACTTTACCATTGAAAGCTCAGTTAATTGTCATTCATAAATTGTTATTGTGTATTATCCTTCTTGTGGGCAATTGTTTGCTCACTCTCACACAAAATAATGTAGATGAAGTTAAGAAGTTTGAAGAGCTTTCTACAAGCAAGGGCAAGGACAAAGTGCTTGATTAGACGACAACGTTTAATTTATCTTTTATTTATGAAGCTTATGTAATAGATTTAGTTACGATCATGTTTTAATTTTCCGCTAATGATTGTAATAAAGGTTAGATGACCTGGGATTTATTTTAGATTGTGTAACCCTTTAATGGGAGATTGATTGTTTAAACCTTTGAGTTTAATTATATCCTTTGTTTATGGGTAGTTAGTTATGATTTAATTGGACTGTGAACACCAAATCTATGGGATTAGAGTGCCCGGATTTGGGGGTGTCACATAAATAACCACTTTTGCAGGTTCAAGATTCATGGTAAAGTTATGTGTTACTTGAAAGACATGAATCAGATGTGATACTTGAAGATTTATACACTTTGGTTGTGTTATTATTTTTTGAACCATGTTTAAGGTTCCGAATAATGTATTAATGTTGAATTGTAATATCATTTTGCGATGTAAACTAGTGTAGTATTAAAATGATTTTAAGATATTTAGATGTAAAGGTTGAAGGTTTTGGGAACGAGGATAGTTTGTAATAGAAAATTTTAATTATTCCGCAGATTTCAATGGTTGTATTATTGTTTAATGATGTAAAATTAGAGGTTGAATGTATTATTAACGACCGAAGTCAAGAATTAAATTGTATGAATTTTGGGGTCGTTACAATAACACTTCAATCCTCAGAAAATAATCAAATTCTCAAAAAATTTATCAAACGGGGAAGCAGAAGAAGGAGACTCTATTTATAGAGGAAGTGTTGTCCATACAATGATTTTGCCCAATAATTTAAACCATGAGGAAGAAGAAGAGTCCAGTGAATTGAGAAGGGTTGGTAACCAACTCCATTTCCCCCATCCTTCTAGCCATCATCAACTCTACTACTTAGTGAAGAAGGAATAGGATTGGCCAATGGCCTATTCATAAGGCTGTTATAATGAGAGACACTGATATTGGGACAAGCTTTTAAATCCTCACCATTTTGGTTAATAGTGCTTAGTTTGGTTTCTTTAATTCCCAAAATGAAATTTTAATGTTCAATTGTTACTATAATATGAAAATTAGGGATTTGGGCTAGTCCAAATAATATTTTAATTGAGCTAAATATAATTTAGTTGAGTACTTTCAACCCATTACTTCATATCACACATAAATATCACAATGATGATTATCAATCATCTATTAACTTTTCATTAATTCTCTTTTAATAATTCCAGTTAAATCTTTAGTCTGATTTAACTTTAATACGCATGCCGCACAAGGCTCAGTTATCCCACTTACTAGAGTTATATAACTCAAGCTCATAATTTCAACAATAAAATATTATGGGTCTAGGCCACATTTGGCTTTTCCCCAATCTTACTTCATTTTAATATTCATTTAATATAAAGTTTGTGTGACACACTTTACCTTAATGCTAAATTATTTAGCTTACCTTACACTTGTAATATGTACAACCTTTACACTTAAAATACTAAATATTTACTCTATTAATTTATTTAAATTATACACTATACGTATAATTATTCGATTGAATCAAGACAACTTCTTCCATCCTTACATTTAGGCATATCTTAAATGCTAATATAATCCTTTCATCTCTAACCAATATTCACTTATAATTATATTGGTTCCATTCTTTTATTAATCACTTATCTTTCAAATATTAATCTTTTTATATATTACAATACTATGTAACAAATATTAATTAATATATTTCTTTCATCCTCTTATACTAAACAGATATATTAATTCACCGTCTTATATAAGTGAATTAACCATTTCTATTTCCACACTACTGCCACAAAAGGTAATAATATTCTATAATATCACTTAATTAACCAATATTTATTCCGGTTTAATGAATTAACTCTTATTCCAATCATGTTTTGCTAACTTAATTCATTCATGGACAACTTAATCAACATTTATGACCTTTATATGAGTCCCTAGTATACATATCTTGAAATTAAACTTTCACAACTTACTTAGAGTTTTCTACAGACCGGCGCAGCTACGCTGGTTATAAGTTTGGAAGTGGCGCAGCTGCGCCATCTCAAGTCCAGAGGCAGACAAGTTCTGCATTAGCAGAAATAAAATCTATGCTCCTAAATACTTTACATATACTTCATAAATGATAACTCATCTAAAATCAACCTCTTCTTTGATTCCACATCATGGATTACTATTTTCTTTAATAATTTAAATATCAAACTTAGAGTTTTAATCTCTATTTTTCTCAACTATAAAATCTCATTTATAGTATTTATTTCTACCAATAACACAAAATTCAAAATATAACACATATATACATTCCTTTAATCTTCACTTCTCGTCGTGTATTAAATTAATTAATAATTCTCTAAACAATTTAAAGGTATATCGATTTTCTTCTCTCGTCAACAACGTACATATATACAAGACTAAACCTAGCACACATCGAGTCTTTAATAGTATTCAATATAGTACACTGAGTGATTTCCCACAAACAACCAACAAATTAGTTTTCGTCTCGTCTACACTGTTTTCACAGTGAATTAGATCGGTCACTAATTCGTATATACCTCCGCTCTCTGAAGGAATCGTTTAGCCCAGCTCATATACATCCACCATTAAAAGTATAGTTGCACTGCCTTAAACTTGATACTTACTCGTACATATACTCAAGAAATTGGTGATTATCAAAGATATTTAATGTCACCAACTTATTATGATAAAATAATTTCACATAAATTATTTAATATCGATAGATAAATTTCTATCCATCTTCTTTACTTCAAATAACTCGCCTCTTCAATAAATAACAAATGTATAATAATAATATATTTATTAAACACAGAAATCACTTATTGAATTAGTTTATATTACCCCATGAAACATCATACCACATACCTCACAACGCATATATATATATTCTTATTCGAACCCTTCTCATGCCTTAAGAATTATATTTACTAAATTCTTATTTTAATATTTTCTAAAAATTTGGATTCTTACACAGGCCATAAAAGTCTGAAATATATCTTCACATAGAAGGAGTTGAATATAAGGCAGAGAAGGTGGTTAAAATTGATAAAAGATTACGACTGTGATATTCTATATCATCTGAGGAAAGCAAATGTGGTGGCTGATGCATTAAGTAGGAAGACTAGGGAAAAGCTATCAATGTTAACTACTCAGAATGAGTTAGTAACGGAGATGGAAAGAATGGAGCTAGAAGTTAGGTTATCAAGATAATCGGTAGGGATGTTATTCACAATGGAAACTCGACCAACGATAGTGGAATGAGTTAAGTAAGTATAACTAAGTAACGAGGACTGAAAACGAATGAAGAAGAGAATGGAGGATGGAGAGAAGACTAAGTATAACCTTGATAAAGAGTGGTTACTTCGTTTTGAAGAAAGAATTTGGGTTCCGTGTGATACAGAACTAAAAGAAGAGATAATGGGAGAGGCCCATAGTTCGAGATACTCGATACATCCAGGTAGTACCAAGATGTATCAGAACCTTTGACCGAACTTTTGGTGGCCAAACATGAAGAGAAAAATAGCAGAATATGTTAGTAAGTGCTTAACATGTCAGAAAGTTAAGGCCGAACACCAACGACCGAGTTGATTATTGCAATCACTGGAGATTCCAGATCAGTGGAAGTGGGAGCATATAACGATGGATTTTGTTGTGGGACTTCCAATGACGAGGACGGAACATGACGCTATCTGGGTAATAGTAGATCGTTAAACAAAATTGGCTCACTTTTTGCCGATAAGAGTTAGGTATAACCTAGAGCAATTGGCTAAACTTTATGTCAAGGAAATCATTTCAAGACATGGAGTACCAGTTTTGATTATGTCAGATCGTGATCCACGATTCACATCGAATTTCTGGAGGAGTTTGCAAAAGAAAATGGGAACACAATTAAGGTTGAGTACAGCATATCATCCTTAGACGGATGGAAAAAGTTAACAAAAAATTCAAACATTAGATGATATGTTAACATCTTGCGTTATGGATTTCAAGGGGAGTTGAATGAACATCTGCCTTTGGTGGAATTCACTTATAACAATAGTTTTCACGCTAGTATAGGCATGCCGCCTTACGAAGCATTATATGGAAGGAAGTGCAGAACTCCACTATGTTGGGATGAAATAGGTGAACGTCGGATGTTGGGACCTAAAATAGTACAACAAACGTCAGACTTAGTAAAGTTAATACGCATTGGATTAGTAGCAACTCAAGATAGATAGAAGCAGTATACGGATCCTCACCGTGAGAATAGGGAGTTTGAGGTTGGTTCGTATGTCTTTCTTAAGGTGTCGCCTTGAAAAGGGAAGATACGCTTTGGAAAGAAAGGGAAGTTAAGTCCAAGGTTTATAGGACCTTTTGAAATTTTAAGAAGGCTAGAAGAGGTAGCTTACGAATTAGATTTACCTCCAGAGATGGAACGTATGCATAATGTGTTTCACGTGTCAGTACTACGTCCTTATAAACCGAACTACAAACACGTAATAGAGTATGAATCTATTCAAGTAGAAAAAGACTTAATGTATGAAGAACTTCCAATTCAGATTGTTGATAGAAAGGAACAAGTTTTAAGGAATAAGATAATACCTTCGGTGAAGGTAATTTGGAGTAACCACAATTGTGACGCCCCCAAAACAGGTATACATCACCCATCTTGAGTCGCCAAATACATGGTACAAAATTCAAATACAACTTAATTATACAACAGTCGTATAAAATACAACAAAACATAATCTAAGAGTTTTAATTAGAATATTGTCATCTAGACAATATCCACACTCAATGGAGTCCCCATTACATTTATTATCACACTATTTAACAGAATAGTGAGGACTACTAATGCTATCATCTGGACCATCACTCCGTTCCCCGACTAGTCCTGGCTATGTTCTCTCTTCTTGAAGAGAACAATGAATGCAAAAGAGTGAGCTAAACTAGCCCAGTAAGAAATATTATTACTAAGATAATGCAGAATAAATTATCATTAGTCTTCAACAATGTTAAAATTATAAAATACAATAGACATCAAGTTTAACTGCAGCGGAATAAGCAATCCATTAGAAGAGTCAAGTAGAGAATGATATCTACTATCTTCCATGATTTAAAATGTTTTCATCAATTTTATCACGAGACTCAAATTTTAATAAATAAACCACATCATCGAGTCATCCCTGCACTACGGGCCAAGGATATTCATTAAATCATCAATGGTTATGACTATACCGAATAATCCTTGGTCATAATCATACTAAAAACTGTCCATCAATGCACTACAGGCCACTGAGGACTTTTACCACATCATTTATAACATTACAGGTCATGATTATACCGAATAATCCCTGGTCATAATCACACCAAGTCCATCTATGCACGTAAGCCAAAGATGACTTTCATCACAATATAAGCATGAGGACGATGACAATGACATAATAATTCAATAAAACAAATTCAAGGATAAATTTTAAAGATTTAAAATTTTAGTTTATCCAAAAATCAATAACGTCCAAATTGTCAACATAATACTTCTTTGTGGAGTAAAATTCAAGAATGCTCAGAAGAATATTTCCATGAAAAGATACTGGATGAAGCACAAATATCCAAAATATTCTACTAATTTCATAGAGTATAGAAGCCAAAACTTTAATCAACTGAGTATAATAGAATATATGAAACTGCAAATGGATTTTCGCTTCGCCATGCGCAGAATCCACGTAGATGCATCATTTCCACAATTTAATAAGGAATGAATGTGAAGGATCATTCACCATGCATGCGGTAATCCACATGTACAAAAGTTATTCCAATGTAATAATAAAGAATGAAAGAATAGAAGAATTCACCAGCGCATTTAATCCGCATGCATGCATGTTATTCCAATAGAATAATAAAGAATGGAACTGTGTCACGCCAACCGCATGTATGTATGTGATATTCAAATATAATAATAAAGAATGGAATAACAATGAAATTCACCAGTACATGCGATAGACAAAGACAGATAGGTTATTCAAAATGTAATAATAAAGAATGGAATAATGTAAGAATTTCACCATGTATGCGAGATTGTGATGCAAAGTTATTCCAACATAATAATAAAGAATGGAATAATGTAAAAATTTCACCATGTATGCGGTACTTCACATAGACATGTTATTCCAACATAATAATAAAGAATGGAATAACAGCTTTTACGAGTATTGAAAGAAAGTAATTCTCTTCATGAATACGAAAGAATAATACCCCTTACAAGTATTGAAAGAAAATAACTCTCTTCATGAATATGAAAGAAATTATACCCCTTACCTTAGAAAGAAGAGTATTCCGACTGGTAGGGTGAGAATATTCTTGAAGAAAACTTATACTATTTTCTACGCTCAAAGCTTTTTAAAACTCTGAAGAAATATGCTCAAGATTATAGAAGAAGAATTCTCTAAATTTCTGGTGTGTTTCCAATTCTAACTAAGCATCCTATTTATAAGAGAATGGAAAGGATATTATGCAATAAAATATAATATATTCTATTTATAATATATATATATATATATTTATTTAAAATCTAATCAAACAAATAACTTTATAAAAGTATTTTGTTTTATATAAAAGATTTTTTACTATGCAGCACTATACAAACACTATGCATAATAAAATATAATATATTCTATTTATAATCTAATAAAACAAATAACTTTATAAAAGTATTATGTTTTATATAAAAAGATTTTACTATGCAAACACTATGCAGGAATTATGCAAACACTATGCATAATAAAATATATTATATTCTATTTATAATCAAATAAAACAAAACTTTATAAAAAGTATTCGCTTTATATAAAAAGTTTTCTCGCTTTATTACATTTATAATAATAATAAAACAAAATTCATCATCGTTAATATAATTCACACTATTAATCAACCAGGTCGTTCCCAGGAAAGAAGGGACTTTCCAATAAGGATTTCTCCCTATCGCGCCGAATTAGGTGACCAAACCTCTCCTCGACGTAACTTCTAGACATCGTAATAATATAGCAAATAATAATATTAATAACTTTGTCATCTCAATTATTGATTTAATAGTATATAAAATATCGACAATAATCAATCAAATAACGTGAGATACTATGCAACAATTATCGTAGCAATAATTGAACAAAACCGAGTGACTTCTCACGTAAGCATCAATAATCAATACCGCGTGCTACTATGAAACCATGCGACATCGCACTTTTAACACATCGGGTGTTTCAACAAAGCTAATTCGGTAAAACTTCCGCCGTTATTTTCATAAAAATATTTTTGTCATTTTCTCAATCCGATAATAATTCCGTTGTGGGTTCCACCAATGATTATGACGTCGTACGAATATTCTATGTTAAAACGAATATTCCCTGACCAATCGAATATTATATAACAACTTGCGTACTTCGCAAAATTTATAAATATTACCCACAACTATAATATTATATCAAATCCACACCATAATATTAAAAATAATATTTCGAGAAATTTAAATCTTTATTCATAAAATCTGGGGTCTCACAATCTCCCCTCCTTATGAAATTTTGCCCTCAAAATTTATGTACGTACCTGGTATGCCGAACAGATGAGGATACCTCGTCAGATTCTAACTCTTGAGGTATAACCTTTGAGTGTTGAATACGATCCTTCTTATCCAAGATTTTAACAAGTATCTCCTCATACGTTAAATCTTCTGCTATATCGTCTAGATCTAATTTAATAATGTGGTTCGGGTCGTCCACATAATTACGTAACATCGATACGTGAAAAACGTTATGAACACGCGACATACTTAGCGGTAAAGCGAGTCTATAGCCACAATTCCTACTCGATCAAGGATTTCAAATGGGCCAATTAAATCGAGGGTTGAGATTTCCTTTATTCATCGATTCTTTCTTTTAGAATAATTCCCTCTTGAACATTCTTCTTCACATTCATCAGCTCTGAGTATATAGCTTGCACGACTTTAACTTTATCGATTAAAGCTGATTCTACTCGTATATTTGATATAACCACGTGGGTCCTTAGAGTCTTTAACTCTATCTTCATTATTTGTAAGTTATACGAAATGGGTTTTTGTGTTAACAACATCGCACTCTTAAACGCATATGATCTTCAACTCAACGCGTCAGCAACCACGTTCGCTTTTCTAGGATGATATTGAATGATATGATCGTAATCTTCAACAGATTGAGCCAACGTCAATCGTTTTAGGTAAAGAAATATTTGAGGGTTTTAGAAAGGGGTTTTGTACTAGGGTTAATACAAAATTCGATTTCACGCTCTGGGGTAGGCTAGGAAGTCTTCAAGAATACGTCAAGAAATTTATTAACGATAGAAATATCATTCAAAACTATGACCCTCATCCAAGACTTGGATAGTACATCACATTGATACCTATCAATTTGCCACCGTTATTCACGGTGTCCCTTATAGAAAGTCTGGCTTTGGTGCATTCCACATAAGGAAGTCACCAGTGAAAGGCTCAGGGCTCTTTACTTATGGCTTAATATGACAGTGACTAACTTTAGTGGTTCGGCTGCTTGAATTCGCATAATAGGTTGGTTAGGAATATGAAAGCTAACAACCTTACGAAAAGCATGATGAGTAGTTAACCAATCGATTCCTAAAATCACATCAAAGGCAAGTATGTTCAAAGAGATAAGATCGATAGGTAACGTGAGGGTATCGATTTGAATCAAATAAGATTTATAATTAGTGGAGGTAACGAAGGTTTCTCCTAACCTAGTCTCAACCGATAAGTCAAAGTCTAATTAAGTTCTAACATTGAACAGAACTAGGTGAAATAAAAGAGTGAGTAGAACTGGTATCTAACAAGGTATAGACTTCGCAAGAGTTTATGATTAACTTACCCGTGATAGCTTTGTTCAAGTTCTTCGTCACGAAAAACAAAACGCTCTCTCTTAAACTACCAATTTTGACTTGTCTGGGACATCTCAGTTGGACTTAACTTTGTAGTAGAGTACATTCTGCCCTTAATTTCTTTGTCACATTCCTGATCCATGATTTGAATCATTACTCTCGAATCCATATCGAATTGGGGTTGACCGCCTCGCATGGGTAATTCAATTCGATGTTGATTCTCCCAATTGTTGTCAAAAAGCAAAATCCATTTAATCTATTTTGGCCTTATTGGATCTGGACATCTTTTTTTTACAATATCTACGCGTCGTCATGCTTTTTTACCCATGCATCATCTATTCTCATTCGTGCAGTTGCTTCTTCTTTCATCAGAACTTTGATCATAGCATTCTCAGATTCCAGCTCTAATATCTTATACTCTGCAAAAGAGTGCTTCTGTTCAAGCATTACACATCGGGTAACAAAATTTTGAATTGTTACATCTCTTTGCTCCGTGAACGCCTCATCATTTTTCAAATTTTCGCTTTTCTAACTCATGAATACGATTTTGTAATTCTAAATTCCGATCATAAAATTCTTCTAATAAATTCTCCTCAGGTTCCTCTTCTTCCTCTTCTTCCTCATTCTCAGTTGCTTCCTCTGCAACTAGCTCGGGTGCAACTATTAGTTCTTCACTCACCACGTAGACATCTCTAATTTCTTCTTCGTCTGACATCACATTAACCTGGTTAGTGATTAAAGGTGTCTCAACGGTCTCATTCACTCCATTATTAACATTTTCAGCTGCCATTTTCAAACACTCCCACAAAACAAGGGTTAATTAACATATCACATATTATCCCTATACTTTGACCGACCAATTAAATACCAAATAAACTTAGGTAGGTCATACTAGAGAAGGAATTCCCCGTGTCTCCCCTCCTAGTTCTTGTCTCACATCTCAGCCAGGGATCATATCCCTAAGCTTTGATACCAACTATGACGCCCCCAAAACAGGTATACATCACCCATCTTGAGTCGCCAAATACATGGTACAAAATTCAAATACAACTTAATTATACAACGATGCTTTAAAATATACATAAAACATAATCTAAGAGTTTTAATAAGAATATTGTAATCTAGACAATATCCACACTCAATGGAGTCCTCATTACATTTATTGTCACACTATTAAATGTAATAGTGAGGACTACTAATGCTATCATCTGGACCATCACCCGCTCCCCGACTAGTCCCGCCACGCTCTCTTTCCTCAAGAGAACAATGAAAGCAAAAGGGGAGCTCAACTAGCCCAAGAAGAAATATTATGACTAAGATAATGCGTAATAAATTATCATTAGTCTTCAACAATGTTAAACCGATAAAATACAATAGACATCAAGTTTAACTCAAATGAATAAGCAATCCATTAAAAGAGTCAAGTAGAGCATGATATCTACTATCTTCTACGATTTAAAATGTTTTCATCAATTTTTATCGTTGAGACTCAGCTTAATAAATAAACCACATCATCATACCAAATAATTCCTGGTCATAATCATACCAAAAACTGTCCATCAATGCACTACAGGTCACTGAGGACATTTACCACATCATTTATAACATTACAAGTCATGATAATACCGAATAATCCCTAGTCATAATCACACTAATTCCATCTATGCACGTAAGCCAAAGATGACTTTCATCACAATATAAGCATGAGGATGATGACAATGACATAATAATTCAATAAAACAAGTTCAAGAATAAATTTTAAAGATTTAAAATTTTAGTTTATCCAAAAATCAATAACGTCCAAATTGTCAACATGATACTTCTTTGTGGAGTAAAATTCAAGAATGCTTAGAAGAATATTTTCATGAAAAGATACTGGCTGAAGCGCAAATATCCAGAATATTCTACTAATTTCATGGAGTATAGAAGCCAAAACTTTAACCAACTGAGTATAATAGAATATATGAAACTGCAAATGGATTTTCGCTCGCGCCATGCAGTAATCCACGTAGATGCATCATTTCCACAATTTAATAAGGAATGAATGTGAAGGATCATTCACCATGCATGCGGTAATCCACATAGACAGGTTATTCCAACAGAATAATAAAGAATAGAATAATAGAAGAATTCACCAGGCGTACGTAATCTGCAAAGACAGGTTATTCCAATAGAATAATAAAGAATGGAACCAGGTCATGCGTAAACCGCATAGACAGGATATTCAAATAGAATAATAAGGAATGGAATAACAACAGAATTCACTAGGCATGCGATAGACGGCACAAACAGGTTATTCCAACATAATAATAAAGAATGGAATAACAGAAGAATTTCACCATGTATGCGGTACTTCACATAGACAGGTTATTCCAACATAATAATAAAGAATGGAATAACAGCTTTTACGAGTATTGAAAGAAATTAATTCTCTTCGTGAATATGAAAGAATAATACCCTTTACAAATATTGAAAGAAAATAACTCTCTTCATGAATATGAAAGAAATAATACCACTTACCTTAGAAAGAAGAGTATTCCGACTGGTAGGGCGAGGATATTCTTGAAGAAAACTTATACTGTTTTCTACGCTCCAACCTTCTTAAAACTCTAAAGAAATATGCTCAAGATTATAGAAGAAGAATTCTCTGAATTTCTAGTGTGTTTCCAATTCTAACTAAGCATCCTATTTATAGGAGAATGGAATGAATACTATGCAATAAAATATAATATATTCTATTTATAATATATATATATATATATAAATAATTTAAAAACTTTATAAAAGTATTCTATTTTATATAAAAAGATTTTACTATGCAAACACTATGCAGTGCACTATGAAAATACTATGCATAATAAAATATAATATATTCTATTTATAATCTAATAAAACAAATAACTTTATAAAAGTTTTCTGCTTTATATAAAAAAAGATTTTACTATGCAAACACTATGCATAATAAAATATATTATATTCTATTTATAATCAAATAAAACAAAACTTTATAAAAAGTATTCTGCTTTTATATAAAAGTTTTCTATTTTATTACATTTATAATAATAATAAAACAAAATTCATCATCATTAATATAATTCACACTATTAATCGACTTGTGTCGTTCCCGAAAGAAAGGGGGCTTTCAATAAGGATTTCTCCCTATCATGCCAGTATGATTAAGTGACCAAACCTCTCACCGACAGTAACTTCTGACATCGTTAATATTGAAAATAATAATATTAATAACTTTGTCGTCTCAATTATTGATTTAATAATATATAAAATATCGACAATAATTGAATCAAATAACGTGAGATATTATGCAAAGAATTATCGTAGCAATAATTGAATAAAACCGAATGACTTCTCACGTAAGCGTAAATAATCAATACCGTAATGCTACTATTATGCCACATGCCAGATTATTGTACTTTTTTAACACCGGTGTTTCAACAGTTAACGGTAAAACATCCCCCGTTATTTTAATAAAAATATTTTTGTCGTTTTCTCAATTCGATAATAATTCTGTTGTGGGGTCCATCAATGATTGTGTCGTCGTACGAATATTCCCTATTAAAATGAATATTCCCTGACCAACCGAATATTATATAACAACTTGCGTAATTTGCAAAGTTTATAAATATAACTCACAACTATAACATTATATCAAATCCACACCATAATATTAAAAAAAATATTTCGAGAAATTTAAATATTTATTCATAAAATCTGGGGTCTCACAACAATGCTGAAGAAGCAACGTGGGAACTCGAGAGTAAAATGAAGGAAAATTTTCCCCATATGTTTATGTAATTGTTTCAAGATTCTAATGATAGAATCCTTATAAGGGGGGAAGAATGTAACGCCCAAGAAAAATTGAATTTTTATGTGAATTAAATTTTTATTTGATTATTTGAATTATATGAATTTAATTGTTTAAATGAGTAAACTGTAGAAAAGTCGTTCTATGACCTAGAATGTGCGGATGTGGTTAGGATTCTAGCGATGTGCTAGGATTAATTGTTTTGATTTCAAGATGAAAATAAAAGTTTTTTGAGAAATTTCTGTAAATATACTATTCATTCGTTTCTGCTCGGGAATTAATTTTAAATTTTTGAGAAACGCATAATGATAGAATTATAATGAACGAGAATTTTGTGTTTAATTTTAAATATTTATTGAATTGAATAAATATTTGAGTTAGTTTATTTATTAAGTTAAATAAATATTTGATGAAATTGTTGTGCAATAATTTAATTAAGTGTGTTATATTAATTAAATCAATGTTAAATAATTTTGTGGTTTGAAGATTTAATTTAATGAGATAATTAGATTAAATGAGTTATTAGGTAATTTTAATTATGTGTGATGGACATGTGTAAATTTAATTTGATAATTAAATTAGGGGTTTAATAAGTTTTTAAATAAAATTATAATTTATAATGGAAATTATAATTACTTGACAAACGTTAATTTGATTTATGAATTTTATTAAATTAACATGTTAAGAATGTGACATAAGAACTATATGTTAAACAAAGGATTAAATAAATTAAAAGGTGTTAAAAGGGAGCCAACCAAACAAGGCCTTGTGGCTCTTGGTTGTTGTAACAGATGAGACCCTTAGTTGTTTTAACTGATGAAGCCATACAATTATACGCCTAGTGTTATTCCATCAGTTTTATTTTACGTAGTGTTCCTAAGTCTAAAGAACAGAGTTTGAGAGGGAGAGAGAGAGAGCCTTGGAGAGTAATTGAGAAGGGAAGAGAGTTTCTTTGTGAATTTGAGAAGAAAGTGGCAATCAAAACCTCTCTAATCATCTTTGCTAAGGTTTAATCAAGAATCAAAGGTAAGAAATTTAGTTTTATTCTTAGTTTATGTTTTCTTGAGTTCTTCATAAAAGTTGGATTTTGGTTGTATGATTTGTTAAGATATGATGTTACATGTGTTACTAGATGTTTATAATCTATTAGTTGTTATCTAGAAATGATTTTCAGAAATCAAATTCATACGAAACATGTTTTAAATAAATATTTGGGTTATATTCTTAGTTTTTATGTTATTGAGTTTTTTTTCATAGAAACTCTGATTTTTGTTGTATAATTTGATGAGATATGGTCTATATATGTTAGTTGATGATTATAATCTGTTATTAACACATAAAAAGGATTTTGGTATGTTTTAATATATGAAATCATGTTTTAAAAGGATGAATTTGAGTTCTTAGATGAGTATGTACAATATTGCCTATTTTAAGTTAAACATTGATGTTCAATTCATGTAATAAACTGTAAATTGATGATCATTTATGTTAATACATTAAAAATTAAAATAACGCAAGTTGACTAAATCAATTTGGTTAAGAAATGAATTCGTAGTGAATGAATTCATTAAACATGTCAAAACATAAAAATTTAGTATAAACATGAGTTTTGGGTTAAGATTTGGATTAGTTAATGTTTTTGTAAATTGTTAATTGTTTGGTATGTTGTAGTTCTATGAATTACAAATCCATAAAATCGAAAATAGACTAATTTGGATGTGTATAGCTTGAGTTATGAAGAATTAGTAGGAGAAAATGGTCAAAAATCGCAAGAACAGTAAACTGCTAATTCTTGTTCTGCTATTAGGCACAGTTGTACTGTGCCCTAAGTCTATTGGGGTGCGGCTGCTCTCTAGGGTGCAACTTCACTGTTCCCAAGGCTTATTTGGGCGCAATTGCGCTCATGAAGTTTCAGGTGTGACTGTTTTGACCTCCTTTGATAAAATTTCCATAACATTTTCATACGAACTCCAATTGAGGCGTTTTATCATGATTCGAAACGATAACTAGTAGACCTAAAACATTCATTCTTTATATTTTTCGATTTGAGTTCAGGAACAAGGGTCAAAATGGCCATCTTTGGGACTAATGTGAATTCAGAGGCAATCGAAGGGCGTCGGGCATGCACGTATGCAAGTGTAGTGCTTCTGAAGATAAAAGATATTGTTCTAAGTTATAGAATATGAATATTAGTAAATATATCGATGCTTAACATTAATACATGACGTATTAGATAAGTTGTATAAGCATACTAAGCGTACGTAAGGGAAACGAATCAGGCGTGCGACGAATGAACGTCGAAATGCCGTGACAAGTGGTAATGAACGTAAAAAGTGTTTCAATTCCATTGAGATGAACATTATAAGATATGGAAAATATAAAACTAATAAGGATTCCTCATAAGACTTCAACACTTGAATTAATTTCAAGTATGACTAACAAGAAATATAGTATTGATTAACAAGTTATATTAGGTTGAAACTCAACGTTATAAGAGTTGAGAATGTGATTTAGATGGTAAAAGTCTTATGTTATATTTTTGTGAGTTTTCAGATTCATTTTATGTGGTTGATTAATATGGTTAAACCTTAAGCTAAAGGTTATAAGTTAACTAAGATGAGAATTGAATCTATGAGGAAAATGTGTATGTAGTTAATTGATGTGATAATCCTAATGGTATATGTAGGATATTGGAGTACGTGAGTTATAATTGTATAGCTTACACAAGAGGCAAGTTCCCTAACCTTTGCTACTTTATTATTCAGCAAGGTTTACTTTTCGATGTCATGTTATACTTATGCAAGTTCTCTATATCTAATCTCTTATTGAGCAGTTAAGTTATTATTGTTACGCAAGTTTCCTATTCCTAACTTATTATTGTTATGTAATTTCTTTAACCCTAATTTATTATTGAGCAAGCTAATTAATCTTTGCTTCTTCATTCCAAACGGGATTACTTTGGTTATTCAAAGTCTGTAATTTTATTGTAAGTAATGTGTTTATTCAGCTATGAATAATTGTTGTTTGATCTCTAATCACCAATGTCATTGTACTATCTTATATTATTGTACCGAACTCTAAGTTGACTAGCGATTCTTTACTAATTCAACTAATCCTTAGTTGATGAATGGTCTAAACTCTAAATTACCCTTGAAGTCAATCCAAACCAAACTTCCTTTGGTTTGCTTACGTACCTACATAGTTTTGAAAGCATGAAGATATTGTAATCAAACTCTTGAATAGTTATTGACCCCTATTGGATTCAACTAGTACTTGGTTGATGAGCGTTCTAAAGATCTAGAATTCCTTTGAAGTTAATTCCAAACTAAACTTCCTTTTATACGAAACCTAATGATCTAAGCTGAGACTAGCAACCCTATATCAGGGGATTATTTTAGACCTACGCAATAGCATTAAAATGTTTATGCAATACATAGTACAAAAGGCTGATCACCTGGAGTACGAGATGATGGTCCATATAGTCGTTTAGACTGTTAAAGGTTACAATAGAAACTTGTTAACCTAGGACATAGAAGATGATTATGGTCTTTTAGACTGCTAAAGGTTAAAGTAGAAATACTTGACAACCTAGAGTATAGTTCGTGGTCTTGTGACCCTCAGTGTATTCCTTTGATATTGATATATGTTATTTGATTTTAAAGATCATTGTTCCTTTGAACTCACAGTATTCGAATTTGAACTTATTGTTTTCGATAAAAATACTTTACCATTGAAAGCTCAGTTAATTGTCATTCATAGAATGTTATTGTATATTATCCATCGTGTGGGCAATTGTTTGCTCACACTTGCACAAAACAATGCAGATGAAGTTAGAAAGTTTGAAGAGCTTTCTACAAGCAAGGGCAAGGGTAAAATGCTTGATTAGACGACGTTTAATTTACTATTTATTAATGAAGCTTATGTAATAGATTTGATTGTGATTATGTTTTAATATTCCGCTGATGATTGTAATAATAAAGGTTAGATGACCTGAGATTTATTTGAGATTATGTAACCCTATAATGAGAGATTTATTGTTTAAAATTTTGAGTTTAATTCTATCCTTTATTTATGGGTAGTTAGTTATGATTTAATTGGACAGTGAACACCAAATCTGTGGGGTTGAAGTATCCGAATTTTGGGGTGTCACAAGTTGGTATCAAAGCTTTAGGTTATAAACCTTAGGTGGGGAAACTGTAACGATCGAGAAATTTTGTAATTAAATTTAAATATTTATTGAATTAAATAAATATTTTAAATAATTTATTTATTGAGATAATTTAGTTAATTAATGGTAATTTTATTATTTGAAGATTTAATTTAATGAAATAATTAAATTAAATAGATTGTTTGGTATTTAAGAAAATAGTTAAAATAAATAAAATGATGTTCTAGTTTAATTTAATAATTAAATTAAATGTGTTGTAAGACCCCAAATTTTATAAAGATTTAATTTTCTCAAAATATTTTTTGAATATTATGGTGTGGATTTGGGATAATGTTATAGTTGTGGGTAATATTTATCAATTTTGCAAAGTAAGCAAGTTGTTATATAATATTCGATTGGTCGAGAATATTCTTTTTGTTGGGGAATATCCGCATTTACTCAAGACAATCATTGGTGTACCCTACAAATCGGAATTATTGTCGAAATGAGAAAACGCATGTAAATATCTTTTATGAAAATAACGGTAGAAATTTTACCGTTAAACCGTTGAACTACCCATTAGTAAAAGTACAAGAATACTGGCGTGGTTGCATAGTAGCAGCACACAAGATTGATTATTGATGCTTACGTGAGAAGTCACTCGGTTTTGTTCAATTATTGCTACAGTAATTGCTGCATAGTATCTCACGTTATTTGATTTAATTATTGTCAATATTTTATATATTATTAATCAATAATTGAGACCATACAATTATTCATATTATTATTTGCATAATTAACAATGTCTAGAAGTTATGTCGAGGAGAGGTTTGGTCACCTAATTGTGCGCCAATAGGGAAAAATCCTTATTGGAAAGCCTCATCTTTCCTGGGAACTACCTGGTTGTTAATATTGTGAGTTAAAATAATATTAATAAATGTTGTACAAAATATTGAGGGGATTTTTATGTTGTAAATTTTGCTTATTTTATGAACCCCCATTTACCCATTTTTCAAAATAATCAGTAAATAAATTATTTAATATAATAAAGGTAGGGCCCACATGTGGGGCCCATATGTGTTGAAAAATGAATGCCAAGAAATGGGGGAGGGGTGTAGTAACATAGGAATGAGGGAGTTTATTTGTTATTATTATTATTATTATTATTATTATTATTATTAATATATGTTTTGTTTTTATATATATATATATATATCTTTGGTGAAGTTGATGGGGGAGAAAATTTTTATCGTGAAAATATATATATATATTTATATATATATATATATATATTCTCGACAAATATATATATATATATATATATATATATATATTATAATAAGTTTTGTTTTTTATGAAAAATAGAATATATTATATTTTATTTGCATAGAATTTTACTATGCAGTGCATAGTAAAATCATGTGAAATTTTGATTCGGCGTCCGTGAATTGAATTCGTCCGAATTCCTGTGCAGTCTGTGAGAATTTGAAATAGTATTATTTCCATTCTCCTATAAATAGGATGTTTAGTTAGAATTAAAAATCACACCAGAATTAGAGAATTCTTCTTCTATAATATTGAGCGTATTTCTTTCGAGTTTTATAAAGCTTTGAGCATAGAAAATAGTGAAAGTTTTCGTCAAAAATATCCCCACTATACCAATTGGAATACTATTCTTTTCAAGGTAAGGGGTATTATTTATTTCACATTCTGAAGAGATATTATTTTTCGTATTCGTATGAATATTATTTCCGTTCAATATTCATAAGAAATTTTATTTCGTTCAATATTCGCAATAAATATTATATTCCTATAATATTCGTAATGAATATTATTTTCGTTTAATATTCGTAATGAATATTATTTTCGTTTAATATTCGTAAGGGATGTTATTTTGTTCAATATTCACTTGAAATAATATTATCTTCATACTCTGTAGTATGTAAGTAATCTTATTTCGTTTCAGATTTCGAATTCTATACACGTTTTGTTAAAGTTTTGGCTTCTAAACTCTATGAAATTAGTAGAATATCCTTGATATTTGAGCTTCATCCAGTATCTTTTCATGGAAATATTATCTTGAGCATTCTTGATAAGTTTTAACTTTTTCATGCCGAAGTACTATTCGCGGGGTTACTATTCCCGAAGTATTATTCACTCGAGTACTATTCACTTGGGGTACTATTCATGATAAAAATTGATTCATTTTTGGTCCAAATTATTTTTGGTACAATATTATTCTTGAATTTTACTCCACAAAGCAATATCATGTTGACAATTTGGACGTTATTTATTTCTGGATAAATAAAATTAAAAATCTTTAAAAATTTATCCTTGTACTTGTTTTATTGAATTCTTATATCATTGTCATCACCCTCATGTTTATATTATGTTGAAAGTCATCTGTGGCCTGTAGTGCATAGATGGACTTGGTATGACTATGACCAGGGATTATTCGGTATAATCATGACCGTTTTGTTACAAATAATGTGGTAAAAGTCCTCATTGGCCCGTGGTGCATTGATGGACAGTTTTTGGTATGATTATAGCCATGGATTCTCTTCGGCCAAGGGTGCAAAGATGAATTATTTTATGGCATGATCATGACCGTTGATGAAAACACGATTATCTTTGGCCCGTAGTGCATGGATAATTCGTGGTCGTGATACTAAAGAATATCCTTGGCCCGTAGTGCAGAGATGATTCGATGACATGGATTATTTATTAAGCTGAGTCTCAACGATAAAATTGATGATAAACCTTTTAAATCATAGAAGATAGTAGATATCATGCTCTACTGACTCTTCTAATGGATTGCTTATTCCCGCTGTAGTTGTTGATCTAAAACTTGTTGTCTATTATATTCTATCAGTTGTTATACTGTTGAAGGCTAAGGATAATTTATTCTGCATTATCTTAGTCATAATATTTCTTACTGGGCTAGTTGAGCTCACCCTTTCTTTCACTTTTCTCTTCAGGAAATGAGAATATAGTTGGGACTAGTCGGGGAATGGATTGACGGTCCAAATGGTTGCATTAGTACTCCCCACTATTCTGTGAAATAGTGTGATAATAAATGTAATAAGATTGAATTTGAGTTTGAATACTGTCTAGAAAAAAATATTCATGTTAAAACTCTCAGTTTATGTTTTGTCGTATTTTACACGACAGTTGTATAATTAAGTTGTAGTTGTATTTTGTACCATATATCTGACGACTCAAGATGGGTGATGTATGTGACGCCCCCAAAATAGGTATACATCACCCATCTTGAGTCGTCAGATACATGGTACAAAATTCAAATACAACTTAATTATACATCGATCGTAAAAATAAGACAAAACATAATCTAAGAGTTTTAATAATGATATTGTCATCTGGCGATATACAAACTCAATGAAGTCTTCATTACATTTATTGTCACACTATTTAATAGAATAGTGAGGACTACTAATGCTATCATCTGGACCGTCACTCCGTTCCCCGACTCGTCCCACCTATATTCTCATTTCCTGAAGAGAACTGTAACAACCCAATATTTTCTATACAAATAAATTAGAAATTTTGCGTATAAATTTTTTATTTTATTTTATCTTAATATGGTGTATTATGTCAAACCCTAGTTTACTGTGGGAAACCCTAATTTGAAACTCAGTTGTGAGTATAAGTCTGTTATATAACTGTGTTATATGATTTATGATTAACCCTAATTAACACTTAGATTTATTAATTTCTTGAAAAACTAATTACCAAAATTATAAACCCTAATTGCTAAATTAGAAAGGATAATTATTATATTATAAACCATAATGTTCATGTATGATTAGAACCCTAATCAAATCAAGAAAACCCTAATTATAAATTTTGCAAACTAATTATATTTATTTTAAACCCTAAATAAATAATTTGGGTAATATATATTAAAATTGTTGGACTATGATTATTGCATGGCCCAAATCAATTATGGAAGAAGCCCAAAAAGAAATCAATTCAAGCCCAGGCTTAGTCCACATAACCAAGGGTATTTTAGACCTTTGATTTATCTAATTTATGCATACAAATAATAACTAAATAAAGAATTAGAGAGTATATACATGGCTGGCCATAATTTGCCTTTTTAGGCAACAAATGATGCTAATCAAGTTTCCTTAATTAGCTAATGACCCTACTTTTACAAAAAAGTACAATGTTGTCAACATCTCATTGGTGGAAATCTCACTAAGCATGCTTAAGATCAAGATAAGGAGTTTGGACTAATGGATAACACAAGTATGGAGGATAATAGCTCAATCCCACAATTGCTAGACCTCTATAAATAGATTGAGAGAGAGAGAGAGAAAATCCCTTGTTAGTTCATTTTGTGCACACACCCTCAACCAATCTCTCTCAACTCATAACCCACGAAATTCATTGCTAAGACCAGTCCCAAATAAAGCCCCACCATTACCCTAAACAAATCAGAAGCTAGAATCAAGAAAGATAAAAGAAAAGGTATAAAACCCTAGCTTGATTTCTGTCCATAAATCCTATGTTTAATGTTGTGTTTAAGTGTTAGAATATGTTGGTTATATTGTCTAATGTGGATCTGGGTTGCTAAATGTTGAATCCATAACATTTAGAAGCTCGGATTTGAAGATCTACAAAATTTGGAAAAACTTGGTTCTGTGGTCTGACAACGAATGTCAGTGGCCACAGATCCTTGCTCGATTATTATTTTTGTTGTTTTTAAGTTGTTATGTGTAGCTTGTAGTGTGGTCTTTAATATACAAAAAGAATCCGGGTCATTTGATGTCTAGAATGGAAGTTATTAATGGTCAAATACCGTTGACCGGCATTGACCGGAAGAAATCTAGGCAGCCCAGAACATGCCCAGATCGGTCTGACAACAGTTTTGATCGACGAGATCTTTCAGTGTATTGTCGATTTAGGTTTGTTGTTGAATCTAGTTTGTAGTAGGTTGCTTGTACTTCAATCTCATGCCTTGATATCACCTAAATGATAAACATATGGGATTTAGAAGCCGGTCAAACTAGCCTAGTCAAAAAAATTTCTGTTTTCTGGGTAACCCAGAAAAACATTTGAGCATGTTGACTGACAAGGTTTGACCGGACAGTATTTGTTTGATTTGTTGTTGTTTTGCTTATGTTTTGTAATAGATATATATTCCTACATTCTGGCTACATAATGCATCTTATAGATCACAAAAACAATACACGATCAGAATGTAGTGGAGGCTCAAAGTGTGACCCTCACATTGTTCTTCATTTCTGGGTAACCCAGAAATGAAGAACAGCCTCTGATAGCCACTTTGCATGATCATATTTACTTGTTGTTATGTTGTTTGGTCATGTTTGTTGTTGAATCTTGTAGTCTTACACAAACACTACAAGATCTGACTAACAACATGCCCAGAAACGTAATAATCGAATCAGAAATGATGGTCAAACTAGGCCACTCGAAACTGTGTATGGTGTTCTTGGTTTGCATGAAGAACATGAAGAACACCTATAGCGACGGTTCTGTCGCTATAGGTGGTCTTTAGCGACAGTTTACTTATAAAAATTATATTTTCATTAAATAATTATAGAAAATTAGTTTTTAATTATTAAAAATACATAATAATTATTAAAAAATATTTTAAAGTCCTAAAAATTATATTTTAATTATTTTGGATATATTTCATAAATATTAAATATTTTTGGAATATTAAAGTTATTTAATTTATTTAATAATTACATTAAATAAAGTATTTAAAATTATTTTAATACTTGAAAAATCATTTAAAATTATATTATGGTATAAGAAAATAATTTAAGTTATTTTTAATGACTTTTAATATTTTATGATGAATTTCATTAATTAATTAATATTAAGGATAATTTAGTTATTTAATAAATGAATTAATAAATAGATTAAAAATGATTTTATTATATTAAAAATTATTTTAAATAATAATAAGGTATTTAAGAATATTTTTAGTTATTAAATATAACTTTTAATATTTAAAGGATAATTTCATTAATAGTTTAATATTAATGATATTTATTTAACATTAATGATATTAAATTTATTTAATAATTATATTAAATAAATAGTTTAAAATGGTTTTATTAATTTAAAAATCATTTAAAAAGGATATAAATGAATTAAAAAATTTAAGTTATAATTAATGACTTTTAATATTGGATAAATAGTATATTAATATTTGAATATTAATTGGTAATTATTTAAAAATGACTTTAAATGTTTTAAAAATCATTTAAGGGTAATATGAATGTTTTAAAAATATTCTAAGTTATTATAAATAACTTTAATATTTTGGCAATGGTTTCATTAATAGTTTAATATTAATTAAATATTAATGATAATAGAATTGTTTGATATTTAAATCATTTAATAATGATTCCAGTCTTTGAAAATTTATGATAAATTATAATAATTGTTTAAAAATTATTGTAAGTCATTTAAAAATAATATGACTGATATTTACAAATATTGAGTTACAGAATAGAGTCTTAGACTCGATAATTACCCGATAAAGCTATCGGTACACCGACATAGTTCAGAAATTGTTCTAGACTTAGATATTTTGACTGTATTAATGTTTGTTTGTGATCCAATGACTGTTGAATATGTGTGACAATGTGATTAGGTTATGTGCTGACTGTGAAATGCAGTACTATGTGTTATAGTATATTGTTCTAATCGAAAGAATGACTTGATTAATGATAGGTGATTACATAAAAGATAAAACTAAGTTGCGTATTGTAAGTAGCGCATCAAGCAAGTATCCTACCCTTTGCATTTCCTTTATGCAATGGATATGAGTAAGAATGTTTCAGAATTATATTATTACTGTACAGATTATTAACCCTATGTTATATATGCTCATTGAGTATCAACATGTTAGTATATGGTAATTCAGATATATATTCTGTTCGTTGAATTCTATAAATGGTTATACAAGTGTCCCCACTTGGATAATCATTGCATTTAATCACATGTTGATACACCTTTGTCAATTATCCGTATATACATATGTTGAATTATAGATTATTGTTGAACAAGATAAAACCTACCATTATCCAACCGAATTGCTTTGGTTTAGAACCCCGACAGGTATGAACATCCCGTTCATGGGAAAATTTTTATGTGCCCAAGGCAGCCAGGGTGAACGATAATATCGTTTTTGTTATGTAGTATTGATCAATACAGGGTACAACGGGCTGATCACCCCCGTGACCGTAAGTTATGACGGTTTACAGATGAAGTTCTGTTTAACCTTTTCGAAAATGAAAATAATGTTCATAGTATGTCCCCTTAACCCTATTTATAGTCAGTACGTAGTTTCAAAAATTTGAAAGAGGTTTGTTATGTTATTATTATCGGTTCAGATTACTTCACAACTATTGATTGGTTGTAAAAGAGTAGTGTAAAGAAAACATTTAAATTCTTTTAGCTCATATATTTACTACTTGTTGGGCACTCAAATGCTCATCCTTGCTTAATTTAAATGTTTTCAGCTAAGTGTGAACAATCTGAAGGCTCTGCTAGAAACAAAGGAAAGGGAAAGGTTGCTGAATGATTTTAATGATATCTTATGTAATAGTTTAATATTATTAAGACAATGTTATATATTTATTATTATGTATTGTAAGGAATGATTAAAGGTTACGTACTTGGGAGCTAGACTTTGATAATTATGTAAGTTAAGTTTAATATTTACATTATTGTTATTAGTATTAGTATTATTCCGATCATAGAAATGGTTTCGTAAAGCACTGAATTCGAGTTTCAAGTACCCGAGTTTGGGGGCTTTACAGGTTGGTATCAAAGCTGTAGGTTATAAACATTAGGAATATGAAACCTAGGTTATAACCTTAGTAAAAAACCCTTATAAAACATGTTATCTAGGTGATGGATTAATGAGATCCATCAAGTTTTAGTTGTACCAAATAAAATATCATTTCATTTTATCAATAAATATATTTTATTGTGGTACTACATTGTTTTGACTGTTTATTGTGGTCATAGGATGGCTGACGAGAGTCAAGGTAGTTATTCAGTGGATCAAGAGTCGAGGGACTCTAGTGAGGAGTACATGGAGCATGAGATGATAAGAGATTTGTTGGTCAGGAACGACGACTTAAAGATTAGGGCTGAGCAAGTGGAGGCACAGAACCACACCCTCTAGATTTCAGAGCAGCAGTACAAGGACGCTGCTCACCGAGCACATGCGGAGTTAGCCGAGTTACGAGGGAGGTTAGAGCAAAGAGAGATGCAGCTTGGACAATTGAGAGTTGAGGTGGAAACCAAAGATGCGAGGATATATACCTTGGAGAAAGCTTTAGACATCGCCTTTATCCGGTTCGACGCGGAGCGGATGAAGCTGGCCTCCAACAGTGAGAGCAAGCATTGATTTGTAGTCATGTCCGATATAGTCCCACTTTTATTTCTAATTAGGGACTGTTTAGTTGTTGTAAATCCTTATGCCTTGTTGTATGCATAGGATGGCAGTTAAACCCCAACTTTTATTTTTGGTAAAGGGGTAGATGGTAGTGAATCATCACTTTTGTTCATTAGAGGATAGTTGGTGGTGGGCAGTTTATGACTTGAGCGTTTATAGAAGTATGCCAGATGTTTAGTCAGTCTGTATTAAAACCGTGGTATATGAAAATAGAAATAGCTCATAGAGAGTTTATAAAGGAATGAATTGAATAAATCCATCGTCACACAAAATAAAAGATAACTTATATAAAACTATTGTTTCTTTATGTGTATATACTATATATAATCGTGGATAATTTATGTGCGAGATGTCCGTGGAAAAGGCTTGTTATATGCTTATAGCATGAAGAAGGATCAAATCCATACCCCGAGCTAATATCGAAGCCAATAGTCAAATAGAGGCTCTGATGATGAAAACAACTTTCACGAAAGTGGTTATTGTAGAAAATGTAGTACCCGATCCAGAGATGGTGGAGCTGACAGATAGTGATTCGGACACTAAAGTTGAAGCTGAAGAAGCATCAACAGAGGTTCAAGATCTGAGGAATAAGGTTTCTTCTCTGGAAAAGTTGTGGGAAATAGAAAAGCTGTTAAATAGTCAACTGCGTCAGGCGTTAATAGAAACAATGGAAGAACAAGATAAGCTTAAAATCCAAATTGATCAGATGGGAGCCACAAGCAACACATCGTGTGCAGCTACGAGTAAGAAGGGGAAAAGAAAGATAGAAGACCATGACTTAGGAAAATTCGCTAAGAAGAAAGGGAAAAGAAAATGTTACCTTTGTGGCTATGAGGGACATACCACTCTGTATTGTCCCGACTATAAATCAGGAGCATGTTTTATCTGTGGGATAGAAGGTCATCAGTCGAAAGGTTGTCCAAGGAAAAGGCGTAGTGAATAGGTAGTATAGGTTCTGTTGTGTAGGTCTGTTTAATGTTAAGTATGTCTGTGTAATGTAATGTAATGTTCCCAACTTTTGGTATTAGTCAAGGCAATAAATCCCGACTTTTGTAGTTACAAAGGGATGAAAGATGTTTAAAGCAGTATGTACTATGCTATGTAAAGTATTCGCTAAATGAATATTAATCTAAGTTTGAGTAATGAAATGAGTTAATATACCAAACTTATATGATAAGATTTAGAATGTAAAGAGTAATATATGGTTTTACTTAACCAGATAATGCCGCCAAGATGTCAAACTCGAAACCAAAGGACAGAAGAGTTTGTCAATAATGTTGAAGGACAACAACAAGCAGACCCGATGTAGCACTTTGCAAACATGGTAGCACAAGCTATGCAGCAAGGAATGCCAGTCGCAGGGAACCAGCTGGACAATCGCTTGGCAAATTTTAAAGACTTCAAGGCTGTAGGACCGTCGGAATTCAAAGGGACAACTGACCCTGTTGAAGCGCAGACTTAGATTAAAGAGATTGAGAAGGCGCTCGTAATAGCTAGGGTAGCTGAGGGGTAAAAGACCACTTTTTCCACCTACATGATGAAGGGTGAGGCAAATTTTTGGTGGGAAGCGAATCAGGCGAGGGCAGGAGAAGGTGTAGTTACATGGGATAGGTTTAAGACACTGTTCTTCGAGAACTAGTTCTCGTCCAGTATGCAAGCTAGGATGGAGGTGAAATTTTTAGAGTTGAAGCAGGAGAATATGACGATGTCAGAATACGCCGCAAAATTTAATGAGTTGGCTAGGCTTGCTCCGCATCAAGTTGATACAGAGGCTAGGAAAACTAGAAGGTTTGAGCTGGGATTAAAACCCTGGCTCTACAACAAGGTGGCGGTGTTGCAGATCCCTACATTTGCAGCACTCATAGAGAAGGCTATTATTGCTGAGGAGGGGAGTGAGGCCATGAGCCTCTACAACAAGGAGAGAAAGAACAAGAGTAAGGCTGAAGGAACTTGAAAGGTGAAAGTTAATAGTGGAAATAAAAGTGGTAGTAGCAAGAGGAAGGGGAGCAATTTTGGAAGTATTCAGGTGAAGCAGGAAGGAGTTAAGAAGCAAGTTGTGCAGTGTGGAAGCTGTGGGAAGAACCACTCTAGGGAATGTCTGAAAGGAAAGTTTGTGTGCTACAAGTGCGGGCAGGAGGGTCATATCTCTCCCAACTGCTCCAATCCAAGAATGAACAGTGGATGTTTTCTGTGTGGATCGACTGAGCACAAGGTGAAGGATTGTCCGAAGAGGGGGACAGAGGCAGGGAGTGTGAATATTAGCAAGGGCAGTGGAACTCTAGCAATCACGGGACCAACGTCATCCAACAAGCCGATGAAATCAACAGCAAGGGTCTACAACATGACGGTCCAGGATACCGTAGCAGCTGGTGGTGCAATTCCAGGTATTATTCGTATAACTTTATTTTTATATACACGATTTTCCTATATATAGTAATTATTTTATAAAGAAATTTTGAGGGAGGATTTGAGTTCTTTTAGCAATCAAATTTTCATCTAATCAGATAAACAAGCTTTACGTGAATAGATTAAAGATCAGTATGATCATTTAGGATCAAGATCTACTTGCAATGATTGTATATGCTACGTACACTTGTATGTGTAGGTTTTAAAACGGTGATTCCGGGGACAGAATCTTTATAAGGGAGGGTGAATGTAACAACACAATATTTTCTATACAAATAAATTAGAAATTTTGCGTATAATTTTTATTTATTTTTTTATTTTAATATGGTGTATTATGTCAAACCCTAGTTTACTGTGGGAAACCCTAATTTGAAACTCAGTTGTGAGTATAAGTCGTTTATATAACTGTGTTATATGATTTATGATTAACCCTAATTAACATTTAGATTTATTAATTTCTTGAAAACCTAATTACCAAAATTATAAACCCTAATTGCTAAATTTGCAAAGATAATAATTATATTATAAACCCTAATATTCATGTATGATTTGAACCCTAATCAAATCAAGAAAACCCTAATTATAAATTTTGCAAACTAATTATTTTTATTTTAAACCCTAAATAAATAATTTGGGTAATATATATTAAAATTGTAGGACTATGATTATTGCATGGCCCAAATCAATTATGGGAGAAGCCCAAAAAGAAATCAATTCAAGCCCAAGCTTAGTCCACATAACCAAGGGAATTTTAGACCTGTGATTTATCTAATTTATGCATAAAAATAATAACTAAATAAAGAATTAGAGAGTATATACATGGCTGGCCATAATTTGCCTTTTTAGGCAACAAATGATTCAAATCAAGTTTCCTTAATTAGCTAATGACCCTTCTTTTACAAAAAAGTACAATGTTGTCAACATCTCATTGGTGGAAATCTCACTAAGCATGCTTAAGATCAAGATAAAGAGTTTGGACTAATGGATAACACAAGTATGGAGGACAATAGCTCAATCCCACAATTGCTAGACCTATATAAATAGATTGAAAGAGAGTGAAAATCCCTTGTTAGTTCATTTTGTGCAGACACCCTCAACCAATCTCTCTCAACTCATAACCCACAAAATTCATTGCTAAGACCAGTCCCAAACAAAGCCCCACCATTACCATAAACAAATCAGAAGCTAGAATCAAGAAAGATCAAAGAAAAGGTATAAAACCCTAGCTTGATTTCTGTCCATAAATCCTATGTTTAATGTTATGTTTAAGTGTTAGAATATGTTGGTTATATTGTCTAATGAGGATCTGGGTTTCTAAATGTTGGATCCATAACATTTAGAAGCTTGGATTTGAAGATCTAAAAAATCTGGAAAAACTTGGTTCTGTGGTCTGACAACGAATGTCAATGGCCACAGATCCTTGCTCGATTATTATTTTTGTTGTTTTTAAGTTGTTATGTGTAGCTTGTAATGTGGTCTTTAATATACAAAAACAATCAGGGTCATTTGATGTCTAGAATGGAAGTTATTAACGGTCAAATACCGTTGACTAACATTGACCAGAAGAAATCAAGGCGACCCGCAACACGCCTTGATCGGCCTCGACAATGCTTTTTTGATCGACGAAATCTTTCAGTGTATTGTCGATTTAGGTTTGTTGTTGAATCTAGTTTGTAGTAGGTTTCTTGTACTTCAATCTCATGCCTTGATATCACCTAAATGATAAACATATGGGATTTAGAAGCCGGTCAAACCAGCCTAGTCGAAAACATTTTCTGTTTTCTGGGTAACCCAGAAAAACATTTAAGCATGTTGACTGACAAGGTTTAACCAAACAGTATTTTTTTTGATTTGTTGTTGTTTTGCTTATGTTTTGTAATAGATCTATAGTCCTACATTCTGGCTATATAATGCATCTTATAGATCACAAAAACAATACACGACTAGAATGTAGTGGAGGCTCAAAGTGTGACTCTCACACTGTTCTTCATTTTTGGGTAACCCGGAAATGAAGAACAGCCTCTGACGGCCACTTTGCATGATCTTATTTACTTCTTGTTATGTTGTTTGGTCATGTTTGTTGTTGAATCTTGTAGTCTTACACAAACACTACAAGATCTGACTAACAACATGCCCAGAAACGTAATGATCGAATCCGAAATGATGGTCAAACTAGGCCACTCGAAACTGTGTATGGTGTTATGGGTTTGCATGAAAAACACCTATAGCAACGGTTCTGTCGCTATAGGTGGTCTTTAGCGACAGTTTACTTATAAAAATTATATTTTCATTAAATAATTATAGAAAATTAGTTTTTAATTATTAAAAATACATAATAAATTATTAAAAATTATTTTAAAGTCCAAAAATTATATTTTAATTATTTTGGATATATTTGATAAATATTTAATACTTTTGGAATATTAAAGGTATTTAATTTATTTAATAATTATATTAAATAAATTATTTAAAATGATTTTAATACTTAAAAATCATTTAAAATTATATTATGGTATAAGAAAATATTTTAAGTTATTTTTAATGACTTTTATTATTTTATGATGAATTTCATTAATTAATTAATATTAAGGATAATTTAGTTATTTAATAAATGAATTAACAAATAGATTAAAAATGATTTTATTATATTAAAAATCATTTTAAATAATAATAAGGTATTTAAGAATATTTTGAGTTATAAAAATATAACTTTTAATATTTAAAGGATAATTTCATTAATAGTTTAATATTAATGATATTTATTTAACATTAATGATATTAAATTTATTTAATAATTATATTAAATAAATAGTTTAAAAATGGTTTTATTAATTTAAAAATCTTTTAAAAAGGATATAAATGAATTAAAAATATTTGAAGTTATAATTAATGAATTTTAATATTGGATAAATAGTACATTAATATTTTAATATTAATTGGTAATTATTTAAAATGACTTTAAATGTTTTAAAAATCATTTAAGGGTAATATGAATGTTTTAAAATATTCTAAATTATTATAAATAACTTTAATATTTTGGCAATGGTTTCATTATTAGTTTAATATTAATTAAATATTAATGATAATAGAATTTTTTGATATTTAAATTATTTAATAATGATTCCTGGTTTTGAAATTTATGATAAATTATAATAATTGTTTAAAAATTATTGTAAGTCATTTAAAAATAATATGACCGATATTTACAAATATTGAGTTACGTAATAAAAGTCTTAGACTCGATAATTACCTCGATAAAGCTATTCCAGACAATCGGCATATAGTTCGTAAATTGTTCAAGACTTAGATATTTTGACTGTATTAATGTTTGTTTGTGATCCAATGACTGTTGAATATGTGTGACAATGTGATTAGGTTATGTGCTGACTGTGAAATGCAATACTATGTGTTATAGTATATTGTTCTAATCGAAAGAATGACCTGATTAATGATAGGTGATTACATAAAAGATAAAACTAAGTTGCATATTGTAAGTAGCGCATCAGGCAAGTATCCTACCCTTTGCATTTCCTTTATGCAATGGACATGAGTAGGAATGTTTCAGAATTATATTATTACTGTACAGATTATTAACCCTATTTTATATATGCTCATTGAGTATCAACATGTTAGTATATGGTAATTCAGATATATATTTTGTTCGTTAAATTCTATAAATGGTTATACAAGTGTCCCCACTTGGATAATCATTGCATTTAATCACATTTTGATACACCTTTGTCAATTATCCGTATATACATATGTTGAATTATAGATTATTGTTGAACAAGATAAAACCTACCATTATCCAACCGAATTGCTTTGGTTTGAACCCAAAACAGTATGAACATCCCGTTCATGGGAAAATTTTTATGTGCCCAAGGCAGCTAGGGTGAACGATAATATTGTTCTTGTTATGTAGTATTGATCAATACAGGGTACAAAGGGCTGATCACCCCCGTGACCGTAAGTTATGACGGTTTACAGATGAAGTTCTATTTAACCTTTTTGAAAATGAAAATAATGTTCATAGTATGTCCCCTTAACCCTATTTATAGTTAGTACGTAGTTTCAAAAATTTGAAAGAGGGTTGTTATGTTATTATTATAGGTTCAGATTACTTCACAACTATTGATTGGTTGTCGAAGAGTAGTATAAAGAAAACATTTAAATTCTTTCAGCTCATATATATATATACTACTTGTTGGGCACTCAAATGCTCATCCTTGCTTAATTTAAATGTTTTTAGCTAAGTGTGAACAATCTGAAGGCTCTGCTAGAAATAAGGGAAAGGGAAAGGTTGCTGAATGATTTCAATGATATCTTATGTAATAGTTTAATATTCTTAAGACAATGTTATATATTTATTATCATGTATTGTAAGTAATGATTAAAGGTTACGTACTTAGGAGCTAGACTTTGATAATTATGTAAGTTAAGTTTAATATTTCTATTATTGTTATTAGTATTAGTATTATTCTGGTCATAGAAATGGTATCGTGAAGCACTGAATTCGGGTTTCAAGTACCCGAGTTTGGGGGCTTTACAAAAATAGTGAAAGAAAGGGTGAGCTCAGCTAGCCCAGTAAAAAGTATTATGACTAAGACAATGCAAAATAAATTATCAATAGTCTTCAACAATGTTAAACTGATAAAATACAATAGACATCAAGTTTAACTGCAGCGGAATAAGTAATCCATTAGAAAAATCAAGTAGAGCATGATATCTACTATCTTCTATGATTTAAAAATGTTTTCATCGATTTTTATCGCTGAGACTCGGCTTAATAAATAAACCACATCATCAAGTCATCCCTACAATACGGGCCAAGGATATTCCTTAAATCATCAATGGTCATGACTATACCGAATAATTCCTGGTTATAATCATAACAAACACTGTCCATCAATGCACTATAGGCCAGTGAGGACTTTACCACATCGTTTATAACATTATAGTTCATGATTATACCGAATGATCCCTGGTTATAATCATACCAAGTCCATCTCTGCACGTAAGCCAAAGATATACAACTATAAAACCAATAATCAATAGTCCATCTTTGCACGTAAGCCAAAGATATACAATTCAATAATCAACAGTCCATCTTTGCACGTAAACCAAATATCACCATATAAGCATGAGGATGATGACAATAATATAAGCATTAATCAAACAAGGATAAATACTAAAGGCTTTAAATTTATCCAAATATTATCAATCACTTAATAAACTCATAATCTAATATTATTAATATTATAACAATATTTTAATCACTTCTTAAACTTATAAATAATTTATTTCAATTATTTATACTTTAGCAAATAATGCATTTAATCATTCAAAAATGCCATACTCATAAGATTTCATCACCAATGATCAAATCCCTTATCAAAAATCTGCATATACCCTATATAGGATTCCCAAGCCATAAAATCCTATTTTCCAATTTTGTTACTTCACATAACATATTTAACTCATTTACTCATAACTATACCAAATCATTCCCAAAAATATTTCTTTTCTGGGATTTAGCAGAATATAGTCCCATATTGAACATATATTTTTCTCGAAATTTTTAAAATTCATTTACTATTTTTCAAAAATTAATTTCTAATTAATTCCTTAAGAAATTAGCTACCTCAAGTTTAACTACAGAAATTCCCAAATCTTGGCAGGATCTTACACATGTTAACGTGATCTTTCAGTTTAAATTTCATGGTCATTGGAGTTATAGAACTCTTGTTATAGTGTTTTTCGTTAGAAAAACCTAAATATTGAAATAGTCATAACTTGCTCATTTTAAGTCGGAATGAGTTTATTTTTGGACAGGAGGTACTTTATACCATATATTTCCATGTCCCAAAAGGCCGAAATTTTTCTCACAAATTAAGTGGCCAAAAATGCCCTTTTAAATTTATGGACAGTAGCTTTTTTGTGATTTGTAGTTTTTGACTCCTTTGCTAAAATCAGTCCACATGAAAATCTACAACACCCTTTCCAGTGATTCCAATTGGATAAGTTAGAAAACTCATAGATCGAACTCTAAAACTTGACCACACTCAAAAATTCGAAATATAATAGGAGATATGGTCAATTGAATTTCAGATTCCATTTTCACCAAAATCTGATTTTCAACTATTTGTGATTTCTAAGAAACTTTCATGTTTTCACATAATAACCAACATGATCATCATGACAATGAAATAATAATTCAATAAAACAAGTTCAAGAATAAATTTTAAAGATTTACAAGTTAATTTATCCTGAATTCAATAATGTCCAAATTGTCAACATGATACTGCTTTGTGGAGTAAAATTCAAGAATGCTTAGATGAATATTTCCATGAAAAGATACTGGATGAAGCGCAAATATCAATGATATTATACTAATTTCATGGAGTATAGAAGCCAAAATTTTAACCAAATGAGTATCATAAAATAATTGAAACTGCAATGGATTTTCACCTGCCATGCGATAATCCACGTAGATAGATCATTTCCATAATTTAATAAGAAACGAATACGAAGGGCCATTCACCATGCATGTGATAATCCACATAGATAGGTTATTCCAATGTAATAATCGAGAATGGAATAATGTATGATTCACCATGCGCGCGTATATAGATCATACATGCATGTGTTATTCCCAACGTAATAATAAAGAATGGAACCAGTCATGTGTAAACGCACGCACGTGATATTCGCATGTAAAAATAAAGAATGTAACTAGGTCAAAGTAAATTAAGACCGACACGATATTCCAAATGTAATAATAAAGAATGAAATAACAATGTAAATCACCATGCATGCGATAGATCGCACAAACAAAGTTAGTCCAATGAATAATAATTAATGGAACTGTGTCAAAGTAATACGCACCGGCACGATATTCCAACAGTAAAGATAAAGAATGGAATAATGTAAGAAGTTCACCATGTATGTCAGACTTGGCATAGATAGGTTATTCCAACATAATAATAAAGAATGGAATAACAGAAGAATTTCACCATGTATGCGGTACTTCGCATATACAAGTTATTCCAACATAATAAACAAGAATAGAATAATAGAAGTTCTCTTCATGAATACGAAAGAAATAATACCCCTTACCTTAGAAGAAAACTGGATACTGGAATAGTGAGGTAGCAGACTTCTCTTCTTCTTTATCTCTATAGATTTTCTCTCTATAGCTTCTCTCTATAATTTCTCTCTATAATTTCTCTCTATAATAATTGCTCTATATCTTTAGTGAATTGGTGAGAAATGAAGAAAGAATGAGCTTCTATTTATAGGAAAATATAGTTTCGATAATTACACGTTTTGTGGCTCAAAATATTACAGTACAATATCTTCAACTTTTCTTTCATTTATAATTTATTCCTGTAAGTATTATCAAACTTGCACCACCTCCCCTAATAGTAAGTCATGTGAATCAATAGTAAATCATGTGAATCAATAGTTCTATGAAAGTAGTATGCACACAAGCCAATCATGTTTGATGATAAAGCATATACTTTGTAACAATCTTATTCATTTATTAATAAAAAGTATTAATTTATTAAAGGCTTTTAAATTATCTACATGATGCTGTTTTATAATATGTGATAAACTCATAGTTTTAAGCAATGCTTTTAGAATAATGATGATGATCATTCTAATGAGATCTAAATTCTTAGAAAGCTTAAAACTAAAATAGTTCCCAATCATTGGATTACTAAATTGGGGATTAGTGAATCCGGATAGATTGGTACATACGTTGCTTGCTCATTGGATGAGGATGATTGATCTCATGATCATTTGTGTGGAGACACTAAAGCAAGTATGTAGGTGCTTATTAGAGAATAAGTTCACTGAACGTGGCTTGCTAAGGAATACCTAATGGAATTTTATTGCTCATCAATAGGAATTCTCAGTAGTGATAGTAGTACAAGTAATCCTTGGACTTGAGATCATCATAGTATCTTGTGTATGATGAGTTATACTTTGACTTATTCCTTAAGACCCTTAGGGTATATCAAAGGGTATGCTTGGGTATAATAAGTTGTACATGGAGATAATGTATGATCAATAAAGAATCTACCACTTCTAATAAAAGAAGAGAATGTCCTATGTGATTCGATAAATGACAACCCAAAGAGTCCTTGGCGAAGGAAGAATGAAATTAGAAAGGAGTTTCTAATTTGCATTATTTGAGTTGTGCATTTAAGGATCGAAATACATATAATTAAATAAAATAAGACTTGACAAAGAATTCCATGTCTTATATTTAATTGGGACATTATATGGTGGAAGATTGAATTGAATTATACGGTAACTATTTACTCAAAGGTTCTTTTATGATTAATGTTGAAATCTATATTATCTCGGAAAGTCGCTTGATCGCTAGGAGGCTTATCCCTATTGTAGAATAAATATTATTTATTTAAATAAATTAATTGTTTAATTTATTTATTTAAATAAGATTAGAATTGTTCTAATTGATTTATTCACAACCTGCTTAATATGGAGAACCTAAAGGGTCACACCATAAAAGGAAGAATAATTATTTAAGAAGTTAATGGCATAATCGTAATAATATAGTTAAGTATATTTAATTTAATCTATGGTGATAGAATAAATTAAATAGCTTAATATTTATTATTTAATATTTTAGAAATATTAAATATAAATTAATAAGAGGAGTCTTATTAATATTATTACAATTATTATTATTTTAATTTCTAAAAGAGTTTAGGAATTAATTTAATATAAGTACTCTCATTTATTCCTAATTGGATTAGGAAGGAAAATTAGTTAAAGGAGTTTAATTAATTATCCCTAATAAGATTAGGGAGCTTAATTAATTAAAAGAATTAATTAATTAAAACCCAATTCCTTAATTGTTAAGGTGGGTTGTCCACATCTATAAATAAGAGGAGTCTTATTATGGGTGGTATGGGTTGTTGATTTTTCAACATACGTAATAATTCCAATTGTTGGGAGAGTACACCCTTTCTATAGAGATAGAAAAACTAGGGTTTAGCCAACCACCCTTCTTCTTGAATTTTCTTCTTCCTTGGTGGATCACCTCTAGAGGCCAAACATATGGGTGGCTAACGTTGATCAAAGGAAGGAACCAAACCCGGTGGATTCAAGTTGAACGCGAAAAGGATTGGAGGTGAACTTGTACCTGAGGAAGCTCGATCTTCAAGGGTATGATTTTTATTCATCTTTTTCGTTTAATTAATAATTATGCATAAAGGATGATCCGGGTATATGGTTTGTAAAATTTTTAAACTCTGATTTTACACGCTTCCGCTAATATTATGCAATTTGATTGCTTCATGAATATTACAAACCTAACAGTGGCATCAGAGCCAAACCTTTATGCGAATTATTAATTATTTTTGATCTGATATGTATATTGATATGTGTTTTGAACAATTTAATTGGGCATAATTTTATTGTATAAAATTTATTAAACAAAAATAAAAAATAAAATAAAAAATAAAATAAAAGGTGCCGAAATATTTTTTTTTTTGATGCTGCGCACGGAAATCGAGGCAGCAATACAACAGCTGCACGGAAATCAATAATAATAAAAAAAAAAAAATTGGCAAGATTTCCGTGAATTTCCGTGAGGAACAGGATGTTTATATGGAAAAGTATCTCATGTGGCTTGTTTTTTAAAAGTCACGGAAATCGAGGCAAGGGAAGCACGTGGCCAATTTTTGTTACAACAGGAACTAAGATGCATGGTATTATATAATATATATATATATATATATATATATATATATACTATATATATATATTATTAATTATTTTATAATT
The DNA here is from genome assembly GCA_020205615.1 of Panax quinquefolius. NCBI lineage: Eukaryota > Viridiplantae > Streptophyta > Magnoliopsida > Apiales > Araliaceae > Panax > Panax quinquefolius. The sequence continues at coordinate 49,983,144 of CM035168.1, read as the reverse complement.
AAAATAATATATATTTTAATTATTTTAATCTTAAAATAAAAGTTTATTTTAATTTTAAAATAAAGGTTTATTTTAATCTTAAAATAAAAAGTTTTATTTTAATTTTAAAATTAAATTTCATGCTAACTAATTAGAGTTGGAATTGGATTCCATGATAACTAATTGGAGTTGAAATTGATCTTTCCTTAAATAAAGGAGTTTATTTAGATATGAAATAAGATTTCATATTATTCAAAATAAAGGAGTTTATTTGTGAATAGGAAAGAGAATCCTAATTTCCTTAAATAAAGGAGTTTATTTAAATATGGAATAAGATTTCATATTATTCAAAATAAAGGAGTTTATTTGTGAATAGGAAAGAATATCCGTGTTTCCTTTAATAATTTTTTTACATGGAATTGGATTCCATAATTAATTAAAATAAAAGAGTTTATTTTAATTAAAGATTTTTTTTATTACATGGAATTGGATTCCATAATTAATTAAAATAAAGGAGTTTATTTTGATTAAAGATTTTGATTAAAATAAAATAGTTTATTTTATTCAAAATTAGATAAATTAAAATAAAATAGTTTTATTTTGATTTAAATTTGGATTAAAATAAAGGAGTTTATTTTGATTCAAAATTAGATTTTATACTAACTAAATGTTGCCCATTAAATGATATCAATATATATATTAAATATTTATTATTCATAAGATGAATGTTATTTATCGATGCATATGATGATGTGTATGATAATAAATGGGATTGATTATGGACTATCGACCAATGCGATTGGATTTTATTTTAGTTGGATGCATAAATGTATGGGTTTTATTAAATGGGGTCTCACAGACTTCGCCTTCTCTAATTTTTTCTTAATGTAAATTCTATCTCTCTCTATGTACTTCCCCTCGATCACGATCAAGGTTTCTATTTATTTTAAATAGTTTTGTAATAGGAATAGTTAGAATTAATTTTGAAAAATTGGAGATCAAGGAGCAAGGAGCGCTTGAAGACCCGTTTGTAATGGAGCCCGGGTTTAAATATAATAGTTATATTTAAATATTATTTCTTGCACCCCTAGGGTTTGACCTTTTGGTTCACTTGGTGGCTCTAGTGAACCAAACTAGAATAAAAGTCCATAATCAATCCAGGTAGAATATAGTATTCTATATGTGCATGCTTATACTATATATATTATATATTATGCAAACATGCTTCGCATGTTCATTAATATGACGCGTATTTTATATATATATCGCATGCTTAAACAAGATGAGACAAATTAATAACAAACCCCTCAAATTTTATATTAAGTCCTAAGCATTCAAAGATATTTGGAATATCGAACGTCGCCTTCTAGCATGATAAAATTAATAGAGTATTAAATATTTAATATGAGTTTGTTGTGTCACCACAAGGCAAGTATTAAGTATTTAAGATGTTAATTTATCACATTTGATGCTTATAAAGAAAATTGAACAATATTGTTTTGTTGTGTCACCACAAGGATGATATTTTTCTTTTTGAATATATGGAGTGCTAGGTCGGACTTAACTTGGATAATTTTGATTCTGGATGTGCCACCACTTGATCAAAATAATCTAAGAGGCAAAAAGAAAAGGAGTTGCATAGTTGATGTGATTGACAAAAGTTGTCTACCTATTTATTTATATATAGTTTGTTGTGTCACCACAAGGCTATATACATTTGAAATGGGATCCTTATTCTCACTAGCAAATCTTTAATTAGATTTTGCTTAACTATATAAGTGAGGGTAATATAGTTTGAAGAAAATAGTGGGAGATACCAATTTAAAACAAGACCTAATTTATTTTGGTAATTAATAATAGAATGTATGTTAAAATGTTGTTAATTACAAATTCATTTACGAAATTTTACAATGTCTAAAAATTACTATCATCATGCGCAGCATATTAGATGCTAAATTAATCGGAATCAATTAAACGGATTGGTTAAGGAATTTGAGAATAGTTCTCATAGTCAAAAGCTATCTTATGTCCTTAATACGCCTATCCCTCGCAATGGTTGCGCATAATGCCTCCGAGGAAGAGATTGCTACTTTTAGAAAGTGGCAAGATGATGCACATGATTAGCTCAATGCATCATGCTCAGATCCATGAGTAACAAGCTTCAAATACGACCAAAAACTATGGATACTTCTACTATACTCCCGCACATCAAGTAGTTGATGGTGAGGAAAGTAGGACCGATAGATATCGAGATATCTAAGGAGCTCTTCCGATCTAGAATGGCTAATGGCACTATAGTACGCATAAAAAGGTTCTTAACATAATCAATTTGATTGATCAATTAGGACAACCGGTTTTGTCATGGATGGAGAGTTGAGCCAAGATTTGATCTTGCACTCATTCCCTACTCCTTTCACAATTGTTGTGAATTTTTCATATGAACAAGCTAGATATCGCCTTTTTGATTTGCTTAACATGTTGAAAAATGTTGAGAGTCACTTTCCAACCAAGAAAGATCAAGTCTTCTTGGTAGGGGCCAAAGGATCTTCCAAAAGAAGAACGATTCAAAGAAGGTAAATAGAAAGGCATAAACAAAGGATAATAAGAACAAAAAACGATATGGATAGCAAAGGAGTTTGCTTCCACCGTAATAAGCCTATTAATCGGAAAGAAATCATGAGAAGAAGCATCTTGAGAGGCTAACCAAAGAAGCTTAGTGAAGTTTCTATTATAATACGCTTTTTGTTCATGATTGAAATAAATTTTTCTTTAAGTCAAGGTTCTACTTGGGTATTGGATACCGACTTTGGTTATCATAAATATAGATTTATGAAGGGACCAAGCAGTAGAAAGCTAAACAAATATAAGTAATCCTATGTGCGAAAATGAAGCAAAGGTTGTCAGATTAGCTATAGAAACTTATAGTTTAGCATCGCCTACGGCAAATCTATTAAGTCAATAAGTTGTTATTGTATTCCAATTCTTGTTAGAAATATTATTTCCGCTTTATTGTTGGACAATAAAATTTTTGGTATTATAATTAAGAACAATTGTTGTTCTATTTAAAATAATAATGTTTTGTATAGAATCGAATATTACTTAATAAATTTTGTATACTTGACTTACATGAAAAATAATTTTGCATATTGAACAAATTAGTATAAGAAAAGGAGATGATCATTCAAAGAGTTGAATGTGTGTATTTACTGAAATACAAGTGTGAATTATTTGAAAGGTTCAAAGAATTCGTAGTGAAACAAATTGGCAAAGTATTAAGATTCTTTGATTAGATCAAGGAATAAATACTTATGCAATAAGTTTCTAAATCATCTCAAATGGTTTTCTCATAATGGAAACATCCTGATACGCAATAATTGATTGATGTATCTGAATGGAAAATTCGTACCTTGTTGGATATGGTGCGGTCCATAATGATTTTACCGACATTCTAGTATCCTTCTAGGGTTATGTCCTAGAAATGGCTGCATATCTACGGAAAATGGTAACCTCAAAAATCCGGCCCCAAGACTCTATAAAAGTTATGGACAGGGAGGATTCCTAATCTTAAGTATGTTAAGATAAAGGGTTGTCCAACTTATGTGAAAAGGTTTCAAAGGATAAGCTTGGGACAAGATTTGACAAGTGTAGATTTGTGGGACATCCTAAAGTAAGTTTAGGGTAAATGTTCTATAATCCTACTTAGCAAAAGGTGTTTATTATTGCGAAACACCTCGCCTTTCTAAGATAAAGGTGTTTATCATTGAAAGGGCTAGTGGGAGGATAATAGATCTTGAAGAGTTCAAGAACCACAAAACACTATAAGTCAAATAAGAGGAACTTGTAGATGTAATTCTATTGTACCACAACCAATCGTAAGTCCGGAATAGTACCAAAGATACCTAGAGGTATGGATTCATCATGGATGATGATGATGAGGTACACATCATAGAAGATGATGATCCGAGTTACATTCGATGAGGTAAGACTTCTAGTGTGTACAAAAGGGTCGATTGGGAGCGCGTCGTGAAATTTCTAGTATTATATGTTGATATACTACTGATGAGGAATTACATACCAATGCTACAATCAAGAAAGATAAAGTTGTCTAAACATTCCTCCATGAATGATTTGGAAGAGTATCTTAATTGGGGATATAAATCTATATAGATAGATTTAAGAGGATGCTCGACTTAACCCAAGGAACGATATTCATTTGATGCTAAAGTCGTTTAGCATGGCAAACTCAAGAGATGTCTCATGTCGATGAGCTATGGAGTGTATCTCTTTATAGTCCCCACGGACTCTCGAAAGAGAGATCGCATGAGTGACAATCATGTATGCAATGAAATATACGAGATCCGATGTCGATCGGCCATATTCTCGAGAAGTTCACTATGTGTCGTTGAAAACATCTTAAAGTGCTTAACCCAACTAAGGATGTGATCATATTCATGGTGGGTCTTAATTAAAACTAGAGGGCTTAACGCACTCAAGTTTTTTCGCATGCACTCAAGACGACGTAAAAATCCACTTTAAGGTAAAGTGTTATCTTGAAAAAGTAAGCAAAGAATTGAAAGGTTCCAAAAAAGAAAAAGAGTTCTTCAAGTTTAGTAATAAAGACAAAGTATATAGCTATAAATGAAGCTACAAGTTGGTTGTTTGGATTAAAAGTTCATTACGTAACTAGAATAGTTCCTAAGTCTCATCTTGGATCTAAACATGTGTTGTGGCACTTTCATTTGATTATTAGAATCATTGAAAGATGGGAAATCACTATAGAGATAGTGGACTCCCCAAAGAACAACATTACATATCCATTAACTAAAGCTTATCCAACAAAGCAGGATAATCGCACTTTAGAGAAGAAGAGTATGAGATACCATGACGATCGGCTTTAGTGCAAGTGGGAGATTGAAAGTAGTATGCACATAAGCCAATCATGTTTGATGATAAAGCATATACTTTTGTAACAATCTTATTCATTTATTAATAAAAAGTATTAATTTATTAAAGGCTTTTAAATTATCTACATGATGTCTTTTTTTATAATATGTGATAAACCCATAGTTTTAAGCAATGCTTTTAGAATAATGATGATGATCATTCTAATGAGATCTAAATTCTTAGAAAGCTTAAAACTAAAATAGTTCCCAATCGTTGGATTACTAAATTGGGGATTAGTGAATCCGGATAGATTGGTACATACGTTGCTTGCTCATTGAATGAGGATGATTGATCTCATGATCATTTGTGTGGAGACAATAAAGCAAGTATGTAGGTGCTTATTAGAGAATAAGTTCACTGAACGTGGCTCGCTAAGGAATACCTAATGGAGTTTTATTTGCTCATCAATAGGAATTCTGTAGTGATAGTAGTACAAAGTAATCCTTGGACTTGAGATCATCATAGTATCTTGTGTATGATGAGTTATACTTTGACTTATTCCTTAAGACCCTTAGGGTATATCAAAGGGTATGCTTGGGTATAATAAGTTGTACATGGAGATAATGTATGATCAATAAAGAATCTACCACTTCTAATAAAAGAAGAGAAATGTCCTATGTGATTCGATAAATGACAACCCAAAGAGTCCCTTGGCGAAGAAGAATGAAATTAGAAAGGAGTTTCTAATTTGCATTATTTGGAGTCAGGCATTTAAGGATCGAAATACATATAATTAAATAAAATAAGACTTTGACAAAGAATTCCAATGCTTTATATTTAATTGGGACATCAGTATGGTGGAAGGATTGAATTGCACGGTAACTATTTACTCAAAGGTTCTTTTATGATTAATGTTGAAATCTATATTATCCGGAAAGTCGCTGATCGCTAGGAGGCTTATCCCTATCAGAGAATAAATATTATTTATTTAAATAAATTAATTGTTTAATTTATTTATTTAAATAAGATTAGAATTATTCTAATTGATTTATTCACAACCTTTAATATGGAGAACCTAAAGGGTCACACCATAAAAAGGAAGAATAATTATTTAAGAAGTTAATGGCATAATCGTAATAATATATTAAGTATATTTAATTTAATCTATGGTGATAGAATAAATTAAATAGCTTAATATTTATTATTTAATATTTTAGAAATATTAAATATAAATTAATAAGAGGAGTCTTATTAATATTATTACAATTATTATTATTTTAATTTCTAAAAGAGTTTAGGAATTAATTTAATATAAGTACTCTCATTTATTCCTAATTGGATTAGGAAGGAAAATTAGTTAAAAGAGTTTAATTAATTATCCCTAATAAGATTAGGGAGCTTAATTAATTAAAAGAATTAATTAATTAAAACCCAATTCCTTAATAGTTAAGGTGGGTTGTCCACATCTATAAATAAGAGGAGTCTTATTATGGGTGTATGGGTTGTTGATTTTTCAACATACGTAATAATTCCAATTGTTGGGAGAGTACACCTTTTCTATAGAGATAGAAACTAGGGTTTAGCCAACCACCCTTCTTCTTGAATTTTCTTCTTCCTTGGTGGATCACCTCTAGAGGCCAAACATTTGGGTGGCTAACGTTGATCAAAGGAAGGAACCAAATCAGTGGATTCAAGTTGAACGCTAAAAGGATCGAGGTGAACTTGTACCGAGGAAGCTTCGATCTTCAAGGGTATGATTTTTATTCATCTTTTTCGTTTAATTAATAATTATGCATAAAGGATGATCCGGGTATATGGTTTGTAAAATTTTTAAACTCTGATTTTACACGCTTCCGCTAATATTATGCAATTTGATTGCTTCATGAATATTACAAACCTAACATTCTAGACATGTGAAAATAAGAATTATAGTATAATACCTTTATCTATACCTCCATTTTTAACTTAGTCATGCAATTATTATCAATCTTGCACCAATTCCCCTAATAGTAAATGAATGTGACTCAATAGTACACACATGTGAACAATTAGTTATATAAGCATGTGAATTAGTAGCAATTAATTGCTCATTTATCCGATTAATTACCCGATTTATCAATATAACCCCCAGACATCAATTATCATCGGAATAGATGTCGATTTCCACTAACACTAATAATCTCAACACAATGGAACTATCAATTTCATCTTTAATCAAACACGAACTTATTCATCATTAATATTATAACTCACAATATTTAACAACTAGGTCGTTCCCAGGAAAGAGGCGGCTTTCCGATAAGGATTTCTCCTTATTGGCGCAAAATTAGATGACCAAACCTCTCCTTGACAGAACTTCTAGACATTCTAAATATTGCAATTTAATAATATGAATAACTTTGTCGTCTAATTTATTGATTTAATAATATATCATATTATGCCGATGACACTATGACAATAATCGAATCAATAATATGAGAGATATAATGCAGCAATTACTGTAGCAATAATTGAGTATAACTTAGTGACTTCTCACGTAAGCATCAATAATCAATACCGTGGACTAAAATGCAACCACGCGTATTACTGTACTTTTACTACCGAGTAGTTCAACAGTTTTAACGGTAAAACTTCCGCCGTTATTTTCATAAAAAATATTTCGCTGCTTTCTCATTCGACAATAATTCCGCCAGGGGTCAACCAATGATTGTGTCGTCGTACGGATATTCCCTGACAAAAAGAATATTCCTCCACCAATCAAATATTATATAACCACTTGCATACTTTTCAAATTTTCTAAATATTACCCACAACTATAACATTATCTCAAATCCACACCATAATTTAAAAAAATATTTTGAGAAAATTAAATCTTTATTCGTAAAATTTGGGATTTTACAATGTATACCTATTTTGGGGGCGTCACAGTTGGTATCAAAGCTTAGGGATATGATCCCTGGCTGAGATGTGAGACAAGAACTAGCAGGGGAGAGACGAGGAATTTCTTCACTAGTATGACCTACCTAAGTTTATTTGATATTTAATTAGTTAGTTTGAGTATAGGGATAATATGTGGCATGTGAATTAACCCTTGTCTTGTGGCAGTGTTTGAAAATGACATCTGAAAATGTTAAGATAAGCAATGAAGCATTTAGACCGTTGAGTCATCGCTGATCAATAGCCAGGATAATGTGCATCAGGAAGACAATAATCCTCCTATAAACAATGACACCGACCAAATGACGAACGACGGTACGTTTAGGAGTTTTTTAGAATTTATGCAACACCAAACGAGAGAGACTCCTGTTCATAATGCAGGTGAAAACAATGGCAACCCACGGTTGGTCACCGCTAAGCAGTTCAAGGAGCTAGGACAACCAGAGTTTTTGGGAAAGCCAGAACCACTTAAGGCAAAGACGTGGATAAAGCAGATCACCAAGATATTTGTTGTCTTGGAATGCTTAGAGGAGTAAAAGGATCCCTTTGCCACCTTTATGTTGCATGAAGAAGCAGATCATTGGTGAGAATCTATAAAACGTACCAAGCCTAACACACTCAAGATGTCTTGGGAGAAGTTCCAAGATTTGTTCAACAACAAGTACTTTCCTGAAAGTATTCGTCACATGAAGGAGGTGGAATTCATAAAGCTGGAGCAAAACAATATAACCGTGTTGCAGTATAAGGCTAAGTTTGCAGAGTTATCCCGGTTTACATCCCATTTGGTAGATAATGAGGAGCGAATGACACGAATGTTTCTGCGAGGTTTGAAACCCGAAATAAGTCAATACCTCATTTCTCACAAACTTTGTTTATATTCAGATGTTGTGACTAGGGCTCAGTTAGTGGAGCGTGATAATGAGTCATCACAACCAAAAGGTAACGACCAACAACATGATAATAATCATACCGGTGGCAAAGACCATCGGAACAACAATAACCATCGTGGGGGAAATTATCATGCCAAGAATGGTAACCACGTCGGTGGTAATTATGGACAAGATAATAGAAGTGGAAATTTCAAGAAGAGAAGGTTCAATAATGATGGAAAGACAGCAGCATCAGCATCCATTTTAAAGGAAGAAGAACGACCACCGGTCGTATGTTTCAAATTCGGACAAGAGGGACACATCCGTCCAAATTATACGCAGCAACCCAAAGCGTGTTTTAATTGCGGAAGAGAAGGTCCCCTAGCTCAATTTTGTCATGTAGTGAAGTCAAGTCCAGTTGGGATAGTGATGCCAAAGGATGTCCCAGATAAGTCAAAGCCGGTAGTTTAAGTGACAGCGTTTGTTGAGGAACCTGAACGAAGTTATCACGGGTAAGTTAATCAAAACTCTTGTGAAGTTTATACCTTATTCGATACCAGTTCTACCCACTCTTTTATTTCTCCTACTTACGCTCAACGTTTAAATTTAACTCTGGAGAAACCTTCATTATATCCACTATTAATAAATCTTGTTTGATTCAAATCGGCACCCTCACGTTATCTGTCGATCTTATTTCTTTGAAAATACTTGCATTTGATGTGATTTTAGGGATTGATTGGTTAACTACTCATCATGCAAAAAAAATTGATTATTTTCGTAAGGTTGAGAGCTTTCATATTCCTAACCAACCTATTATGAAAATTAAAGTAACTATACCACTAAATTCAATCACTGTCATATCAAGCCATAAAGCCATTTGTTTATTGAAAAATGGATGTCAAGCTTTCTTAGCCCTTGTCATAGATTTAAACAAAAATACGTCAAATTTGAATGATATTTCTATTGTTAATAAATTTCCTGACATATTCCCTGAAGAACTTCCTATCCTACTCCAGAGCGTGAAATTGAATTTTGTATTGACCCCAGTACAAAACCAATTTCTAAAACCCTCAAATAATTCTTCAACTAAAATGAACATAACATGCACCAAAGACGTTGACTCGAGCTGTTGAAGATTACGATCGTACCATTCAATACCATCCTGGAAAAGCGAATGTGGTAGCTGACGCGTTGAGTAGAAGATCGTATGCATTTGCGAGTACGATGTTGTTAACACAAAGACCCATTTCGTATAACTTATAAATGATGAAGATAGAGTTAAAGACTCTAGAGACCTACATGAAAATAGCGAATATACTATTAAAACTAACTTTAATCGATAATGTTAAAGCCGATCAAGCTACAAACTCAGAGCTGATGAATGTGAAGAAGAAGGTTCAAGAAGGCGTTATTCTAGAAGCAAGAGTCGATGACGAGAGGAAATCTCAACCCTCGATTTAATTGGTTCATTTAAAATCCTCGATCGAGTAGGAACTTTAGTCTATAGACTCGCTTTACCGCCAAGTATGTCATGTGTTCATAATGTTTTCACGTATCGATGTTACGTAAATATATGGACAACACGAACCACATTATTGAATTAGAACTGGACGAGATAGTGGAAGATTTAACGTATGAGGAGATACCTATTAAAATCTTGGATAAGAAAGATCATATTCGACACTCAAAGGTTATACCTCAAGAGTTAGAATATGATGAGGTATCCTCACCTCTTCGACATACCAGGTATATACGTAAATTTCGAGGGCGAAATTTCATAAGGAGGGGAGATTGTAAGACCCCAAATTTTATAAAGATTTAATTTTCTCGAAATATTTTTTTGAATATTATGGTGTGGATTTGAGATAATGTTATAGTTGTGGGTAATATTTATAAATTTTGCAAAGTAAGTAAGTTGTTATATAATATTCGATTGGTTGGAGAATATTCTTTTTGTTAGAGAATATCCGTACGACGGCACAATCATTGGTGGACCCCACAACAGAATTATTGTCAGAATGAGAAAACGACAGAAATATCTTTTTATGAAAATAACGGCGGAAGTTTTACCGTTAAACTGTTGAACGACCCTGTAGTAAAAGTACAGTAATAGGCATGGTTGCATAGTAGCACACGGTATTGATTATTGATGCTTACGTGAGAAGTCACTCAGTTTTGTTCAATTATTGCTACAGTAATTGCTACATATTATATCACGTTATTTGATTCAATTATTGTCAATATTTTATATATTATTAAATCAATAATTGAGACGATACAATTATTCATATTATTATTTGCATAATTAACAATGTCTAGAAGTTCTGTCGAGGAGAGGTTTGGTCACCTAATTGTGCGACAATAGGGAGAAATCCTTATTGGAAAACCTCCTCTTTCCTGGGAACGACCTGGTTGTTAATATTGCGAGTTATAATAATATTAATAAATGTTGTAAATTTTGCTTATTTTATGAACCTCCATTTACCCATTTTTCAAAATAATCGGTAAATAAATTATTTAATATAATAAAGGTGGGGCCCACATGTGGGGGTGACATGTGGGGGCCATATGTGTTGAAAAATGAATGTCAGGAAATGGGGGAGGGGTGTAGTAACGTAGGAATGAGGGAGTTTATTTGTTATTATTATTATTATTAATATATGTTTTGTTATATATATATATATATACATATATATTCGGCGCCCGTGAATTGAATTCGTCCGAATTCCTGTGAAGTCTGTGAGAATTTCAAATAGTATCATTTCTATTTTCCTATAAATTAGATGCTTAGTTAGAATTGAAAATCACACCAGAATCAGAGAATTCTTCTTCTATAATATTGAGCGTATTTCTTTCGAGTTTTAGAAAGCTTTGAGCATAGAAAACAGTGAAAGTTTTCTTCAAGAATATCTCCGCTATACCAATTGGAATACTCTTCTTTTCAAGGTAAGGGGTATTATTTATTTCACATTCTGAAGAGATATTATTTTTCGTATTCGTATGAATATTATTTCCATTCAATATTCATAAGAAATTTTATTTCGTTCAATATTCGCAAGAAATATTATATTCGTATAATATTCGTAATGAATATTATTTTCATTTAATATTCGTAATGAATATTATTTTCGTTTAATATTCGTAAGGGATGTTATTTTGTTCAATATTCACTTGAAATAATATTTTCTTCCATACTCTGTAGTATGTAAGTAATATTATTTCTTTTTAGACTTCGAATTCTATAAACGTTTTGTTGAAGTTTTGGCTTCTAAACTCCATGAAATTAGTAGAATATCCTTGATATTTGTGCTTCATCCAGTATCTTTTCATGGAAATATTATTTTGAGCATTCTTGATAAGTTTTAACTTTTTCATGCCGGAGTACAATTCATAGGGTTACTATTCCCGAAGTACTATTTATGGGGTACTATTCACTCGAGTACTATTCACCCGGGGTACTATTTATGATAAAAATTGATTCGTTTTCGGTCCAAATTATTTTTGGTACAATATTATTCTTGAATTTTACTCTATAAAGCAGTATCATGATGACAATTTGGACGTTATTGATTTCTGGATAAATTAAATTAAAAATCTGTAAAAATTTATCCTTGAACTTGTTTTATTGAATTCTTATATCATTGTCATCATCCTCATGTTTATATTATGTTGAAAGTCATCTGTGGCCTGTAGTGCATAGATGGACTTGGTATGATTATGAATTGGGATTATTCGGTATAATCATGAACGTAATGTTACAAATGATGTGTTAAAAGTTCTCATTGACCCGTAGTGCATTGATGGACAATTTTTGGTATGATTATGGCCATGGATTCTCTTCGGCCAAGGGTGCAAAGATGAATTGTTTTATGGCATGATCATGACTATTGATGAAAACACGATTATATTTGGCCCATAATTCATGGATAAAAATCTATACAATAACATGAGTTTAGACAACAAATTAAGTCAGTTAATATCCAAATAAGTGGTTATAAAAACACTTATCAAATACCCCCAAACTTAAACCGTTGTTTTCCATCAAGCAACTAAAATAAAACTAAACCAAAATGCAATGCAGAAACTACCATGTATGCAACCTATAATTTTAATAACTTGAATCGAATAATCAGCCAGAAATGAAATTCAATTGCAATGCCTCAGAAAAACTACAAGATAATCAAACCAAAAAGCAACCCAAGACAAGATCATAGTGCACAACACTCTGCAAATCTAAATTTTTTAGCATTGATATAGTGTGTGAATGTGAAGCAACCACTAAACATGCTACTGAGCAAATTTTTCACATACTACGCTTCTTAGGGGGAAAGAACTAGTTTTAAATCAAGAAATTCAGTACATCAAGTAAGATCTAACCAAGACCATGCATTACTTAAGTTCAGAGTCAACAGGGAAATTTATGCCTTTATTTCTTCACGAGGGCGATTCTCGCATTTTCTCGCTGAATTTATTGCTATTTTTTTTCTATATATATTTTTTCCTTCCTGATATAGCGAGTGCGTTTTACGCTCCATCTCGCCTTTTTTTCCATTTAAACGAGTGCGTTTTACGCCTCATCTCGCCTTTTTTCTCTTTTTTTTATAGCACGTATATTTACCCTTCTTTCTCCCCCAAACTTAAGTTCTTTACAGTCCAAGCTATTACCTAATTGAGTACTGACACTCTTTCAATAAAACAAAACACTCCCACCAGAAGACAAGTATGAGATAATTTAAACTAAATGTCACATAATGGTTACTCAAGAGTGCTAACCGGTTATATCAGTAATAGACAAATAAGGATTTATATTATAATATAACATCACAACCCAGCTTAAGTCTCAAATAAGTTCAAAAATCAAGTAGTTTTAATTTCATCATAGGCCAACTAAATAACAACTCAACTGACACTGGATTCATGCAGTTACAAAATGCAACATTTTTTAAACATAATTACTAAACAGAATGCAACACTTTCTAACACAATCAACTAAAACAAGATAAAATGCAACATGACATGAATTATACTAAATGCAACAAATAAACCTAATACCCCCAAACTTAAAAACTACAATGTCTTCATTGGAGATAAAAGGTATAAGGAAACTCCCCTAGTTGTCCTTATCATCATTATCCTCCTCTTGCTCAAGTGGAGTGTCTGGAGGTGGATAAGGAGTAGTTGTCCCATACGTCAGAAATTGAACCTGTGCTCCCAGCTGGCTAAAGGCATTGGATAAGGCTCCAGAGAACTCGGTAGTGAAAGATTGGAAGTTCATGTGCATCGCATCCATCCTTCTCTGGAGGCGGCGAATGTTATGATCCTGCCTGCCTGGAGGTGGCCTAGCTGAATGAGGAGCAGCAGTGTCCTCTTCTTCTTCATTGTCTTCTCCATCTTCTTCACTCTCTGACTCATCCTCAAGCATGATAAACCCCAAACCCCAGGGGTGAGACTCTGCACCATTCCAAATGGTGTACTTGTGAATAATGGTGTGGTCAATATCCCTCATCGGCATCTGAAAAGCCTCAGTATCCCAATCAATTCCCACAGCTAAGCACAATCTAGTGATAAGAGACGCGTGTGGTATGCCCCTAGAAGTACTACCCCTCATATATCGCATCATTGATTGATTGATCACGTTCCCGATGTTAATTTCTTTCATCTTCAGTATGCCATAAAGCAATGTAGCTCTCTCAGTTGTGACATCAGCATGATGGCTGGTTGGGAATATGTTCGCACATATGAAGCTATACCATGCCTTAGCATATCGCCTGAGCGAAGTCTGTGGGAAATACACTTTTCTGTCAGTGCTAGATTTGGTAGTCCATTTTGTGCCTGGCTTGCACAATTCCTTCACTAACTTGTCTAAATCTGTCTCAAACCTTTGTGATTTAGCCCAGTTCTCAGTACCTGATGGCAATGTCCCCACATGGAATATCTCATTGATTGCTTCTTTGGTATACCACACCTACTTTCCTCACACAAAAGAGATGCCATTTTGAGTTTAACAAGCATTGGCGTAAAATTCCCTTGCTATAGCAATTGGTACAGCCACCAGTTTGGCTACCACTAACATCCATCCATGCCCCATAATCTGTTCCTTTAATTTTCCATCTTCTTTTCCCTGCCTGAATCCCCTCTCTGGTATGAAAGATTTACCCACTAAAACATCCATATATTAGTGCTGGGCCGAGAGGTTCACAAATCGGGAGGTGTCCAACACATTTCTGTTATTACACTCGCTCTCATGCTCACTGCTCGACGAAGGAGATGGAGTTCTAATTCGTTTGGGTGCCATGATTTTGATGAGAATATTATCTGATGAGAGAACTATATCTTGGATGCCCCTAAACCCTTCAATGAATCCCAAACCCTATCTCTTTATCAATCAACTGAATTGTATACAATAGATTTCCAAAATCTGCTCCTTTTCTGTTATTGAATTCTCAAATGAAAACCCACAACCCTTTTTGACCTTTAATCAAACAACCTCTATGCAGTATTGTCTAAGGAAATGAAGAACTAGGGTTCGGTTGAGAGGGAGAGTGGTGATGAGATGAATCTGAAGGTAACAGATACTAAGGTTGGATTCTAGGGTTTGATTGAGAGCTCTTAGGTGTTCGGTTTTTTGAGAGAAGGAGAGATAGATTAGGGACAAATTTGTATGAGAGTGCACTACTGAATTTTAAGCGGGGGAATGAAATAAGACCCGGGCTAAACTGTTTTTAAAATCAGAGTTACACGTCGGTAGCGCTGTATATACCGCATTTAACTTGAAGATCAAGCAATTGCGCTTATCTTGACTGTCTTTGAAGTGTGCAACGTAGCCCTCAACCTGGTCCTAACTGACTGCTTGTTGTGACCTGATGTTTAAACTTATCACCCTGCTACCCAATTGATCATTCCTACAGAGGATCACAATGAACTATTAAACCTTGTTTACTCCTAACAAACACTTGCTATTAAAAATTAATTAACAATACAAATAATGACAACTAGATTAAAATAGTAAGAATTAAACGACGAGGGGAAAATAATAGACTAATAAATAATAGGGAATTAAACAAATAGGGAAAGAGAAAGATTTGATGGGGTGCCTCCCATCAAGCGTTCAGTTTATAGTCCATTAGCTGGACTCTATTCTTGACACCGCTATCCAATTCCTCTACGATAATATAGGAATCCTCCATCCATTAAAATTGAACTATGTGTAGGTAGGTTCCCCATCTTATTAGTCCGTGAATTTAAACAACCTAGCATTTTTCATGTACATGATGTTCCTAGTTCTTTTGCATAGCTAGGTGCCTCGTCCGTTGTATTTGAGAATATATTGTTACATTGAGGCATGGAAATTACAACGGACTTTTCCTCTTTTATTTTCTCTTCCTCAGCCCACCATGGTGTATAAGAGGCCTCTTTATCATACTGGTCTTTACTTTGAATATGGCTACCAAGAGGACATGGGTGTGCAAAGTTCACTGAATTTTTCAACTCCGTCTGAAAAGGCATTTGGGTTATTATACAAGTTGGTTCATGTTCTACATTATCTAATTCCCCAATTGTCTCCTCAATGACAACTTCTTTGAGCTCATCAGTGGCATTTACACTTCTGGTTCTCCATCAGTTTCATCAAACATGACTAGCACCAATTGTTTTGAGGGCGATTGTTCAAGGCTTCAAATATTTGATTCATTTGATTATGAAGATTTCGAATTGACCTCTATTGCTTAATCACTATCTCCTTAGTTGATGCTATAAACTTGAACCACAAAGCCTCCAATCTTGAATTATCTTGTTTAGTTTCAGAATCTCTATATTGAGGACCATTCATTTAGCAGTTAATGAGTTGTTCCATCTTTCTATTAAGATTTTGGGTTGATAACTCCTGACTCATTATCATCTCTTCTTTTTCTGCTATAATCCTTGACATGAATTCCTTCAACTCTGAATTGTCTTCTTGTTGCATTGGAGGTGGATTTGAGAAATCTGATGTATATGTTGGACTTGGGATGTAATATTGGTCTTGATAGTTATAACTCCATTCATAATCTGGGTGATACCCCCAACCTTGATAATAATTATGATTAGCATAGCTGTTGAGGTAATCACCCCCAAACTGTACTTGTCCAACACTTATGTTGCACTTATAACTCGGATGCTCGCCAACATAATATTCACATGTAACTGCTATCTCTCGAGTGCGTTGGGCTGCAAGAACATCCAACCTTTCCAAAAGTGTTGCAATTTATGTTGACAATGTCGAAAATACATTGAGTCCTTCAGTTCTGGTGTCCCTTGGTTGAATCATATTCACATAAGGCCATTGATAAGCAAAGTCACCCATGATACCTAAAAAGAGAGAAATATAAGAAGACAATTAAAACAAAATAAAACTGTTTAAATTAAGACCAATTTGATTGAAATTAATGTTAGCAAAAATTATTAAAGTAATTCCCCGGCAATGACGCCAAAAACTTATTGGTCGTTTTACCGATCAATATAGGCGTGCAAGTATACACGGTCAACAAGTAATATAGTGATAAGTTGAGTATAGTTCCCACGGAGAATTAACTAATAAAATTCACCAAGCACTAACCTGTAACCATTTCAGTCTTATTTAAACAATTGATTTGCTATTTATAAATTTTAACTATAGAATTAA
Source organism: Panax quinquefolius (assembly GCA_020205615.1). NCBI lineage: Eukaryota > Viridiplantae > Streptophyta > Magnoliopsida > Apiales > Araliaceae > Panax > Panax quinquefolius. The sequence continues at coordinate 49,965,816 of CM035168.1, read as the reverse complement.
ATAAACCTAACTATTCCTAGAGCAAGACTGGATAATGAAGACATGAGATCATAATTTCATCTATTGACTCATTTAAATCAACACACTCCCTGTTAAGCCGAATTAATTGTACCGGATTGTTAGTTAAGAACACAAAAGTAAAGTATAGCCATCTCTCAATGTACCATACCCATATCACATATAATCCACAGTTGATAAAATACACATGAACACCCACATTACCTAAACCACTATATATCTATGTGATTTATAAATAATTAGGGTTTAAGCCCAAGTTCTCAATTAACTACGAATGGTGCTTTGGTATATGTCTATCCTCAGCACAAATCATACATCCTATCACAATGTAGAATATATAATCATAAGCTAATAAGATCAAATCTAAACCCATACTTCGTCTCTCAAGTCCATATGGATTATCACAATAATTGATGGCCAATCAACTAAGCAAGTAAGCATGAATCTTTAATAGACAATCCCATAGAAATCAATAAGGATATATCAGCTTAAACTAATCCATTGCAATCTCATAAGAGAATTTAAATCATAACTTAATCAACGCTATCATCCACATATTAAATAAACATCATAAGATACAATTAGGAATCAAAGAAAGAATAAGAGTAGAGAATTGTAGTGAAAATTTGTTCTCCTGATCCAAGATTGAATCTTTAATGCTTTCCAATTGCTTCAAGTCTTCAATCTAATCAAATCTAGAAATTAACTATACTAATCTACTCTAATCTAATGAAAGAAAAGAAAGTAACTATAGCTCATTGATCCCCTCAGATCGAATACGTTTACATACTGATAATAAGCCTAATATAATAAGAGTCTCAGTCGTAACATCCTTCTCCAAGCAATCAACCTATTCGATAACTCAATTGAAAGTCAATCACGAATTAAGATCAAGCGCAATTGCACCGTGACAAGCCCTTAATGGGCGTAATTTGCTACTGTCAGACAGATCTATGCAATATGTCCGACGCAATTGCTACTGCAGTGTCATAGGTTGTCAGGCACGCCACGCCATGCATTAGCTGGGTCTAGCTTGTCTGTTGCAATCTTCTGCTGCATTGTAGGCTCAAGGTACTTCACTCCAAACCTTTATTCCAACATCTAGCAATATGCTCAGCTCCATTTTCCTTTCCATCATCAATCCATCATAGCTATGAGCACAACTTAGCTCAAATAACACCGAGAGAGTTCCCAATACTAATACTACTAAACAAAGCACAAAAGCATAAAAATCTATACAATAACATGAGTTTAAACAACAAATTAAGTCAGTTAATATCCAAACAAGTGGTTATAAAACCACTTATCAGATGGTAAAAAGATGGAGTTATTAATGCAATTGAACCTAGTGTTGGATGTGATCTTAGGATCAACAACCTGCTATGGTATAATGTATAATGATAAAGTTATAAACTAACGAAGTCTTCAACGTACTGTGAAAAGTATGGTATCATGACGTCATAAAATGTTTTAATTTATTGTAAAAGAATTTTAAGAAGTAGTCGATGTCAATTGATTTAACTAGACGAATGTTTCAATTTGATATCCAATTTATTGGCATGGTCTAAGCTATTTGATTTGGCTAGACAAATGGTATGTCATGTTTTAAAGAAAATCGAGCTTTCTTTGAAGAAGTTGTGCAAAATAAAATTATTTTAGTGTGGAATCTAATGATTAAGTCTGAGGTGAACACACCCTGAAATGGGGTACGACGAAATGTTGTTAAACCTAGTAAGAGTTCATGGTCAATTTGATCTCTCAACAAAAGTATGAAATGTTTTAAAGGAATTCTTATATTCCTTATTATTCATTCAACTTCATGATTCTTGATAAGTTATGAAGGTTAGGGAATGTTTGAAAGATGAGAACTTCTTTGAAGAGAAGTTGAGAAGAAGGGTTTGTTAAAATTTTGAGGGCAAAATTCTGTGAAGAAAGGGTGAATGTGATGACCCGGGTATGGGTGTGATTTTAAGAAATTTCGAGGACAAAATTTTTATAAGAGAGGAAGAATGTGACAACCTGAAAAATTTTATTGTCCAGAATTTAAGATTTAAAGATTTAGTTATTAATAAAATGAATTTTTATTAATAATATTGTGTACTATGTGTTTATTAATCGTTCCAGAACCTAGGATGATTATAATACGGGAGGATTCTTACTACGAGCTAGACTAAACAAGTAAGAATTTTCAAGACAAAAATAAAATTTTTCTGGGAACAAAAATATTTCCGAGGAAAAGACGAAATAGACACTATTCACCTGACGAAATCCTAAGGGTTAGGGTTTGAATAACCTAAGCCTTTCCGAGATTTCGGTATGTCAAAATGACATTCAGTCGAAAGATTTGACAATAATATATCGTGAAAAGTTAAGTAAGGCGATAAAAGTTTTTCTCGAAAAACATGCAGAAATAAGACGAAATAAAAACGACGAAAAGTACTGTTATGTGGCTTTCATTCGTTTAACTATGTTAGGGAAAAACGTGAAGGGAAACGCTTAACGTCAAAAAGCGTTCTTCAGTTTTTCAGAGATCCGAAGAATGCGTAAAAGTTAATCGGTAAAGAAAAGACGAAATATCCAAAAATATTTAGATTCCAAGAATAGCAGTTTTTGAACTACCGAACGAATCCCGAAAGACGGAACCACGAAGCTTCTTAAGGAGGTTTAGTAAGGAGGTGTGAATAGTAACTTTGGGGGCAAAATGACTATTTTTCCCCTACCTTATTTTTTTATAAAAGGAGAGCTTAACTCATTTGTTGGTGATTTTGAAAATTACCAACACTTGAGAGAGAGAGAGAGAGAGAGAGAGAGAGAGAGAGAGAGTTCGGATGGGAAGGAAAAGGAGGAGGAAAAGCTAGCTGGTGTGCAAACTTTGTCCAACGATAGTAGATTAAAGAAGAAAGGTAATCCAAAACTTAACTTCTATATAATATTTCTTTAAGTTTTATATGTTCAAAACATAACTTTATGAGAATAGAAGTAAGAGATGTTAAGAATGATTTTATATGGTTGAAATCATGAGAAAATGAAGAAATAAGAATTAGAAGTTTAGTTTATAAATTTCTTAAGGAAGTATGAATTTCGTAATGAATTTGAATGATCCAAATGAATCATATGTTCAATTCTATTGAATTAGTAAGGAATGGTGTTTTATAACACCAAATTCCAAGAAAAAGTGAAGTCATAACAAAAATATCGATTAAAAATGAAGAGCGAACGAAGAACGCGAAGAACACGTGAAGAACATCAAGAACGTTGTTGATGGACAAATTTAAAACCATCGTATTATAACTTGTTATTGATAGACAAGTTTAAAACCATCACGTATAAGTTAGTTACTTATTTCTTGGTTAGGAACGGTAGAAACGTTCATGAAGAACGTATTAAACTTAGCTATAACGAAGTTATGGCAAAAAAATTATAAAAGACGAATGAGTAGTAGAAAGTATGTAAATAAACTTGAAGGTGTAGGGTTTTATAAGAATATAAGAGAACATAGAAAGTATGAGTCGTGGACTCAAGAACGAACAAGTTTCGAGTTCGGATGACCGAATTACGGACAAACAAACGAAGAGCGCTAATAACATAAAACGAATGAAGGATGAAGATTAAGCCAATTGAATGAAAAAGTAACAGATTCGGAATGAATTTCTATCGGGGAAAATGAAGTACATAAGATAAGGAAGAGAGTGGCTTTGGAATAACCTCGTTTCGAGTTATAACGAAGGAGTTATGAGATTGTGAAGTAAGCGTCTCAAACCAGTGCAACACTTCGAAAATTTTTTAGAAGTTTAGGCTTGTACCAGCAGCCACAAGAATGCCTTAGAGGCGGCGCCCAACAACACCAAATTTTGGAAGGAAGTTACTAGAGAGTGAAATTGCAAAATACGAGGAAAAGAGAGAAGGAAGGTGGCGCCCGCAACACCGCAATCGAGGAATGCGTTCTTCGAGACTCACATCATGTCATGAAAGCAATAACAAAGGAGGGTGGCGCCGCAGTGCCGGTGTAGGGCAAGGCTCAGAGAAGAGCTTTTAACTGCTCAACACTTGGGGAAAGTGTAAGGGAAGATAAAGAACATATTGTTCACCTAAAGTAACACTTAATCAAGTGACTTAAATCTTTATAAAGGTTGAACAAAAAGATTGAACGAGATTAAAAGATAAAGAATGTGAACGCAACGCTGTTGCGATGAACGATTGGTCTTAGCATACAACGAATTGTATGGCTTCGACATTAAGAAAAAGTAATGAACGTGTGGTTCTTGTAATGGATAACGAAAGTAGTAAGTAAGATATGAATTATCAAGAAAGTTGTAACGAACGGTAATAAGATTAATGGAAGCCGAATGTGAGTCGGATGGAGAATTTTAGATTGAAATGTAAGCGTTAAACACTTTAACCGATGTGAAGGATGAATGTACGCGAATAACTTATGATCGTTCTGAGTATACAAAAGATTGTATGATTAGACTATAAAGAATGAATCCTGAGGTATGGCATTTAGTTGCCAGAAAGCCATAAGGAATAAGAAATTGACTTAACGAGCATTATAGTTTAATGGTTCGGATAAGTTAAGATAAAGTTAGGTTGTGGTACAATCATAATCTTTGATGTTGACATATGAGAACTTGGCTAAATAATTCTTTCAGAGAGCGGAGATATATACGAAACTGGAAACCGATCTAACTCATTGTGAAAGATAGTGTAGATGAGACGGGAACTTGTTTGTTGGTTGTTTGTGGGAAACCACTCAGAATACCATATGGACTACTAGCAGAGACACGATGTGTGCTAAGTCCTAGAAGAGTATAAGAAGAACATAAGAATGCAAATCATCAAAGATGAATAATGTATGAGTAAGACATCTTTGTATGTCATGATGCCATAAAGCGGTAAAGAAAGTTATCGCATAAACTTAGATTATAAGAACGCGAACCCTAAGAAGTAAAGTTAATTAAACCAATGCATAAGTCAAATATGTGGCTAATTGGTTCATGTTATTTTTCTTATGTGATATATAAGAATTGGAATGAGCAGTTCAGCGTAAACTATAAGCTGTAACTGTACGTAAGGCAAGTTTTCTAACTTCATTCATATTCTAAATGAATGCTAGTTTCTTAAACTTCTCAGATGTTGAACTTGAGAAGTTCTGTCTATGTACGAATGTGTGATATTTGTACAAAGTTGTAGAACTTATGAGGCCTTGTGCCATAATTTGAACACTTCGGTGTTTCTATAAGATGAATTGTTCTGTGATTGAACTGTTCAATATGAGAATGTTCTGGTTATACATGAACCGTTTCTTTTAAGTCTGTGCTAATGATTCTAGCCGGATAGGATGTGTATGACAAAGGTAGAAGAATGAAAGTATTTCAAAGTGAATGTGACTAATGATTTAAAATGATAGAAATCAGAGTTTATTCCTATTATTCAAGCGGCTTCATAACCTTTGTTCGGTTATCAAAGTTCTAAGGGAATGTTTAAACTCTTAAAGTTGTTTACTCAACAGCTATGACTTGCTGAGCAATTGAATGCTCACCCTTGCTTTAAATGAAAAACATTTTCAGCATATGAGTAGAAGAACTTAAAGATCCCATAAAGATCAAGCTGATCAGTATCCAGAAAAAGTGCCCTACATTAGATAAATGAGCGTGAAGATCAAGCGAAGACTTGTAATGTAGAATAGTTTAATTAAACTATAGACTAGTTTAATGAACTGTTATGTATCATTGGTGGCGAATGAAAGTTACTCGTGTAAGATGTAAAGAATAATGTAATTATCATTATTTGTAATGAACAAGATTATAAGGTATTAGAACCTGGGAATTGAGAATGTCTATTATTATATTTCACTGTATAATGATATATGTTTTGAAAAATGATGTACTCGTGATGCACGGAATCCGGGTGTGAAGATAGACCGATTTTGGGGCACGACATATTCTACTAATTTCAAGGAGTATAGAAGCAATACTTAACTAAATGAGTGCAGAATTCAGAATCTGAAACAAAATAATATTACTTACATACATTAGAGTATGGAAAAAAAATATTATTTCATACGAATATTGAAAAAAATAATATCCCTTACCTTAAAAGGAGAGTATTTCTGACTGGTAGAGCGAGGATATTCTTGAAGAAAACTTGCACTATTTTCTACACTCAAAGCTTCCTTAAACTCTAAAGAAATACGCTTAATATTATAGAAGAAGAATTCTCTGATTCTAGTGTGATTTTCAATTCTAAACTAAGCATCCTATTTATAGGAAAATGGCAGGATACTATTTGAATTTAAAAAATCACGGGTGAACAGTAAGGAAATTCACGGGCGCTTCTACGGCCGAATCGTTAAAAAATTTCTATTTTACTATGCTGGACTATGCACACACTATGCAATACTATGCAACACTATGCAGTACTATGTATAATAAAATATAATATATTCTATTTTACATAAAAAAACAAAACTTATATATATATATATTCCACCCACACACACCCCTTCACACACACACACACACACACACACACACACACACACACATACACATATATATATATATATATATATATATATAAAACTGAGATAATTTTCTACCGATAATTTTTAAAAATGGGTAAGTGGGGGTCCATATAATAAGCCAAATTTACAACAAATCCTTCAATAAAAATCCCTCTATTTATCTCAATTCACTTGGCTTCTCAAAACACATTTTTAATAACATTTATTCATCATTAATATTATAACTCGCAATATTAACAACTATATCATTCCCAGGAAGAGGGGGTTTTCTGATACAGACTTCTCCATATTGGTGTGCAATTAGGTGACCAAACTCATTTCCTCGACAGAACATTCTAGACATCGTCAATAATGCAAATAATAATATGAATAACTTTGTCGTCTCAATTATTGATTTAATAGTATAAAATATTATACAGATGATATTGTGACAATAATTGAATCAATAATGTGAGATACTGTGCAGAAATTAGTGTGGCAATAATTGAGTATAACCGAGTGACTTCTCACGTAAGCATCAATAATCAAAGAAACTGTACAATACTGTGTGCTACTATGCAACTATGCGTATTACTGTATTTTTATCATCGGATATTTCAACAGTTTTAACGGTAAAACTTTTGCTGTTATTTTTATAAAAAGTTATTTTTGTCATTTTCTAACTCCGACAGTAATTCTGTTGTGGGGTCGATTAAATGATTATGTCGTCGTACGAATATTCCCTGATAAATGAATATTCCCCGACCAAACGAATATTTTATGATAACTTGCTTACTTTGCAAAGTTTGTAAATATTACCCACAACTATAACATTATATCAAATACACACCTTATTACTCAAAATGATATTTAGAGAAAATTAAATCTTTATTCATAAAAGTTGGGATCTTACAACCTCCCCTTCTTATGAAATTTTTTCCTCAAAATTAGTGTACATACTTGGTATGTCGAAGATGTGAGGATACCTTGATTTCATTTCAAATTCTAACTCCCGGGTCATTTCCTCAATATCATGGTTTCTCCACAAAACTTTGACTTGAGGTATAACCTTAGAGCATAGAATATGTTCCTTCTTATGCAAGATTTTAACAGGTACCTCTTCATACGTTAAATCTTCCGCTATCACATCTAGTTCTAATTCAATAATGTGGTTCGGGTCTTCCATATATTTACGTAACATAGATATATGAAAAATGTTATGAATATGAGACATACTTGGTAGTAAGGCGAGTCTATAGACCACCGTTCCTACTTGGTCGAGGATTTCAAATGGGCCAAGGAATCGAGGATTGAGCTTTCCTCTCTTTCCAAATCTCGTAACCCCTTTCCATGGAGCAACACGTAACAACACATGCTCTCCAACATTGAATTCCACATCCCTTCGATGAAGATTAACATAACTCTTTTGTCGATCTTGTGAGGTTTTTATACGTTGTCGGATCATTTAAATCTTTTCTGTTGTCATGCGTACCAATTCTGGTCCCAACTACTTTGCTTCACCCACCTCGTCCTAGCATACTGGAGAACGACACATACGTCCATACAACGCCTCGAATGGAGCCATGCCTATGGTTGCTTGATAACTATTATTATAGGAGAATTCCATTAATGACAAAAACTTGTCCCAACTTCCTTTGAAGTCAAGAATACAGAGTCTTAATAGATTCTCAAGAGTTTGAATAGTCCTTTTCGACTGCCCGTCCATTTGAGGATGATATGCCGAACTGAATTATAAATTTGTGCCCATAGCTTTATGCGAACTAACCCAAAATTGTGAAGTGAATCTTGGGTCTCGATTTGAAACTATGGATACTGGCATACCATGCAGTCTTATAATCACATTTATGTATATACGAGCAAGACGTTCAAGTAAATAAGTTTCTCGTATAGGTAAGAAATAAGAAGACTTGGTAAATCTATCAACAAAGGCCCAAATTGCATCTATGCCTTGAGAAACCTTTGGAAGACCAGTAACAAAATCCATGGTAATGTGCTCCTATTTCTATTCTAGAATTTCAAGTGGTTGCAATGGACCTATTGGCACTTGATGCTCCACCTTGACACGTTGATAAGTTAAACACCTTGAGATAAGCTCCGCTATCTCTCTCTTCATATTCCTCCACCAAAGTGCATATCAAAGATCAGGATACATTTTGGTACTCTAAGGATGGATTGCAAATGGTGTGTTGTGCAACTCCATCATGATTTTAGGAACACAAAGTCTAGAGTTGACTCAAAGTATTCCTTCTTCATCAATTCTTGCTTCCAGAATAGCACCTTCTTGCACTTTCTCCTTCATATGCATCAGCTCTAGGTCTATAGCTTGAGCAACTTTAACTTTATAGATTAAAGTCGGTTCTACTCATATATTTGACATCATCATGTGGGTCACTGCAGTCTTTAACTCTATCTCCATCCTTTGTAAGTCATACAAAATGGGCCTTTGCGTTGACAATATCACACTCATACCCGTACATGATATTCTACTCAATGAGTCAGCTACCACGTTCACTTTTCTAGGATGGTATTGAATGGTATGATCATTATCTTTCAATAGCTCTAGAAAACGTCGTTGCCGCATATTGAGTTCATTTTGGGTGAAAAAATATTTGAGGTTTTTATGATCCATATAGATCTCCACTTTTTCCCCATATAGGTAATGCCTCCAGATTTTAAGCACAAAAATGATAGTTGCCAACTCTAGATCATGAGTAGGATAATTCCTCTCATATTCTTTGAGTTATCATGAGGCATAGGCTATGACTTTCCCATGTTACATGACAACACATCCTAACCCTCTGCCTAAAGCATCGCTGTAGATGACAAATCCTTTCGAACCAAATGGTATTGTTAGAACAGGTGCTGAAATGAGTCACTTCTTGAGTTCTTGAAAACTCTTCTCACATTTCTTGCTCCAACCAAATTTTGTATCTTTTCTAGTCAGCTAAGTTAATGGAGTGGTGATTCAAGAAAACCCTTCCACGAATCTCTGATAATAACCAACTAAACCCATGAAAGCTACGTACTTCGGTTACTGACTTAGGTTTCTCCCAGCTTTATATTGCTTCAATCTTTTCTAGGTCAACAGATATTCCGTGATTCGATATCACGTACCCAAGGAATGCTACTTCCTCAAGCCAGAACTCGCATTTCTTCAACTTGGCATATAGCTTGTTTTCACGAAGCGTTTGGAGTATCAGCCTCAAGTGATGCTCATGATCTTCACGGCTTTTGGATTATACGAGGATGTCATCAATAAAGATAACAACAAAATGATCCAAATATTCTTTGAATACTCGGTTCATCATATTCATGAAGGCAGCAGGAGCATTAGTTAATCCAAAAGACATAACTAGGAATTTGTAATGCCCATACCGAGTTCTAAAAGCAGTCTTTAGAATGTCATCAGTTTTAATCTTTAACTGTTGATATCCAAAATGAAGATTGATCTTTGAAAACAATTTGGCACCTTGCAACTGGTCAAATAAGTCATCAATGCGAGGCAACGGGTACCTATTTTTGACAGTGACATAATTTAACTCCCGATAATCAATACAAAGTCGTATACTTCCATCTTTCTTCTTTATGAATAGAACAGGAGCACCCCAAGGAGACGTACTAGGAAGAATAAACTCAATGTCTAATAATTCCTGTTGTTGGGTTTTTAACTCCTGAAGTTCAATAGGAGCCATTCGATACGGGGTTTTGGAAATGGGTTTTTTACCGGGTTCAAGGTCAATACAAAACTCAATTTTACGCTGTAGGGGTAGGCCAGGAAGTTTTTCAGGGAATACATCAGGAAATTTATTAACAATAGAAATATCATTCAAATCTGACATATTTTTTTAAAATCCGTGACATGGGCTAAGAAAGCTTGACATCAATTTTTCAATAAACGAATGGCTTTATGGCTTAATATAACTGTGATTGACTTTAGTGGTTTGGTTACTTGAATTCGCATAATAGGTTGGTTAGGAATATGAAAGCTAACAACCTTAAGAAAATAATCAATTTTAACATGATGAGTAATTAACCAATCAATCCCTAAAATCACATCAAATGCAAGTATTTTCAAAGAGATAAGATTGACAGGTAATGTGAGGGTGCCATTTGAATCAAACAAGATTTATAAACAGTGGATGTAATGAAGGTTTCTCCCAATAGAGCTTCAACAGATAAGTCAAAGTCTAATTTCTTCGGAGTTAAATTTAAACGTTGAGTGAAAGTAGGAGAAATAAAAGAATGGGTAGAACCGGTATCAAATAAGGTATAGACTTCACAAAAGTTTATGATTAGCTTACCCGTGATAACCTCATTCGGGTTCCTCATTTTTTGGGACGTTACGACAAACGCTCTTCAATGAACTACCAACATTGACTTATTTGGGACGGCCTTTAGTGTCTCCATCCCAGTTGGACTTGACTTTACTACATAACAAAATCGGGCAAAGTGACCTTCTCTTCTACAATTGTAACACGCTTTGGGTTGCTGTGTACAGTTTGGACTGATACGTCCCTCCCCTCTGCATTTGTAGCATACGACTGGTGGTCGTTCTCCTTCCTTGAAAACGGGTGCTGATGCTATTGTCTTTCCATCATTATTGAACCTTCTCTACTTAAAATTTCCACTAAAATTATCTTGGCCATGATTACCACCAAAGTGGTTACCATTTCAAGCATGTTGATTTCCTCCACGTTTGTTGTCACCGCTTCGATGACTACTACCACTGGTATTATCGTTTTGCCGGTTGCTATCTTTTGGTTGGCCTGACTCATTATAACGCTCCAATAACTGATCCATATTCACATTATCTGAATACAAGTAAAGTTTGTGAGAAATGAGGTATTGACGTATTTTGAGTTTCAAACCTCTTAGAAACATTCGTGTCATACGCTCCTCATTATCTACCAAATGGGATGCAAACCGGAATAACTCCATAAATTTAGCCTCATATTGCAATAAGGTCATATTGTTTTGCCCTAGCTTGATGAATTCTACATCCTTCATGTGACGAATACTTTCAGGAAAGTACTTGTCGTTGAATAATTCTTGGAACTTCTCCCAAGATATCTTGATCGGCTACAAGGAAAGTGATCGTTTCTGATTTCCACCAATGGTGGTCTGCCTCTCCTCGCAATATGAAGGTGTCAAAGGGAACCTTTTGCTCCTCGGAGCATCCCAAGACATCAAATATCTTGGTGATCTGCTAAATCCACGTCTCTGCCTTAAGTGGTTCTGGCTTTCCCAAAAACTTCGGTGGTCCCAGCTCCTTGAATTGCTTAGCAGTGACCATCCGTGAGTTGCCAGGAGTCTCTCTCGCCTGATGTTGCATGAATTGCAAAAAGCCTCTGAACATCCCATCATTCATCATTTGGTAGGTGTTGTTGTTTATCTAAGGATTATTGCCTTCCTGATGCACATTATCCTAGTTATTGATCATCGGTGACTCAACGATCTCATGTGCTCCATTGCTTATCTCAACATTTTTAGATGTCATTTTCAAACACTGCCACGAAATAAGGTTTAATTGACATGCCACATATTATCCCTATATTCTGACCAACCAATTAAATAACAAATAAACTTAGGTAGGTCATACTAGCGAAGGATTTACCCGTCTCTCCCCTCCTAGTTCTAGCCTCAAATCTCAACTAAGGATCATATCCCTAAGCTTTGATACCAACTGTGGCACCCCCAAAATAGGTATACATCACCAATTATGAGTCGCCAAATAAATGGTACATAACTTTAATACAAACTTCATTTATATAATATGACAAAACATAGCTGAGAGTTTTAACACGAATATTATCTCGTAGACAATATCTGAATTCAAATGGAGTCCTCATTACAATTATTATCACATTATTTCATAGAATAGTGAGGACTACTATAACCACCATCTTGGACCATCACTCCATTCCCCGACTAGTCCCAGCTATATTATCTTTTCCTGAAGAGAACAATGAAAGCAAAGGGTGAGCTCAAATACCTTAGTAAAGAATATTATGACTAAGATAATGCAGAATAAATTATTGTCAGCCTTCAATAGTGTTCAACTGATAGAATACAATAGACAACAAGTTTAACTGCAGCGAAATAAACAATCCATTAAAAGAGTCAAGTAAAGTATAAAATCTACTATCTTCTATGATTTAAAAGTTCATCATCAATATTTTATTGATGTAATACAGCTCAATAAATAGTCCACATCATCGAATTATCCATACACTACGGGCCACGGATATTCGTTAGTATCACTAGTGGTCATTATCATGCCAACAACTGTCCATCAATGCAGTACGGGTCAATGAGGACTTTTACCACATCATTTGTAATATTATAGTTCATGATTATACCGATACATAGTCATAATCATACCAATCAACAATCCATCTATGCACTACGGGCCAAAGATGACTTTCATCACAATATAAGCATGAGGATGATGACAATGATATAAGAATTCAATTAAGTGAAAGCAAGGATAAATTTTAAAGATTTATAATTTAATTTATCCAGAATTAAATAATGTCCAAATTGTCAACATGATACTGCTTTGAGGAGTAAAATTCAAGAATAATATTGTATCAAAGATAATTTGGACAGAAAAGAAATTAATTTTTGTCATGAATAGTACCTCGGGTGCATAGTACCTGAGTGAATAATTCCCCGTGAATAGTATTTTGGGAATACTACCCCATAAATAGTACCCCGACATGAAATGATTAAAATTTAACAAGAATGTTCAAAAATATATTTTCGTGAAAAGATACTCGATGAAGCGCAATTTTCAATGACATTCTACTAATTTTAAGGAGTATAGAAGCAATAATTAACAAAATGAGTGTAGAATTTGGAATCTGAAATGAAATAATATTACTTACATACTACAAAGTATGGAAGAAAATATTATTTCTTACAAATATTGAACAAAAATAATATCCTATACCTTAAAAGGAGAGTATTTCTGACTGGTAGGGCGAGGATATTCTTGAAGAAAACTTGCACTATTTTCTACACTCAAAACTTCATTAAACTCTAAAAAAATATGCCCAGTATTATAGAAGAAGAATTCTCTGATTCTGGTGTGAATTTAAGTTCTAAACTAAGCATTCTATTTATAGGAGAATGGCAAGATATTATTTGAATTTAGAAAATCACGGGTGAACAGTAAGGAAATTCACGGGTGCTTTTTCGGTTGAATCTTTAAGAAAATTTTGATTTTACTATGCAACTCGATACACACACTATGCAATACTATGCATAATAAAATATAATATATTCTATTTTATATAAAAAAATAAAACTTATATAATATATATATATATGTAAGATCGCAACTTTTATGAATAAAGATTATTTTTGTCTCGAAATATATTTTAAAATATTATGGTGTGGATTTGATATAATGTTATAGTTTTGGGTAATATTTACAAATTTTGCAAAGTAAGCAAGTTATTATAAAATATTCGATTGGTCGGGGAATATTCATTTTAATAGGGAATATTCATACGATGGCAAAATTATTGGTGGACCCCACAACGGAAGTATTGTCGGAGTTAGAAAACTACAGAAATGTCTTTTTATAAAAATAATGGCGAAATTTTTACCGTTAAACTGTTTAAATACCTGGTGGTAAAAGTAGAGTAATATGTGTGGTTGCATAGTAGCACACGGTATTGATTATTGATGCTTACGTGAGAAGTCACTCAGTTATACTCAATTATCGCTACAAGAATTGGGCTTTGATAATATCTCTCATATTATTGATTCAATTATTGTCATAGAATCATCTGCATAATATTTTATATTTTTAAATCAATAATTGAGACGACAAAGTTATTCATAGTATTATTTGCAATATTTATGATGTCTAGAAAGTTCTGTCGAGGAAATATGTTTGGTCACCTAATTGCGCGCCAATAGGGAGAAATCCTTATCGGAAAGCCCCTTCTTTCTTGAGAATGATCTGGTTGTTAAATATTGTGAGTTATAATATTAATGATAAATAAGTTTGTGTTGATTAAAGATGAAATTGATATTTCCGTTGTGTTGGGAATATTAGTGTTAGTGGAAATCGTCATTTATTTCGTTAATAATTGATTTATGGAGGTTAAATTGACTAATCGAGTAATTAATTTGATAAATGAGCAATTAATTGCTATTAGTTCACATGCATATAACTATTTATTCACATGAATGGAACTATTGATTTACATGATGTACTATTAAGGGAGGTGGTGCAAGTTTGATAATACTTATAGGACTAAATTAAAAATTGAGGAAAAGATGAAGGTACTATACTGTAATAATTCGAGCCCCAAAACGTGCAATTATCAAAACTATATTTTCCTATAAATAGAAGCTCATTCTTCTTTCAATCTCACCAATTCACTAAGACTCACATGAGAAATTATAGAGAGAGAAGCTATAGAGAGAAAGAAGAAGAGTAGTCTGCTACTTCACTATTCCATTATCCAGTCTTCTTCTAAGGTAAGGGGTATTATTTATTTCATATTCGCTTACGATATTATTTTTCGTATTCATAAGAAATTTTATTTCGTTCAATATTCGCAAGAAATATTATCTTTGTTTAATATTCGTAAGGAATATTATCTTCATTCAATATTCGTAAGGAATATTATTTTTGTTCAACAGTTGTAAGGGATGTTATTTTTGTTCAATACTCATAAGAAATAATATTTTCTTCCATACTCTGTAGTTTGTAAGTAATATTATTTTGTTTCAGATTTCGAATTCTACACTTATTTTGTTAAGTTTTGGTTTCTATACTCCATGAAATTAGTAAAATATCCTTGATATTTGTGTTTCATCCAGTATCTTTTCAAGAAAATATTATTCTAAGCATTCTTGATAAGTTTTAACTTTTTCATACTAGGGTACTATTCCTGAAGTACTATTCATGGGACACTATTCACTCGGGTACTATTCACCTTGGGTGTGAGACCCCAAATTTTATGAATAAAAATTTAAATTTCTCAAATTTTTTTTTTCAAAATTATGGTGTGGATTTGATATAATGTTATAGTTGTGGGTAATATTTATAAATTTTGTAAAGTATGCAAGTTGTTATATAATATTCGATTAGTCGGGAAATATTCGTTTTAACAGGGAATATTTGTACGACGGCACAATCATTGGTGGACCCCACAACATATTTATTGTCGGATTGAGAAAACGACAAAAATATTTTATGAAAATAAAGGCGGAAGTTTTACCGTTAAAATCATTGTTGAACTACTCTAAGAGTAAACTACATGTCGCTGCGGTCGCATAAGTAGTACACTGTATTTATTATTGATGCTTACGTGAGAAGCCACTCGGTTTGATCAATTATTGCTACGATAATTGTTGCATAGTATCTCATGTTATTTGATTCAATTATTGTCAATATTTTATATATTATTAAATCAATAATTGAGATGACAGAGTTATTAATATTATTATTTGCAATATTAACGATGTCTAGAACTGCCAAGGAGAGGTTTGGTCACCTAATTCATGCTACTAATAGGAGAAATCTTTATTGAAAGCCCCTCTTTCCGGAAACGACACCGGTCGATTAATATTGTGAATTATAATAATGATGATAAATATTGTTAAATATATTGAGGTGTCTTTTATGAAGTCACTAAGTTTATATATACATTATATATATAAAATTTTTATTTTATTAGTATTATTAATGTAATAAAATGTAAAAGTTTTTATATAAAATAGAATACTTTTATAAAGTTATTTGTTTTATTAGACAATAATTAGAATATATTATATTTTATTATACATAGTGTTTTAGATAGTAAAATCTTTTTATATAACATGTAATACTTTTATAAAGTTGTTTGTTTTATTAGACAATAATTAGAATATATTATATTTTATTATGCATAGTGTTTTGCATCGTGTACTGCATAGTGTTTTCAGTGATAGTAAAATCTTTTTATATAAAATGTAATACTTTTATAAAGTTATTTGTTTTATTAGATAATATTTAGAATATATTATATTTTATTATGATAGTGTTTTGCATAAGGCTCGTATAGTGTTTGCATAGTTAAATATTTTTATATAAAATAGAATATTTTATAAAGTTATTTGTTTTATTAGACTATAAATAGAATATATTTTATTTTATTTAAAAAATATTTGTTTTATTAGAATATTTTATTAATACTGTATAGTAAATCAATATGGATCGTCTGCTTAAAAAGCAAATCGATTTGGACCGCTCATGAATTAGTTACTATTTAGTCCATTCTCCTATAAATAGAAGCTCATTCCTTCATTATTTCTTACGAATTCACTGAAACTCTAGAGAGATAAACTATAGAGAGAAAGAAGAAAAGTATTCTGCTACCTCACTTTTCCAATATCCAGCTTATTCTAAGGTAAGGGTATTATTTCTTTCAGATTCATGAAGAGAACTTCATTATTCCATTCTTTATTATTTTGTTGGAATAACTCAGATATCGCTGGCTACCATATACTTGGTGAAATTCTTATGTTATTTCATTCTTTATTATTATGTTGAATAACTCAGATATGCCAAGTACCGCATACATGGTGAAATTCTTTTTATTCCATTCTTTATTATTTTATTGAATATCCCGCTTGCATGCGTATTACGCCTCGACCGTTCCATTAATTATTATTCTCGCCGAATAATCATTCGTGCGCGATCTATCGCATGCATGGTGATTTCGTTGTTATTCCATTCTTTATTATTCTGGTTGGAATATCCTGTTTGGTGTAAATTTTTCCGACTGGTTCCGTTTCATCATTATTCGTCGAATATCATGTCTATGCATTTACGTATGACCCGATTCCATTCTTTATTATTCTGTGGGAATAACTCCGTGCATGCGCTTTATCGCACGCATGGTAAATCCTTCATTATTCCATTCTTTATTATTCTGCTGAATAACTCGCCTCATGTGGATTACCACATGCATGGTGAATGATCTTTTGTATTCATTCCTTATTAAATTGTGAAAATGATCTTTATACGTGGATTACCGCATGGCGGGCAAAAATCCATTTCTAGTTTCATATATTCTATTATACTCAGTTGGTTAAAGTTTTGACTTCTATACTCCATGAAATTAGTGGAATATCCTTGATATTTGTGCTTCATCCAGTATCTTTTCATGGAAATATTCTTCTGAGCATTCTTGAATTTTACTCTACAAAGCAGTATCATGTTGACAATTTGGACGTTATTGAATTCTGGATAAATTAATTCTTGAACTTGTTTTATTGGATTCTTATATCATTGTCATCATTCTCATGCCTATATTATGTTGAAAGTCATATGTGGCCTGTTGTGCATAGATGGACTTGGTATAATTATGACCAGGGATTATTCGGTATAATCATGACCGTAATATTACAAATGATGTGGTAAAAGTCCTCATTGGCCCGTAATGCATTGATGGACAGTTGTTGGCACGATCATGACCATTGATGAATACACAAATATCCTTGGTCCGTAATGCATGGATAATTTGTGGTAGTGATACTAATGAATATATTTGGTCGTAGTGCAGGGATGATGTGGATTATTTATTAAGCTGAGTCTCAGCGATAAAAGCGATGAAAAACTTTTTTAAAATCATAAAAGATAGTAGATTTTATTCTCTACTTTACTCTTTTAATGGATTGCTTGTTCCACTGCAGTTAAACTTGATGTTTGTTATATTTTATCAGTTTAACATTGTTGAAGACTAATGATAATTAATTTTACATTATCTTAGTCATAATATTTCTTAATGGGCTAGTTGAGCTCACCCCTTTCTTTCACTGTTCTCTTCAGGAAATGAGAACGTAGTCGACTAGCTCGGGGAATCAGAGTAACTGGTCCGTATGATAGCATTAGTAGTCCTCACTATTCTGTTAAATAGTGTGACAATAAATGTAATGAGGACTCCATTGAGTGTGGGTATTGTCTAGATGACAATATTCTTATTAAAACTCTCATTTTATGTTTTGTCGTATTTTACACGACAATTATATTATTAAGTTATATTTGTAATCTGTACCATGTATCTGGCGACTCAGAATAGGTGATGTATACCTATTTTGGGGGCGTCACATGGGATACTATTCATGATAAAAAAAAATTGATTTCTTTTCGGTCCAAATAATTGTTGATACAATATTATTCTTGAATTTTACTCCACAAATCAGTATCATATTTACAATTTGGACATTATTGAATTCTGGATAAATAAAATTATAAATCTTTAAAGATTTATCCTTTACTTTTTTTAATTAAATTCTTATATCATTGTCATCATCCTCATGCTTGTATTGTGATGAAAGCTATATGTGGCTTACGTGCATATATGGATTATTGATTGGTATGATTATGACAAGGGATCATTCCGTATAATCATGACCTGTAATGTTACAAATGATAAAAGTCCTCATTGGCCCGTAGTGCATTGATGGACAGTTCTTGGTATGATCATGACATTGGTAAAAACATGAATATCCTTGGCCCGTAGTGCATGGATAATTCATGGTTGTGTTACTAATGAATATCCTTGGCCCGTAATGCATGGATAAGTTAATGATGTGGATTATTTATCAAGCTAAGTCTCAGCGATAAAATTGATGACAAACTTTTTAAATCATAGAAGATAGTAGATATCATGCTCTACTTTACTCTTCTAATCGATTGCTTGTTCCGCTGCAGTTAAACTTGATGTTTATTATATTTTATCAGTTTAACATTGTTGAAGGCTAACGATAATTTATTCTGCATTATCTTAGTCATAATATTTCTTACTGGGCTAGTTGAGCTCACCCTTTTTCTTTCATTGTTCTCTTCAGGAAATGAGAACGTAGTTGGGACTAGTCAAGTGTGACGCCCCTAAATTCGGGTATCTTCCAACCCGACAGATGGTGCTACACTGTACTCATAACTATACAATCATTCCATTGAAATACAACATAATGAATGTAATTACTATCTTCTTATTACAATCAAAGTATAATCATTCCCAAGTTCATAAACCTATTACATAATTCGTTGTTCATAATGTATAATACATACAAACATACTAATCTATTACACGATGGCTAAGTATCCATCTTAGCCTTGCCCTTATCTCTCTTAGCATTCTCAGTACGTTCATCCTTAACTGCAATCATATAATTCACGCAAGAAGTGATCATAACAAGCTCAGCAAGTTTTAACAAAGGATAATAGTAATACCACATTCGTGAATTATATGACTATTCATACATAACTGAACAGATAGTTGTGAAGTATTATGAAACCATAATACTTTAACATTTCATATCCTAAATTCCCAAAGTATAGAGTAGATTAAGAATTACAACCTACGATAGACCATGAACAGTAGCTTTCTATTTTCATACTTGAAAAGGATATCACAAAGACTAGGTTGTACATCCAAGCATTACTTATGAGCACTTCTAGGTGATCAGCCTATAGTACTCTATGTTGATCAACACTCATTCGTTAAACGTATTTACGCTTTAACATTTGGCAAACTTCGTGCCCATCGAATAATCGATGAAAAATACTTTTGTTTGTTCATAGACAAACCTTACCTTCACATCCGTACCAATTACTTGGCATAGGATAACATTAACATTTCTATATAGAAATATATGAATATCAATCAATCTATATCTTATGATTAGTCTAGCCGAGTTAAATCTGCATCGACCCTTTCTTTAAAATCGCCTTCGCAATTCAAAGACAATGAATCACATAAAACTTAGCTAACTTGAAAGTCGAATGCGTTAAAAAACTTGCCTTTCAAATAAGTCTTCAAATAACTTAATCGACCGACCACAAATTTCTTTACGTAATCTACATGATATATTCACATAAAGACATCGTAATTAGCTATCAAACAATTACTCACATTGTTCCTACCAACTTCTTTCTCTTCTATGTCTTTGTTAACTTAATATCATTAATAAAGTTAACTCGACTTATTACCCTTCGTTCTGACTTTATTAATCAACTTACGTCATTAACCAGACTCTATTATCATTGGTGAAATACCAACATTGTTTTCCCGACTAGGGTTTATCAACAACACTTTGTGTTCTTTATTCAAAACTTACTAACATGCATTCAATTCCTAAGTTCAATACCATATACATTAGTATAGGTAGTATAGGAATAGTCTTAGTACATTCATTGATTATATAAACTCAACTCATGTAGGCCTTGGAACAACTGAAGTTCAAAACCTAGCTTTCTAACAAAACCCACGACTTAAGCCCACTTGGCACGGACATTACTAAGCAAGACCGGTGTCATAGCCAGCTTCAAAGATTTCGATACCATCTGGTCCTTGTCTTGCAAGCACGAGACTTCCTTCTATCAGTGGCGCTGCGGTGCCACTTTCCAGTAGCCCATTACATTGTGCCGACAGTCATGTGCGACACATTTAACACTGTTCATGCAACGCGACACTGCACCTCGGCACTGAAAAATTCAAGAGATAAAAATTTTGGTGAGCTTGTCGGATCCATAACTTCTTCGTTATGAGTTAGATTTGGTCTGTTAAAAAGCCTACACATCATAAATGACATACTCTATGCATTCATATAATAACTCGACACTTTCAAATCTGTTAACTCAAAATTAACTATTAAGTTCATTTTCTAAGTGTTCGTAAACGCTAATGAGCGTTCAATGCTCGTTTTCTTTGTTTTAAGTCGGAATCCAACGATTCTTGAGTCCACGACTCTTAAATACCCTATCTCGTGTGTTGACATTGAAAAACAACGTTTTCAAGTCTCACGACAACTTTTGACTACCAATCCGGAATTTCTACGTTTTCGACGTTTAACGTCTATTTCCGTGAAATTCGCCATAACTTCGTTACTAATGTTCTCTAAACCAAATCACATGGAATACTCCATGGACTTCATGTCTAGTTCCTAACCAAGAAAGATGCACATATTAACGTATTGATGGAGTTCAATTGTTTATCAACAATCAATCTCAACAATCAATAATTTCATGATTTTAAGTTATAACAACCCTTATGATTTTAATGATCTCATGACTTATAGAGATTGAATCTATGGTAAGTCATCCTTATTCCACCATACTAGGCATACACCACCCATTTATGATTCTCCATGATAAAAGAAAACCAAAAGAGATGGAATTAGAATTAAGGAATATTACCTTAAGAACTCTTAGGTAATCTTGAAAAACTCTAAGGCAGAGCTTCAAAGTATATTGTTTGCTTGAGTCTAGCTCCTTCTCTCTCTTAAAATATATGTTGGTAACTTGAAAAACCTTCAAATGACCAACTCTAGCTTTCTATTTATAAGCAATTGAAATGGAGGGAAAAATAGGCTTTATCCCCCACCTCTTTACTTTTCAACACTTTGTCACCAAGTAAAATACTTGGTGACCAAGTGATATACTTGTCTTGCACACCAAGTGGACGGCCCACCACCCCATGGGTTGTCCCATGGGTTTTACCCATTCGATGACCCACCGGTTCGATCCACGGTTCAGTTTTCTTGCATTGGGCTTAACCAATCTAATATTGGGCCTTGACTTGGGCTTAACACACTAATCCCTTGGGCTTGCTCATTCAATTGATTGGACTAAACATAATCCAACCCAAATGAATTAACATTAAGTCTTAACTTAATTCCATAATACTAATCGTATTTTATGCGTATAATTCACGTATTCTCTCCGTATAATACTCGTACGATAATCATATTATACTTTGTATTAACTCATCGTATTATACATAGATACTAAATAGTATCCTCCTAGTATAACACACGCTCTAACAATAACGCAATTCCTTCTACGCATTTCATTTCCTTCTCGGAAATCAATATACTCAACCCTTAAGTTTTAAGTCCGCATGCGAAAACTTTGTTTGCCATAAATGAAATATTATTAGATATTTCATCTCGTCTCGATATTCTATCATTACGCGTTTCTCAAAATTTCAAAATAATTCCCCGAACAGATACGGATGAATAGTGTTTTTACGGGAATTTCTTGGAAAACATTTATTTTCGTCTTGAAAATTCTAAACAATTAATTCTAGCACGTAGCCAGATTACTAACCATATAAACACATCCTAGGTCATAGAACGACCTTCACATAGCTTACTCACAAAATAAATCAATTAAATTTATTTAATTCACATAATCAAATAAAAATTTAATTGTCATAAAAATTCGATTTTCCCGGGCGTTACATCAAGGAACGGAGTGATTGTCCGAGATGGTTGTTTTAGCAGTCCTCACTATTTAGTGTGATAATAAATGTAATGAGAATTGAATTTGAGTTTGGATATTGTCTATGAGATAATATTTGTGTAAAAACTCTCAGCTCATGTTATATAATTAAGTTTGTATTTGTATTCAGTACCAGTACCATGTATTTGGCGACCCAAGATGGGTGATGTATACCTATTTTGGGGGGGTCACAAATATATATATATATATATATATATATATATATATATATATTCCACCCCCCCCCCCCACACACACACACACATATATATATATATAATGAGATAACTTTCTACCGATAAATTTGAAAAATTGGTAAGTGGGTGTCCCTATAATAAGCCAAATTTACAACAAATACTTCAATAAAACCCCCTCTATTTATCTCAATTCACTTGGCTTCTCAAAACACATTTTTAATAACATTTATTCATCATTAATATTATAACTCGCAATATTAACAACCAGATCATTCCCAGGAAATAGGGGGCTTTCCGATAAGGACTTCTCCTTATTGGTGCGCAATTAGGTGACCAAACCCCTTTTCTCGACAGAACTTTCTAGACATCGTCAATAATGCAAATAATAATATGAATAACTTTGTCGTCTCAATGATTGATTTAATAATATAAAATATTGTGTAGATGATACTGTGACAATAACTGAATCAATAATTTGAGATACTATGCAGCAATTATTGTGGCAATAATTGAGTATAACTGAATGACTTCTCACTTAAGCATCAATAATCAAAGATACTGTACATGTGACACCCCTAAATTCGGGTACTTCATTCCCACAAGATTTGGTGTTCACTTGATAAAAACATTCATGTCTAACTACCCAAACATAATAAAATTTAACAATAAACCTTCCCATTAAAGGATTACATCAATAAGTTCAATAAAATCTCCCAGGTTATCTAACCTTTAAATATAAACATCAAGTGCGGAAAAATAAATAACTACATCCCAACATTTAAAATAGATTCTGACAATATAAAAGTCAACAGGTTTACAAGTCTTCAACACTTGTTCATCATTCCTTTCCTTTACTGGTGGTAGGTTCATCAACCTTCTCAACTTTAGCTGTGATGGTTATATAAGAAAGAGTGAGCAAACAATGCTCACTTGAAGTGAAAATGAATAAAATATCATAAAAACTACCAAATGAATAGGATCAATAGAATTGAATAATATTCTATATCAATGATAATCAGAAATAGAATTTAAAATATATATCTGAGGATCACAAGAGCACGAACTATGTCCAAAGTTATAAGTATTCTTTGAACTTAAACCTAAATAGTCATAAGACTGTATGGACTTCTCGTACTTAGGGGATCAGCCCTTCGTACAATGTATTGTGCATAAACATCTAAACGCTTACGCGTAAATTATCCCTTGTAATAGGGTTTTTCATCTCAGCATTTAGAATACAAGTCCATACCAAAATAAGTTTGGTTTGGATAAGTTTCAAGGTGATTTAGAGTTTACTGAACATCAACTAATGATTAGTTGAATAAAATGTAATAATAATATGTTATGGAATAAGTCATAAATGAATCAACATTGTATAGTAAGATCATGCTTTAGAAATGAACTAAAAGCATAAACATTGAATCACGTAACATACCGTGCTTGAACAATATTAAGCTTAAGGCTAGAATTTTGTTTAGTAAAGAATTGAGTTATTGAGCATGCATAGTAAATAGCAAATTGAACGATAAAACTTGTTCAACATAAGTATATCAGAATTTAGAAGCTTGCATGCTAAGAAACAAGTTAAAGTAGGAAACCTTCTCAAAGTAAGAGTTAGGTTAAATAGTTTTGAAAGAACATAATTAAATTGTATAAATAGTATTAGGAATAATTTGCTTAATAACAAAAAAGGTAGAGTAAAGAAACTTGCACGATATAATTAGAGTTAAGAAACTTGCACAATCGTAACAATAGAGTTAGAGAACTTGCATACTAAGAAACAAGTTAAAGATAAGAAAAGTTGCCTTGCGTGTAAGCTAAACCGTAATAATTCAATTTACAATATCCTATACACATGTCATTATGACATAATTAGTTACTACATATACTCTGTATACAAATAAGTATTTATTTCATGTATGGATTGGTTTTAATCACATAGTCAAGTCACCTTAGTAATGTAATAACAAAACTCGTTAATTGTTAATAATATTCTCATTTTTAGTACTATAATACCAAAATCACATCTTAACAGTCATAATATTTCACCTTATAAAATAACATACTTTGTGTAATTAAAATACACTTTCTAGCCATTCTCGCTAATTCTATGTTGCGGCTCCTCGGTTTACATCGAGGAGCAGTTATACGACTTCGTCTTTGTATTTACATGCATACTGCATAAGAATGACAACTTTGCATTTACGCTTCATCGATCTTGAGACTTGGCGATGTGGCTATAAGGTTGGTGCTACGGCGCCGAATTACAGTTCTAGGCACGAAGAACAGAAACAAAGCTAATTTGACTTGCATCTTAATTTCTATCACCCAATGTATACATATAGTCACTGTAAATAATTTTCTTCCTTTTTAAACGTAATTAGCATACAATTCGTTGTCTAAATACAAACTCTAACACCACCAATACATATAATCACAAGTTATCAGTTGTATATCAACAATTTAAAAAAAAATTGAATTCACAGAACTTGGAAACATTAATTCTTTTTGTCGTAAAACATATATATATATATATATATATATATATATATTATCAATGTTATAGAACATACCTTCAATTACTTTATAATCCTTGCTAACCACAAAGAAATGCTTGGGAACTCAGAAATCTATTCTCAAGTCTCTCTCAAACTCTATCAATTTCTCTTTGAAAACTTTCTTCTCTTTTCTCTTCTTAGGCTTAAGCCAAATGCTTTTCACGTAAAATAAAATACAAGTCAGGCCAACGCACAAACCCAAACGACTAAAACCGACGTTATAAAAATATAACAATAAGTTACCAGTTACCAAAATTTAATATATATTATTTATATTTTATTTATTTTATTTATATTATTTATTATAATTAAAATTCAAAATTCAAAAGCCACAAGGCTATGTTTGGATAAAACTAATTAAAATAAAGACTTAATATTTTAAGCCTTGTTTGGGTAAATCCATTTAATTTATTTTAATAAATCATTACACTATAGTTTAAAATCTCATATTATTTATTTAGATCCCATATCCAACATTAGTCAAATAAACTAATTACACATACTATATTTTAAATAAATTTTCCACTTAAACAAATATCATAAAATTATAATCTCATTATAATTTTACTTAATAAATTCACATACAATTTTAATTATTAAATTAAAACATAGCATTCCATCTCTAACTATTAAATTAAATTAAATTAGAATATTATCTAATAAAAAAATTTAATTCACAAATATTTACTAACAACAACCACATCAATAAAATATTTATTTCATTCAATAAATATTTTAAATTACAGATAATAAAATCTTGGATTGTTACAATACAATACTGTGTGCTACTATGCAACCACACGTATTACTGTACTTTTATCACTGGTTATTTCAACAGTTTTAATGGTAAAACTTTTGCCGTTATTTTTATAAAAAGTTATTTCTATCGTTTTCTAACTCCGACAGTAATTTCGTTGTGGGGTCCGCCAAATATTGTCCCATCGTACGAATATTTCCTGATAAACGAATATTCCCCGACCAAATAAATATTTTATGACAACTTGCTTACTTTGCAAAATTTATAAATATTATCCACAACTATAATATTATATCAAATCCACACTGTAACGCCCCAGAAAAATCAGATTTTTGAGAATTAAATTTTTATTTGATTATGTGGATTAAATGAATTTAATTAATTAATTATGGGAGTAAGCTATTTGAAGGTCATTCTATGACCTAGACATATCGGAATGTCTTAGTATTTTGGCTACGTGGTAGAATTAAAGTGTTTGAATTTCCAAGACGAAAATAAAAGCTTTCCAAGAAATTTTCCAAAAAACACTATTCACGCATTCTTGCTCGGGAATTATTTTTGAACTTCCGAGAAATACGTAATGATAGAATATCGAGGTGAGATAGAATATCCAATAATATTTCAGTTATGGCAAACACAGATTTTCGCCTGCGGACTTAAAACCTAACGGTTAGGTAAAGTGAGTTCCGAGAAGGAATTTAAATGCGTGTAATGAATTAAAGCAATGATTGTATAATACGTAAGTATTTTATGAAGTAATGAATACGAGTATGATATGAAGTATTATATGAGTAGTTATGAATAATGGTATATCGTATATGAATAAGTATACGAGTAAGAATACGAGATGAATACGTAGATTATACGTTATAAGACTTTAAGCCAAATGTATTGAATTTGTAGAAATGTGTAGGAGATTGTAATGTCCAATTGGGACAATAAAGCCCAATACGAATTAATGTTAAAGCCCAAATGTAGGAATTGTTAAGTCCAATGTAATTTAATGAACAAGCCCAAGTGTTTGTTTAATTGCAAGCCCAATGTATAAGATAAGTTAATTAAGCTAATTGAATGTAAAGCTGAAGATAAGATCCAATGGGTAAAGTTTGATCCATGGGGCAACCCATGGGTGAATTGGTGATCAAGAACTTTGTGTGATGAGCAAGTAGACTTAAGGGTTAAGCAAAGGATAAGTTAAGTAACTTAAAGGCTAAGTAAAGTGCTTATGAGTGATGAGCAAGCAAAGTGCTTTTATGTGATGAACAAGCAAAGGATAAGCTATGTGATTAACAAGTTAACTTAATGGATAAGTAAGTTTGGTGGCCAAGTATATGTGGTGAGCAAGTTAACTTAATAATTAAGTTAAGGAATAGTAAGGAGGTGATTAAGGAGGTGGAGTGGCTTTATGACCATTATACCCTAACTTAGGAAGTCCTATAAATAGGAAGTTTGCTAGCTCATTTGTTAGTTATTAGATTTTCATCCAATAACTTATAGCTTATTGGTTAGAGAGAAAAAGCTACAAAAGCTAGAACAAGTTAGCCTTTGAGAATTCAAGAAGCAAGAAAGAGATTAAAGATTAACCAAGTGATTATCAAGAGTAAGAAATTAAACCATGAATATCTTTCTCTTCCATTGTTAGAGAAGTGGGTAGTGGTAGAACATGTATGCTAAGGAATGATAAGAATGATTAATGAATGGACTTAAGCCGTATAAGTCATGAATAAGTAATTCAAACTTAATTAAGTTATGAATTTATGAAGAGCTTATATGAACTACTCATATATTTACTTTAATAAGATTGTATGTTAATAAGAAGCAAGAATGGTGGTTAAAAGACTTAATCTATAATAAGTCATGAGAAAGGAAGTCATAAGTAGTTTATACTTTTATAAGTTATAAACTCACAAAGAACAAGTAATAAATTATCATGGTTATAAGTTAATGAAGTATGTATGTCAAGATGTTAGTCTGATGGATTGAATCCATTTGAAATGATAAACATATCATAAGAATGAAGTTAAGGCGAAATTTACGAGTTTGGACGATAATCGTCGAATTCGTGAAATTCTCAGAATGGAAGTCGAATTTTGATATTGAGCTTGGAAACTTTGGTTTTTAATGGAGACAAGTCTTATTTGGCATTATAGAGTTGCGGACTCGAGAATGACCGAATTCCGACATAGAACGAAGAAACGAGCGTTAAACGTTCACGAACGTTTACCGTTTTCGTTAAAAATGGACTAATAGGTGAATTTTTAGCAAACAGAGTCAAATAAATAAAATTCTTGCATGAACGCGAAGAGTATGTAATTTTTGAACCGTAGGCTTTTGAACGAGCCAATTCGGACTTATAACGAAGAAGTTATGCGTTCGGGAATTTCGCAAAATTGGAAAACTGTCAAAAAATTTTGAGGAATGAGATCATGCCACGGTCAAGACTCCAGCACAAAAAGCTCCGCTACCGCAACGTAAGGCCGAGACAGGGTACACTACTAACTGGTGCCGCAGTGCGGCCATAGCAAAGGAGACTTGTGCCGCAGCGCCGAGTCCGGACCATACAAACTACTAAGTCACGCCGCGGCGTAACATAAAGAAGGAATGTCGGTGCTGCAGCGCCAGCATTAGGGAAAGTCTAGAGAGGAAAGGTTTTGAATATAAAGGAAAAATAAGTTAATGATAAGGAATCATATCAATGCTAAACCTAATGTAACATCATTAAAAGATGTTTTAAACCTTAAGTATAATACTAAAGGTTGGAGATAAGTCAATTGAATGTGAACGTGAACGGTGCAATACGTGTACTTAACGATCGAGTTTTAATTAATAAACGTGATAACATCAGTAAGCCGTGAAGAATGATGATTAACTAGAAACGAGTTGTATTAATAAAGTAAATCCAAGTAAGACATAGAAGAGAAAGAAGTTGGTAAGAATGATGTAAGTTATAACGATAAGCCGGAACCAATAAATAACAAATCTAATACAGGATTAGATTGAGAAGAAGGGTAAGATTCATTAAGAACCATGTATGTTCATTCATAACCTAATGTGGTATGTTTTGTGGTTATGTGTTGTAGAAACTATAAAGACTCAAGGGAAAAGTAATTTTACTGTAGCAGACGTTGAAGGCAAGTTTTTCTAAATGCTTGTCTAACCTTCATGTTAGCCAGGTTTTTAGTGATTCATGTTATAATACGCATGAATTATTTTACAAAAATATCGATGCCAATTTTAACTCGGCTAGACTAATCTTAATGATTGATTGATTTTTTTACAAGTCTTTCAATATAGAATTGTTAACGCTATCCTACGCCAATTGTTTGGTACGGATTCAAGGTAAGCCTGAGTATGAATAAACAAATGTATTTTTCATCGATTATTCGATGGGCACGCGAGGTTGCCAAAACTTAAACGTACATACGTTTAACAAGATGTAGTGTTGATCAACATAGAGTACTATTGGCTGATCACCCAGAAGTGCTCGTAAGATATACCGGACTTACAGACTTAGAATCAGGTTGTCCTTTTCAAAGAAATTATGAAACGCTCATGGTCTTGAGCCAGAATTTATGTTTTACTGAATATTGTTATTGTAAAATGTTTTGAAGGAAAAGAAGTGCTACTTTGAATTATCGATAGTATTTCATAACTATTGTTCAGTTATTGAAGATATATGATTCCTATGTTTCAAGCATGTCGTTTAAAAGAAATTGTTGTACTTGTTGAGCTTGTTATGCTCACTCTTGCTTGAACCATATGAATGCAGCTAAGACCGAACGAACTGAGGGATCCGACAAGGATAAAGGCAAGACGAAGATGAACGATTAGTTTACCTTGTAATAAACTAGTAAATTATATATATTATAGTATGATGAACAAATAATGTAATGGTTTTAGAACCTGGGGAAGGGATGTAATATTATTAATGTAATAAGAATGTCGTTGATTCACACATTTTGATGTCATTTCAATAGAATGAATGTACAGTTATGAGTACCATGTAGCACCATCTATCGGGTTGGAAGATACCCGGATTTGAGGGCGTCACAAGTTGGTATCAAAGCATTAGGTTATAAAACTTAAGGGGGGAAGAACCTTAGGCTAATAACCTCGTTAAGGAAGAAAAGTCCGAAGGAAGTAAATTCTAGCTTTACTTAAGTTGAATGAGTCAATAAGGTATTGAGTAAACTCAGTACCGAAAGATTTAAAAGATGGAAAGTAACCCTAAATAAATTAAATGTGATTTGTGCTTATACTATTATGTATTACATACTAATCAACATATGTGTTAATATTGGATGTCGATCGATAGCTTGATGTATAGAGATATACATGCGGTGAGCAAAGAAATTGTGAATAGAGTAGAGCCTGTACCTATGCCCGTGGTGGAGGTACCATTAGTGATTCTAGAGGAGTCGGAGATAGAGGAGTACTTTTCTGAGGAAGACTACTCTGAGGGAGATATGGATATAGCGTCATACCTTAGTATGATGAACGATGTGGAGGAAGGGATGGAGGTAACATCGGTTGATACAGTGGTACCCACAAAAGAGTCATCACCTCCAGATGCAATGAGATCATTGTATTTGGAAGTGCTTGACAAGAATGTGCAACTGAGTACAGTTGTGCAAAATTAGAATAAAGAGATTAGTGCTCTTTATGTAGCGAAGGAGTCTGCAGAAGCAGATTTTGAGTCAAAGCATGATGAGAAGGTGCTCATGATAAATAAGGCTAGGGATTATATGAACGAGGTGGTAGAGCTTCGTAAGAAACTGAAGGAGAAGGACCAAAAGATAGCACAGATGTCTTACATCTATGAGAGTGCTCATAAAGATTTCAAGCTTAAAGTTGTTTGTTATTCCATTGAGTCGGGGCAGACTCGACATACTATTAGTCGGGATACTGTAACGAAGATTGCGAATAAGAAATATGAGGACGTTGTTATACATTACTAGAAAGTTAGAGTTATAAATATGTGTGTAGTGACGTAAAACCCTCTTTTGTATAAAAAGGGTAGTCTCTTTGTAAATCCCAACTTTTGAGAAGTTCAATTGCGGGATAGAAATATAATAGCCTTGGGTTATGTAAGAAAATTGTAAATAATTTTGACTATGAGGAAGCATATGAATATAATGAAGTTTTCATTTAATATGGTTTGTTATGGTATGAGTTGTTATGAAACGAATAATAACAAAGTAAGTAAATAGATAATAATGAAATTCTATTTAATCAGAAAATGCCGCCAAGGAGAAGACAACGTAATCAGGAAGCGGAATCACGTAATAAAAAACAAGGGGTCAAAATAACCCTATGCAAGAGTTCGTTAATTTATTAACGGCTGCATTTAACTAAACCGGGGGTAGAGTACCCGCCGAACCTAGGTTAGCCAGAATGACTACCTTTAAAGAATTTAAAAGCGTAGGTCCGCCGGAGTTCAAAGGAACGACGGACTCATTAGCAGCCCAGACATGGGTAAAGGAAATAGAGAAGGCGTTTGTTATTACAAAACATATATGAGGCGCAAAAGACTTCTTTTGTGACTTACATGATGAAAGGGGAAGCCAACTTTTGGTGGGAGGCTCACCAGGGTGGGACTAGAATAGATATGGTAATGTGGGAACAATTCAAGAAGGTTTTCTTCGAGAATTATTTCCCTACAAGTATGAAGGGGAGGAAGGAGATTGATTTCTTAGAACATAAACTAGGGGAAATGATGGTTCCCCAGTACGCAGCCAGATTCAATGAATTGGCAAAGTTTAATCCACATCAATTGGACACTGTGAAGAGGAAGGCTCATAGCTAGGTTTGAGTAGGGCCTGAAATCCTGGCTCTATAGTAAGATTTCTGTGTTCCAAAGTGTTTCATGTGGGACCATTCTGGAGAAGGTGATTATAGCAGAGGGTGGTAGTGAGGCGTTGACTCAATACCACAAAGAGAGGAAGAATAAGAACAAGGGAGAAAGAGGAACCAAGGCAGAGAATGCTAGTGGTAGTGGCAGTATGTCAAAAAGAAAAAGTTTTTAACTCCAGGAATACTAAAGTGGGACAAAAGGAACCTAAGCGTAGGATGGAAGCATGTAAGGCATGTGGAAAGAATCATCTAGAAGTCTATCTAAAAAGGAAATCATTTTGTTATAACTGTAGATAGGAGGGTCATATATTACCCAATTGTCTAATCCTAAGAAAAACCATGGTTGTTTTGTATGTGGGTCGTTGGACCACATGGCCAGAAATTGTCCAAAGAAGGGGTCGGAGGAAAGTAAAGGTGTTAGTAGTGGTAAGTTATCCATGATGCGGTTGCATCAGCGGATTTAGTAGTAGGTATCATTTCGGTCAATACAATGAATGCTTATATGTTGTTTAATTGGAGTGCTACTTTTCTTTTATAGCATGAGAGTTTGCTAAGTGATTAAGTTCATTCTTGAAAGGGATTATAAATACCTTTATACGTTAAGGTAGAGAATGGGGGAAATAAGTTTCGTTAATTATATTCGTGGAAATGGCTTCATGAATAAGGAATGTAAGCAAGTATCGGTAGATAAGTACCGATAAAGTTGAGAGAATTTGAAGTAATTCTCGGTATGAATGAGTTGATTAACCACAGAACTTTAATAAATTGTTAGAATAAAAGTATGAATCTTCAATTTTCTAAGTAACCCAAGGTAGTAATTTACGGTAATAAAATACCGCGACGCTCTTGTTGTCTAATGATGACGCAAGTTAGGAGGATGTTAAGGAAGAGGATGAGTCGTTAAGGTTGTGTAACTATCGTAATAAGAGTAAGTTAGCGGTTAAGAATAAATAGTCGTTACGGTTACAAACTTAGTGTCGAGTTGTCCTTTTCAAAGAAATTATGAAACGCTCATGGTCTTGAGCCAGAATTGATGTTTTACTGAATATTGTTATTGTAAAACGTTTTGAAGAAAAAGAAGTGCTATTTTGAATTATCGATAGTACTTCATAACTATTGTCCTGTTATTGAAGATATACGATTCCTATGTTTCAAGCATGTCGTTTAAAAGAAATTGTTGTATTTGCTGAGCTTGTAATGCCATTCTTTCTTGAACCATATGAATACAGCTAAGACCGAATGAACCGAGGGATCCGACAAGGATAAAGGCAAGACGATGATGAACGATTAGTTTACCTTGTAATAAACTAGTAAATTGTATATATTATAGTATGATGAACAAAGAATGTAATGGTTTCAGAACCTGGGGAAGGGATGTAAAATTATTAATGTAATAAGAATGTCGTTGATTCACACATTTTGATGTCGTTTCAATAGAATGAATGTACAGTTATGAGTATTGTGTAGCACCATCTATCAGGTTTGGAAGATACCTGGATTTGGGGGCGTCACACACACCTTATTACTCAAAATGATATTAGAGAAAATTAAATCATTATTCATAAAAGTTGGGGTCTTACATAATATTTATCCTTTATCTCACTTGAGTGAATCTTTATATCATTATCATCATCCTCATGTTTATATTGTGTTGAAAGTCATCTTTGGCCCGTGGTGAAAAGATGGACTCTTGATTGGTATGATTATGACCAGGAATTGTGTATTGGTATAATCATAACCTTTAATGTTACAGATAAGGTTTGTGGTGAAAGTCCTCTTTGGCCCGTAGTGCATAGATGG
Source organism: Panax quinquefolius (assembly GCA_020205615.1). Classification (NCBI taxonomy): domain Eukaryota; kingdom Viridiplantae; phylum Streptophyta; class Magnoliopsida; order Apiales; family Araliaceae; genus Panax; species Panax quinquefolius. The sequence goes on along the minus strand of CM035168.1, from coordinate 49,931,816 downwards.
ACATGTGTTTGGCATGATCATGACCACTATTAATACTAATGAATATCCTTGGCCCGTAGTGCATGGATAATTCATTGATTTGAAATATTTATTGAATGGTGTTATATGCATAAAATATTGATGATTGACTTTTAAATCATAGAAAATAGTAGATATCATGCTCTACTTAACTCTTCTAATGGATTACTATTTCCACTGTAGTTGTATTCTAAAACTTGTTATCTATTATATTCTATCAGATTTTTCCCTGTTGAGGACTAAGGATAATTTGTTTTATATTATCTTAGTCATAATTTTCTTTACTAGGATAGTTGAGCTCACCCTTTTTCCTTTTGGTTCCATTGTTCTTCTTAGGAGGCGAGAATGTAGTTGGGACTAGTCGAGGAATGGAGTAATGGTCCAAGTTGGTTATTATAGCAGTCCTCACTATTTTGTAAAATAGTGTAATAATAATTGTAATGAGGACTTTATTTGAGTTTGGATATTATCTACAAGACAATATTTGTATTAAAACTCTCAGCGTATGTGTTATCGTATTTTGCACGACAGTTGTAGTAATGAAGTTTGTATTTGGTTTTTGTACCATGTATTTGGCAACTCAGAATAGGTTGCGTGGATATATTTTGGGTTTGTCACACCGATGGATTAGCGATTCATCACTAGGTTGAAGTTTACAGGGGCACTAGTGCCTTTGGTGGTTGACATTTCCCCGATTGTCGTTCGATCCCTTTTGGGAGTTCCGGTCATAGCCCTCAAGGGTCGGACTATTTGTTCTGGTCCCTTGAGTGTAGATGCAATGAGTGGGGCTCTGACAGAGCATTTGCCCAATGATCTGAGGATTATAGATCGCATTCTTCTGGTGATTGTTCCTGATCATCATCAAGGGTTGTATCCTAGCGGACAACTCCTCGTCGGTTTCGTTCGCTTTAGTCAGCTCCACTCGTGAGGTGGACCGTATCAGAGACTTTGAGTATTTAACCACTTGATCCCTAAAATCACATCAAATGTAAGTATTTTCAAAGAGATGATATCAACAGGTAATGTTACGGTGTCAACTTGAATCAAACAAGATTTATAAACAGTGGATGTAATGAAGGTTTATCATAACAGAGTTTCAACAGATAAGTCAAAGTCTAATTTCTCAGGGGTCAAGTTCAAACGTTGAGCACAAGCAAGAGAAATAAAAGAATGGGTAGAACCAGTATCTAATAAGGTATAGACTTTACAAGAGTTTATATTTAGCTTACCCGTGATAACTTTATTTAGGTTCCTCACCTTTTGGGAAGTCGCGACAAATGCTCTTCCTTGAACCACCGACTTTGTTTTGTCCGAAGCTGCCATTGGTGCAACTGTCCCAACTGGACTTGACTTTGCTACAGGAAAAAATCAAGCTATGTGACCATCTTTTCCATACTAAAACATACCTTGGAAGGCTGTGAACAGTTTAGAATTATGTGTCCCTCCTCTCCGCATCTTTAACATCTAAATAGCGCTCTTTCTCCTCCCCTAGAAAGTACTGTTGATGTTGTTGGTGCTGCTGCCGATGTATTTTCATCATTGTTAAATCTTCTCTTCTTGAAATTTCCACTTGAATCATTTCTTTTATTATCTTGACCATGATTACCACCAAAGTGGTTACCATTTCTGGCACGTTGGCTATCACTGCTTCGATGATTGTTGCCACTGGTATGACTATTTCCATGCTGCTGGCTACTGTCTTTTGGTTGGGCTGACTCATAATCCTGCTCTAATAACTTAGCCATATTCACTACATTTGAATATAAGAAAAGTTTTTGAGAGATAAGATTTTGACTAATTTCATGTTTCAAACCTCTTAGAAACATTCACGCCATCCGCTCCTCATTGTTTACCAATTGAGATGCAAACTTGGATAACTCCACAAACTTTGCTTCGTATTACGATACAGTCATATTGTTCTGCTTCAGTTTTATGAATTCCACCTCCTTCATGTGACGAATACTTTTTGGAAAGTACTTGTTGTTGAACAATTCTTTGAACCTCTCCCAAGACATCTTAAGTGTGGAGAAATGAGTATGTTTTACAGATTTCCACCAGTAATCTGCCTCTCTGCACAACATAAAGGTAGCGAATGGAACCTTTTGCTCGTCAGTGCATCCCAAGACATCAAATATCTTGGTAATCTACTTAATCTATGTCTCTGCCTTTAGTGGCTCTTGCTTTCCAAAAAACTTTGGCAGTACCAACTCCTTGAATTCATTAATAGTGATAAGCCGTGAGTTACCATTGTTTCCACTTGTATTTTGAACAGAAGTCTCTCTCGTTTGGTTTTGCATGAATTGCAAAAAGATCCTAAACATCCCATCATTCATCATTTGGTTGGTGTTGTTATTTACAAAAGGATTATTGCCTTCCTGATGCACATTATCCTGGTTGTTGATTGTCGGCGTCTCAATGGTTGCATGTGCTCCATTGCTCATCTCAAAATTTTTAGATACCATTCTCAAATACTGCCACAAAACAAGGATTAAATAAAGAAATTCACATGCAGCATATTAACTCTATATTCTGACCGACCAATAACAAATAACAAATAAGCTTAAGTAGGACACACTAGCGAAGAATTTACTCATCACTCCGTTCTAGTTCTAACCCTATATCTCCATTAAAGATCGTATCCCTAAGCTCTAATACAAACTGTGACACCCCCAAAATAGGTCCACACAACCCATTCTGAGTCGCCAAATACATGGTACAGAAACCAAATACAAACTTCATTAATACAACTGTCGAGAAAAATACGACAACACATATGCTATGAGTTTTAGTACAAATATTGTCTTGAAGACAATATTCAAACTCAAATAAATTCCTCATTACAATTATTGATACACTATTTTACAAAATAGTGAGGACTGCTATAATAACTGTCTTGAACCATCACTCCACACCCCGACTAGTCCCTACTATATTCTTGCCTCCTGAGAGGAACATTGAAACAAAAAGGAAAAGGGTGAGCTCAACTAGCCTAGTAAAGAATATTATGACTATGATAATATAGAAAAAATTATCCTTAGCCCTCAATAGGAAAAAAAATTGATAGAATATAATAAACAACAAGTTTTAGAGTACAACTGCAGCGGAAACAACAATCCATTAGAAGAGTCAAGTAGAGCATGATATCTACTATCTTCTAGGATTTAAAAGTTCATCATCAATATTTTATCCCTGTAACATCATTCAATAAATATTTCAAATCAACGAATTATCCATGCACTACGGGCCAAGGATATTCGTTCGTATCACGAGTGGTCATGATCATGCCAAACACCTGTCTATCTCTGCACTATAGGCCACAGATATCCATCAATAATTCATCTTTGCACTACGGGCCAAAGATATTCATTAATTAACAGTTCATCTTTGCACTACGGGCCAAAGATAACTTTCAACATAATTTAAGCATAAGGATGATGATAATGATATAAAAATTCAATCGAGATAAAGGATAAATATTGGATATTTATAATTAAACTTATCCAGAGCTCAAAAATAAAATATCCAAATTGTCAACATGATAACTATTTGTATATTAAAATTCAAGAATGATCTTCATGTATCAAAAATAATTTAGACATAAAAGAATCAATTTTGGTCGTGAATAGTACTTCGTGAATAGTAGCCAGACATGAAAAATATAGAAATTTATCAAGAAAGTTCAGACCAATATTCCCGTGAAATGATATTAGGTGAAGCGCAAAACTTAAGGAATTTATAATCATTTCAAGAATTATGTAAGCAATACTTACCATAGTAAGTTTAAATTTAGGAATATGATATAAAATAATATCCCTCTCATAATATGGAGTATGAAAGAAAATAATATTTCTTACGAGTATTGCAAAAAAAATAATATCCTTTACCTTAATAGAAACTAGATTTGACTTGAATATCGGATATTATTCTGAGAAAATCTTGCACAAAAAGCTACACTCAAAGTATCCTTATACTCAAGAAAAATACTCACAATACAATAGAATAAGAATTTCTAATATTGTAATGGTGTTTTGAGGAAGGAGGGGTTACCCCCTATTTATAGTGCATCACGGGAGGAAGAAAACCAAATGAACTGCCTAACTTTTCCTGTCAAACTCTTTCATGCCAAACTTTTATTTTCCATGATTGGGGGACCACAAATTTTGAAACAAGGAATTGTATGCAATCATCCACATAATCAACCGTATCTTTGAAAAAATGTGAGAAAGAAACGTGCACGAAAGGTATTCAAAATAAAAATGATAACCTTCTCTCCACTTTTATTCAGGTGCTGAAAATAATATATTATAAAAATAATAATATTACTATTTAAATTATAAAAAAAATTAATATTATAATAATATATTTGAATGAATATTTTATTGAAGAAGATAATTGCCCAACTTTCAACAAATAATTCATGCAAAAATTCCATCATTTATATCAAAATTGAACCAATATCCACCACATAATAATTATTCATAATTAATATTATAAGCTTACAATATTAACAACCAGATCATTCCCAGAAAAGAAGGGGCTTTTCAATAAGGATTTCTCCTTATTGGCGCACAATTAGATGACCAAACCCCTTTCCTCAACAGAATTTTCCAGACATTGCCAATAATGATAGCTAATAAAATGAATAATTATGTCGTGCCAATTAATATAAATTATTATATACGGTGACAATAATTGAATCAATTATATGAGATACTGTTCAACTATTATTGTGGCAATTATAGAATGAAACTGAGTGACTTCTTACATAAGAATAAATAATCAAAAATACTGTGCAATATCGTGTGCTACTGTGTAACCACGTGTATAAATGTACTTTTATCGCCGGGTATTTCAACAGTTAACGGTAAAAGGTTTGCCGTTATTTTTATAAAAATGTTTTTTTTGTCGCTTCTATATCCTACAGTTAATCTGTTATGTGGTCCACCAATGATTGTGCCATTGTATAGATATTCCCCGACAAAAAGAATATTCCCCGACCAAACGAATATTTAATAACCACTTGTTTACTTTGCAAAAATTGCACATTTCACCCATAACTAAAGCATTATATCAAATTAACACCTTATTATTCAAAATAATAATTAAAGAAATTAAACCTTTATTCATAAAAAGTTAGGGTCTTATAACATCCCATCCTTATGAAATTTCATCCTCGAAATTGATGTACGTACCTGGTATATCAAAGAGGTGAGGATACCTTTTTTCATATCAGATTCTAACTCCCAGGTCATTTCCTAAATATCGTGATTTCTACATAAAACTTTGACTTGAGGTATAACCTTTGAGCATAGAATATGTTCCTTAAATCTTTTCCGTAGTCATGCGTACCATTTCCGTTCCCAACAACATTGCTTCACCCACCTCATCCCAGCATACTGGAGAATGACACTGTAACGCCCCCAAAATAGGTCCATTCCATCCAACCCATTCTGAGTCGCCAAATATATGGTACGAAAAACAACTACAACTTTATTATAACAATTGTCGTGCAAAATACAACAACACATATCTTTGTGAGTTTGGATACAAATATACACCAATCAGAAGACGTCACAATGACACCTTACATAAAGGTATAGTCAAAACCTGCTTTAGAAATAAGAATCTTTGGGAGTGCTCAAGGAAACCTTCGTACATGGGAGGCCATGCTTTTAGGTTATGGTAGATATCATATGGCCACAAAATTATCCTTGGTTGACCCAATAGACCCCAAAGAAAAATGAGAAGATTACTATCATATTCTTCCCAATGGTGAGTCTTCTCTTGACATATCATTATCTCCACTGTCTCTAATTGGGTATTATACTCCAAACAAACACCAAGATTATATAGGTAGTGCTTGTAAATATACTCAAAGAAGTGGATGAGCACAACCATGTCTTATGATAACACGAGTTTGTATGTCATTAGACATCTTGTATGATAGTGACAAAACACCCTTCCAAAGTTGGGTTCGCCTCACCCTATTTAATTCACCAAAAATAACTATTAAATGATGTATAAAATACAACACACACTAAAGTCCTCAATAAAATTATTTCCATACTCTTTAGGAGAACCTCAACAACTATAGACCACCGCTTCTATTCCTTGTTATCCCCACTCAACCCAAATACACTTTTATTACGAAAGGAATTGTGAAACAAAAGGGTGAGCACAACTAGCTCAATAAAAAGAATATTATAACTAAAGATACATAAATTATCAATAGTCTTCATCAATAATAAATCGTAGATTTAGAACATATGGTAGATGATAAAACTTTTCAACCATAGTTGCAAAATGAACGAAGCAATCCATTAAAAGAGTCAAATAGACTATAAAGTCTATTGTCTTCTACACGTTAAAAGTCCACCAACAATATTTTATCCTCAGAACATCAATCAACAGCCCTTTCCACAATCATATGAATAACTCATAATCATAATTGTGATTCTAAATTCTATTCTCATCCGGAATGAAGATAATTTTCATCACATGTCTTTACCTGAAACATCAAATATCATGGTTATACCAAATCACAGTTCTTGTTCATAATCATACTAATAAATTCATCTTTGCACCACGGGCCAAAGATATTCATCAACAGCTCATCTTTACACTACAAAGCAAAGATATTCAACAACAGGTCATCTTTACATTACGAGCCAAAGATATTCATCAATAATTCATCTTTGCACTACAGGCTAAAGATATTCATCAATAAGTCATCTTTGCACAACGAGCCAAAGATATTCATATATCAAAGAAATACATAATCATTTCAGAAGTTATATAACAATAATTATAACCATGTTGATCAATTCACCTTTGCACTTAAGCTAAAAATATTCAATTGTAAATTCAATGGTCATGATCATACCGACCAACAATTCAACTTTTGCACTCTCGGCCAAAGAGAACCTATAGTCACGATCATACCAATAATCTACCCATCTTTACACTCAAGTTAAAGAGAAATATTATCATTAGGGTTATAAGAATGTTATATAAAAATAATATAATCAAAAATGGTTTTAATTTCAAGAGTAAGATTCATAAATCAACGATAATTTGGTCGGAGAAAAACCAATTTGTCGTGAATAAGTACCCAGATTCGATAAATACATAAATCCGTATACGTGCATAGTAACCTCTCGATACTGAAAAGATAAAGTTTCATAATAAAATTCATATCCATATTTATAACACCTTAATCCAAATGTCATAAATCACTTAGAAATCTCATAATCTAATATTATTAATATTATAATAATATTTTAATCATTTCTTAAACTTATAAATAATTTAATCCAATTATTTACACTTTAATAATTAATGCATTTAATCATCTAAAAATGCCAAACTCATAAGATTTCACCATCATTAACTAAAACCCTCATTTCTGCATATACCTCATATATAATTCTCAAGCTAATAAATCATATTTTCCAATTTTCTTACTTCACATAACATATTTAATTCATTTACTCATAACTAGAACATTTTCATGAAAAATACCAAATCAGTTTCAAAAATATTTCGTTTTTGGGATTTAGCATAACATAGTCCCATATTGAACATATATTTTTCTCGAAATTTTAAAAATTCATTTACTATTTTTCATATAGCCAAAACCATCGAATATTTAAACATTTATCATAAATTATAATTTTATCCAAAAATTCTGAAATTTACACTAGATATCTGATATTATATAGATGTACTCCCAATAAAAATTTCATCAATTTTGGAGTTAATCACAAGGAGTTATAAATAGTTACTTTTAAAATAGTCTTTTCTCATAAAATCCATAACTTCTAATCTATACATCCAAAATCACCATTTTTGACACACTCTACAAAACTCATCAAAATATCATTTCAAATTTTTCCAGAATTTTTTGCAGGTTCAGAAAAATACAAAACTGAAAAACATAATCACCCTTAAAAAATCTTTACGATCCCTTACCTCAAAAAAAGAGCAAAGATTTAATTAGAATAACGAAATCTAACTTGCAATCAGTATAGCAACACTCAAAGTATACTCAAAATACTCACAAGAATACGCCGATAATATAGAGAGAGAAACTTGAGCCGTGTGATTTTCAATTCTAACCTAAGCACCCTATTTATAGGAAAATGCTTAGAACACCAAAAGCGAAAAATTTATTAAATATTATTATATTTTTTCCAAAACTTCATACGCATGTTTTACCATCTGAACTCAGCCCCTATCACATGTTAAATGAGGAAAACAAAATGAAAAACACGTTTTTGTAAATAAAAATAATTAAAACTTTCAAAAATCAATTATTTCGGAACTTCAGAACTTCAATAATTCATAATAAATAGCCCTTTTATCATAAAATTCGAATCTTGAGTGTTTTTATAGGAAATTCAATTCTCTACAACTTTACAGAAGAAAGTTTTTGCAAATTCCAAACAAAAATTGACCAGAATCCACAAACGGGTGATTTTACAGGCTATAATCAAATTTCGGTCAATAATTGTGTCCACCAACACACAAAATATGTGTTAAACATTTATTACCACAAAAATACTCTTCCTCCTCATATACTCATATATTCCACATTCATTATAAAAATATCACCGTTAATATATTATTAAAATAATATATTTAAATAAATTATTTTATCAGAAAAAAACAAAATATTAATTTTTAACAATTGTCACATTAAAAATTTTCTCCATCTATGTCCACATAAAATAAATATTTTCCTCATCATAAAATCAATAATTAATTATTCACAAATAATATTACATAATCACAATATTGACAACCGTGCAGCTCCTCAGAAAGAGGGGCTTTCCAATAAGGATCTCTCCTTCTTGGCGCATGATTTAGGTGACCAAACCTCTCCTTAGATGTAACTTTCTAGACATTGCCAATAATGTTATCCAATAATATTATTCGGATAATATGAATTATTGCTCCGATAATGAAAAATACCGTAATGACAATTCTTGAAACAACAATAATATAAAATATCAACGCAGACAATTATTGAATCAATAAAATATAATATTGAATAAAGAATTACCGTAACAATTATTGAGTAGTGCTTTCTTACTTAAGAATCAATAATTCAAAAATCTTTGTGCAATACTGCGTGTATTACTTTACTTTACCCACCGGTATTCCAACAAGATGTTACTTCAGTAATAATTACGTTGTTATTATTTATAAAACTCCTTTTATCGCTTTTCTTCATCCGATGCTTTATTACATTATGGGGCCCACAAATGGTCGCTAGTGTCTGCATTTAATATTCCCTCACAAAGTAAAGAATATTCCACGACCAAAGAATATTCCCAAACAATAATGAGTATTTTATAACCACTTGCTTATTTTGAAAAATTATATATATCACCCTTAACTTTAACTTTTATCAATTTAACCATTTACTGAATAGTAATTATAAGAAAAATTGAATACTTTTATTTCATAAAATTCGGGGCCTTACAATCTCCTCTCCTTATAAAATTTCGTCCCCGAAATTTACGTACCTGATATTTCAAAGAGTTGAGAATACCTTGCTTTCATTTCAGATTCTATCTCCCCTGTCATCATGATTTCTCCATTGATCATCTCCTGTATTTCAGATATCATTCTAGAATACAGCTTCAAAACAAGGGTTAATTTAACAAATTAACATATCACATAATATCCCGATATTATGACTAACCAACAAATAAGCTTAGGTAGGACACACTAGCGAAGGATTTACTCATCTCTCCCCTCCTAGTTCTAATCCCGATCTCCACCAGAGATCATATCCCTAAGCTCTGATACCAAATGTAACGCCCTCAAAATAGGTCCATTCCATCCAACCCATTCTGAGTCGCCAAATATATGGTACGAAAAACAACTACAACTTTATTATAACAATTGTTGTGCAAAATACAACAACACATATGCTGTGAGTTTGGATACAAATATACACCAACTGTAGCACGTCACAATGACACCTTACATAAAGGTATAGTCAAAAACGGTTTTAGAAATTAGAATCTTTGGGAAGTGCTCAAGGAAACCTTCGTACATGGGAGGCCATGCTTTTAGGTTATGGTAGATATCATATGGCCACAAAATTATCCTTGGTTGATCTAATAGACCCCAAAAGAAAAAACGAGAAGATTACTATCATATTCTTCCCAATGATGAGTCTTCTCTTGACATATCATTATCTCCACTGCCTCTAATTGGGTATTCTACTCCAAACAAACACCAAGATTATATAGGTAGTGTTTGTAAATATACTCAAAGAAGTGGATGAGCACAACCATGTCTTATGATAACACGAGTTTGTATGTCATTAGACATCTTGTATGATAATAATGAAAAACACCTTCCAAAGTTGGGTTCGCCACCCCTATTTAATTCACCAAAATAACTATTAAATGATGTATAAAATACAACACACTAAAGTCCTCAATAAAATTATTTCCATACTCTTTAGGGAGAACCTCAACAACTATAGACCACCGCTCTATTCCTTGTTATCCCCAGGCCAACCCAAATACACTTTTATTACACAGAAAGGAATTGTGAAAACAAAAGGGTGAGCACAACTAGCTCAAGAAAGAATATTATAACTAAAGATACATAAATTATCAATAGTCTTCATCAATAATAAATCGTAGATTTCAATATTTGGTAGATGATAAAACTTTTCAACCATAGTTGCATGTGAACGAGCAATCCATTAAAAGAGTCAAATAGACTATAAAGTCTATTGTCTTCTCCACGTTAAAAGTCCACCAACAATATTTTATCCTCAGAACATCAATCAACAGCCTTTCCACAATCATATGAATAACTCATAATCATAATTGTGATTCTAAATTGCCTTCTCATCCGGTGACGAAGATAATTTTCATCACCGCCTTTACCCAAAACATCAAATATCATGGTTATACCAAATCACGCCCTGCTCATAATCATACTAATAAATTCATCTTTGCACTACGGGCCAAAGATATTCATCAACAGCTTCATCTTTACACTACAAAATGCAAAGATATTCAACAACAGGTCATCTTTGCATTACGAGCCAAAGATATTCATCAATAATTCATCTTTGCACTACAGGCTAAAGATATTCATCAACAAGTCATCTTTGCTCAACGAGCCAAAGATATTCATATATCAAAGAAATACATAATCATTTCAGAAGTTATATAACAATAATTATAACCATGTTGATCAATTCACCTTTGCACTTAAGCTAAAAATATTCAATTGTAAATTCAATGGTCATGATCATACCAGTCAACAATTCAACTTTTGCACTACTGGCCAAAGAGAACCTATAGTCACGATCATACTAATAATCTACCCATCTTTACACTCAAGTCAAAGAGAAATATTGTCATTAGGGTTATAAGAATGTTATATAAAAATAATATAATCAAAACATGGTTTTAATTTCAAGAGTAAGATTCATAAATCAACGATAATTTGGTCGAGAAGAAAAACCAATTTGTCGTGAATAGTACCGTTCAGATTCGCATATAGTACCGTGATACATGCATAAGTAACCTCGATACGAAAAGATAAAGTTTCATAATAAAATTCATATCCATATTTATAACACCTTAATCCAAATGTTATAAATCACTTAGAAATCTCATAATCTAATATAATTAATATTATAATAATATTTTAATCATTTCTTAAACTTATAAATAATTTAATCCAATTATTTACACTTTAATAATTAATGCATTTAATCATCTAAAAATATCAAACTCATAAGATTTCACCATCATTAACCAAAACCCTCATAAAAATCTGGATATACCTCATATATGATTCTCAAGCTAATAAATCATATTTTCCAATTTTCTTACTTCACATAACATATTTAATTCATTTACTCATAACTAGAACATTTTCATGAAAAATACCAAATCGGTTCCAAAAATATTTCTTTTCTGGGATTTAGCATAACATAGTCCCATATTGAACATATATTTTTCTCGAAATTTTAAAAATTCATTTACTATTTTTCATATAGCCAAAACCATAGTATACTTAAACATTTATCATAAATTATAATTTTATCCAAAAATTCTGAAATTTACACGATATACTGATATTATATAGATGTACTCCCAATAAAAATTTCATCAATTTTGGAGTTAATCACAAGGAGTTATAAATAGTTACTTTTAAAATAGTCTTTTCTCATAAAATCCATAACTTTTAATCTATACATCCAAAAATCACCATTTTTTGACACACTCTACAAAACTCATCAAAATATCATTTCAAATTTTTCCAAAATTTTTGCAGGTTCAGAAAAATACAAAACTGAAAAACATAATCACCCTTAAAAATCTCTTACTATCCCTTACCTCAAAAGAGCAGTACTTCTAATTAGAATAACATTTGATCTAACTTGCACCGTATATAGCAACACTCAAAGTATACTCAAAATACTCACAAGAATACGCTCAATAATATAGAGAGAAAAACTTCAGCCTTAAATGTGATTTTCAATTCTAACCTAAGCACCCTATTTATTGGAAAATGCTTAGAACACCAAAGTAGAAAATTTATTAAATATTATTATATTTTTTCCAAAACATCATACGCATGTTTTACCATCTGAACTCAGCCCCTATCACATGTTAAATGAGGAAAACAAAATGAAAAACACGTTTTTGTAAATAAAAATAATTAAAACTTTCAAAAATCAAATATTTCAGAACTTCAATAATTCATAACAAATAGCCCTTTTATCAGAAAATTCGAATCTTGCGTGTTTTTATAGGAAATTCAATTCTCTACAACTTTACAGATGAAAGTTTTTGCAAATTCCAAACAAAAATTGACCAGAATCCACAAACGGGTGATTTTACAGGCTATAATCAAATTTCGGTCAATAATTGTGTCCACCAACACACAAAATATGTGTTAAACATTTATTACCACAAAAATACTCTTCCTCATATACTCATATATTCCACATTCATTTTAAAAATATCACCGTTAATATATTATTAAAATAATATATTTAAATAAATTATTTTATCAGAAAAAAACAAAATATTAATTTTTAACAATTGTCACATTAAAATTTTCTCCATCTATGTCCACATAAAATAAATATTTTCCTCATCATAAAAATCAATAATTAATTATTCACAAATAATATTACATAATCACAATATTGACAACCAAAAGTGCAGCTCCTGGAAAGAGGGGGCTTTCCAATAAGGATCTCTCCTTATCTGGCGCAATGAATTAGGTGACCAAACCTCTCCTTAGATGTAACTTTCTAGACATTGCCACTAATCTTATCCAATAATATTATTCAGATAATATGAATTATTGCTCTGATAATGAAAATCTTGTGTAATGACAATTCTTGAAACAACAAGAATATAAAATATCAACGCAAAGAATTATTGAATTAATAAAATATAATATTGAACAAGAATTATCGTAATAATTATTGAGTAGTGCTTTCTTTTAACGTAAGAATCAATAATTCAAAAATACCGTAATACCGCAGTATTACTTTACTTTACCCAATCGGGTATTCCAACAAATGTTAATAAAGAATAATTACGTTTGCTATTTATAAAACTCCATTTTTCGCTTTTCTTCATCCGACAGTTATTCTCATTTATGGGGCCCACAAATGGTCAAGCGTACTGCATTCATTTAATATTCCCCGACGTGTAAAAGAATATTCCACGACCAAACGAATATTTCCCGAATAAATAATGAGTATTTTATAACCACTTGCTTATTTTGAAAAATTATATATATCACCCTTAACTTTAACTTTTATCAATTTAACCATTTACTGAATAGTAATTATAAGAAAAATTGAATACTTTTATTTCATAAAATTCGGGGCCTTATAGATACTTTCGTCCATACAACGCCTCGAATGGAGCCATGCCTATACTTGCTTGATAGCTGTTGTTGTAGGAGAATTCCACCAATGGTAAATACTTGTCCCAACTTCCTTTGAAGTCTAGAACGCAGAGTCTCAATAGATCTTCAAGAGTTTGAACAGTCCTCTCTAATTACCCATCCATCTGAGAATGATATACAGAACTGAATCATAGATCAGTGCCCTTAGCTTTCTGCAAGCTAACCCAAAATCATGAAGTGAATCTTGGGTCTTGATCAAAAACTATGGTTACTGGCATGCCATGCAATCTCATAATCTCATTTATGTCCATACGAGCAAGGTGTTTAAGTGAATAAGTTTCTTGTATAGGCAAGAAATGAGCAGACTTGGTTAATCTATCGATAATGACCCAAATTGCATCTATGCCTTGAGAAACCTTGGGAAGACCGGTAACAAAATCCATGGTGATGTGATCCCACTTCCATTCTGGAATTTCAAGTGGTTGCAATGGACCTTTTGGTACTTGATGCTCTGCTTTGACACGATGACAGGTTAAACACCTTTGGATAAACTCTGCAATCTCTCTCTTCATATTGCTCCACCAAAATATATGTCAAAGACCACAATACATTTTAGTAGTTCCAGTATGGATTGCAAACGGTGTGTTGTGTGCCTCTATCATGATTTTGTACTTCAAATCAGAGTCGTTAGGAACATAAAGTCTGGAGTTAACTCAAAGTATTCCTTATTCGTCGATTCTTGCTTCTGAAATAGCACCTTCTTGTACTTTCTTCTTCATACGCATCAACTTCGGTTCTGTGACTTGAGCAACTTTAACTTTATCGATTAAAGTCGGTTCTACTGGTATATTTTCATCATCATGTGGGTACTTAGAGTCTTTAACTCTATCTCCATCCTTTGTAAGTCATACAAAATGGGCCTTTATGTTGATAATATTGCACTCGTACCCGTATATGATCTTTTAGTCAATGTGTTAGCTACTACGTTCGCTTTTCCAGGATTGTATTGAATGGTATGGTCATAATCTTTCAATAGCTCAAGCCAACGTCGTTGCTGCATGTTGAATTCCTTTTGGGTGGAGAAATATTTGAGGCTTTTATGATCTGTATAGATCTCTACTTTATCCCCATACAGGTAGTGCCTCCAAATCTTTAGTGCAAAAATGACTGCTGCCAACTTTAGATCATGAGTAGGATAATTTCTCTCATATTCTTTGAGTTATCATGAGGCATAGGTTATGACTTTCCCATGTTACATGAGAACACATCCTAAACCTCTGCCTGAAGCATCGCTGTAGATGACAAATCCCTCCGACCCTGATGGTATTGTTAAAACAGGTGCCGAAATGAGTCTCCTCTTGAGTTCTTGGAAACTCTTCTCACATTCCTCGCTCCATCTGAATTGTGTATCATTTTTAGTCAGCTGAGTTAATGGAGTAGCGATTTGAGAGAATCCATCCACGAATCTTCGGTAATAACCAGGTAAGCCTAGAAAGCTACGTACTTCGGTTACTAACTTAGGTTGCTCCCAACTTTGTACTGCTTCAATTTTTATCGGGTCCACTGATATTCTATACTTTGATATCACGTGCCCAATGAATGCTACTTCCTAAAGTCAGAACTTGAATTTCTTTAACTTGGTGTATAACTTATTTTCGCGAAGCTTTTGGAGTATCAGCTTCAAGTGTTGCTCATGATCTTCAAGGCTTTTAGAGTAAATAAGGATGTCATCAATAAAAACAACCACAAAATGATCCAAATATTCCTTGAATACTCGATTCATCATATCCATGAAAGTCGTATGAGCATTAGTCAATCCAAAAGACATGATTAGGAGTTCATAATGCCCGTACCGAGTTCTGAAAGCAGTCTTTCGAATGTCCTCAGTTTTAATCTTTAAATGATGATATCCGGAATGAAGATCAATCTTTGAGAAATATTTAGCACCTTGCAACTGGTCAAACATGTCATCAATGCGAGGTAACGGGTACCTATTTTTGATGGTGACATGGTTTAACTCTCGATAATCAATGCAAAGTCGCATACTCCCATCTTTCTTCTTTACAAATAAAATAGGGGAACCCCAAGGAGAACTAGGACTAATGAAACCAATGTCTAACAACTATTGTAGTTGGGTTTTTAACTCCTGAAGTTCAATAGAAGCCATTCGATATAGGGTTTTAGAAATGCATGGGTTTTGTACCGGGTTCAAGGTCAATACAAAATTTGATATCACGCTCTGGGGGTAGGCCATGAAGTTCTTTAGGAAATACCTAAGGAAATTCATTAACAACAGAAATATTATTCAAATATGACGTATTTTTGTTCAAGTCCATGACATGGGCTAAGAAAGCTTGACATCCGTTTTTTAATAAACGAATGGCTTTATGGCTTGATATGACAGTGATTGACTTTAGTGGTTTGGTTGCTTGAATTTGCATAACAGGTTGGTTAGGAATATGAAAACTAACAACCTTACAAAAATAATCAATTTTAGCATGATGAGTAGTTAACCAATCAATCCCTAAAATCACATCAAATGCAAGTATTTTCAAAGAGATGAGATCAATAGGTAATGTGATGGTGCAAACTTGAATCAAATAAGATTTATAAACAGTGGATGTAATGAAGGTTTCTCCTAACGGAGTTTCAACAGATAAGTCAAAGTCTAATTTCTTAGGGGTCAAGCTCAAACGTTGAGCACAAGCAGCAGAAATAAAAGAATGGGTAGAGCTAGTATTTAATAAGGTATAGACTTCCCAAGAGTTTATAATTAGCTTACCCATGATAACTTCGTTTGGGTTCCTCGCCTTTTGGGACGTCACGACAAATGCTCTCCTTTGAACCACCGACTTTTTTTTGTCCGTAGCTGCCTTTGGTGCCACCATCCAAGCTGGACTTGACTTTGCTATAAGATAAAATCGAGCTATGTGACCGTATTTTCCACAACTAAAACATACCTTGGAAGGCTATGAATAGTTTGGACGTATGTGTCCCCCCTCTCCGCATCTGTAACATCTAACTGGCGGTCTTTCTCCTCCCCTAGAAACTGTTGTTGTTGCTTGTGTTGCTGCCGATGTCTTTTCGTCATTGTTAAATCTTCTCTTCCTGATATTTCCACTTGAATCATTTTTTCTATTATCTTGGCTATGATTACCATTGAAGTGGTTACCATTTCTGGCACGTTGGTTATCACTGCTTCGATGATTGTTGCCACTAGAATGACTATTCTTGTGCTGCCGATTGCTATCTTTTGGTTGAGTTGACTCATAATTCCGCTCCAATAACTGAGCACTCTTCACTACATCTAAATATAAGTAAAGTTTATGAGAGATAAGATGTTGACAAATTTCAGGTTTCAAACTTCTTAGAAACATTCGCGTCATCCGCTCCTCATTATCTACCAAATGAGATGCAAACCGGGATAACTTCGCAACTTTTCTTTATATTTCGAAACTTTCATATTGTCCTGCTCCAGTTTTATGAATTCCAACACCTTCATGTGACGAATACTTTCTAGAAAGTACTTGTCACTGAATAATTCTTGGAACCTCTCCAAATACATCTTAAGTGCGGACAGATGAGTACGTTTTACAGATACGCACCAGTAATCTGCCTCTTCGCACAACATAAAGGTGGCGAATGGAACCTTTTGCTCTTCAGTGCATTCCAAGACATCAAATATCTTGGTAATCTGCTTAATCCATGTCTATGCCTTTAGTGGCTCTGGCTTTCCCAA
Source organism: Panax quinquefolius (assembly GCA_020205615.1). Classification (NCBI taxonomy): domain Eukaryota; kingdom Viridiplantae; phylum Streptophyta; class Magnoliopsida; order Apiales; family Araliaceae; genus Panax; species Panax quinquefolius. The sequence continues at coordinate 49,914,142 of CM035168.1, read as the reverse complement.
AAACTCTGGCAGTACCAACTCCTTAAATTGCTTAGTAGGGACAAGCCGTGAGTTACCATTGTTTCCACCTGTATTTTGAACAGGAGTCTCTCGTTTGGTTTTGCATGAATTGTAAAAAGCTCCTAAACATACCATCATTCATCATTTGGTCGGTGTTCTTGTTTACAGGAGGATTATTGCCTTCTTGATGCACATTATCCTAGTTGTTGATTGTCGGCGTCTCAATGGTCGCATGTGCTCCATAGCTCATCTTAAAATTTTCAGATGCCATTCTCAAATACTACCACAAAACAAGGGTTAAATAAAGAAATTCACATGCAACATATTAACTTTATATTCTGATCGACCAATAACAAATAACAAATAATCTTAAGTAGGACACACTAGCGAATAATTTACTCGTCACTCCTTAGTTTTAACCCCAGATCTCCATTAAAGATCATAGCCCTAAGCTCTGATACCAACTGTGATGCCCCCAAAATAGTTCCACATAACCCATTCTGAGTCGCTAAATACATGGTACGGAAACCAAATACAAACTTCATTAATACAACTGTCGTGCAATATATGACAACACATATGCTATTAGGTTTAGTACAAATATTGTCTCGTAGACAATATCTAAACTTAAATAAAGTCCTCAATACAATTATTGATACACTATTTTACAAAATAGTGAGGACTGCTATAATAACTATCTTGAACCATCACTCTATACCCCGACTAGTCCCTGTTATATTCTCGCCTTCTAAGAAGAACAATGGACCAAAAAGGAAAAGGGTAAGCTCAACTAGCCTAGTAAAGAATATTATGACTAAGATAATAAAGAAAAAATTATCCTTAGTCCTCAACAGGGAAAAAATATGATAGAATATAATAGACAACAAATTTTAGAGTACAACTGCATCAAAAATAACAATCCATTAGAAGAGTCAAGTAGAGCACGATATCTACTATCTTCTATGATTTAAAAGTCCATCATCAATATTTTATCCATGTAACATCATTCAATAAATATTTCAAATCAACGAATTATCCATGCACTATGGGCCAAGGATATTCGTTCAGATCACAAGTGGTCATGATCATGCCAAACACCTGGTCATCTTCGCACTACGGGCCAAAGATATCCATCAACAATTCATCTTTGTACTACGGGCCAAAGATATTCATCAATCAACAGTTCATCTTTGCACTACGGGCTAAAAATAACTTTCAACATAATTTAAGCATGAGGGTGATTATAATGATATAAAGATTCAATCAAGTGAGATAAAGGATAAATATTGGATATTTATAATTAAATTTATCCAGAGTTCAAAAATAAAATATCCAAATTGTCAACATGATAAATAGTTGGGGAGTAAAATTCAAGAATGATCTTCATGTATCAAAAATAATTTAGACAGAAAAGAATCAATTTTTGCCGTGAATAGTACGCTGTGAATAGTACTTTATGAATATTACCACGTGAATATTACTTCGTGAACAGTAACCCGACATGAAAATATGGAAATTTATCAAAAAAGTTCAAACCAATATTCTTGTGAAATGATATTAGATGAAGCGCAAAACTTAAGAAATTTATAATCATTTCAGGAATTATAGAAGCAATACTTACCATAGTAAGTTTAAATTTAGGAATATGAAATAAAATAATATCCCTTTCATAATATGGAGTACAAAAGAAAATAATATTTCTTACGAGTATTGCAAAAAAAATAATATCCTTTACCTTAATAGAAACTGGATTTGGCTGGAATATCGGATATTATCTTGAGTAAATCTTGCACAAAAAGCTACACTCAAAGTATCCTTATACTCAAGAAAAATACTCACAATATTATAGAATAAGAATTTATGGTATTGTAATGGTGTGTTGAAGAAGGAGGGCTTACTCCCTATTTATAGTGCATCACGGAGGAAGAAAATCAAATGAATTACCTAACTTTTCCTGCCAAACTTTTATTTTCCATGATTGGGGGCCCATATATTTTGAAATAAGGAACTGCAGGCAATTAACCAAATCTTTGAAAAAATGTGAGAAAGAAACGTGCACGAAAGGTATTCGAAATAAAAATGATAACCTTATCTTCACTTTTATTCACATGCTGAAAATTATATATTATAATAATAATATTACCATTTAAATTATAAAAAAAATTGTAATATAATAATAATATATTTGAATGAATATTTTATCGGAGAAGATAATTGCCCAACTTTTAACAAATAATTCATGCAAAAATTCCGTCATTTATATCAAAATTGAACCAATATCCACCACATAATAATTATTCATAATTAATATTATAAGCTTAAAATATTAACAACCAGATCATTCCCAGGAAATAGGGGGTTTTCCGATAAGGATTTCTCCTTATTGGCGCATAATTAGATGACCAAACCTCTTTCCTTGATAGAATTTTCTAGACATTGCCAATAATGCAAACTAATAATATGAATAATTATGTCGTGCTAATTAATATAAATTATTGTATACTGTGACAATAATTGAATCAATTATATGAGATACTGTGCAACTATTATTGTGGCAATTATTGAATGAAATTGAGTGACTTCTTAAGTAAGAATCAATAATCAGAAATACTGTGCAATACCGTGTGCTACTGTGTAATCACGCGTATTACTGTACTTTTATCATCGGGTATTTCAACAGTTGACGGTAAAAGTTTTGTCCTTATTTTTATAAAAATGTTATTTTTTTCGTTTTCTATATCCTACAATTATTTTGTTATGTGGTCCACCAATGATTGCGCCATTGTACGGATATTCCTCGACAAAAAGAATATTCCCAGACCAAACAAATATTTAATAACCACTTGCTTACTTTGCAAAAATTGCACATTTCACCCATAACTAAATCATTATATCAAATCAACACCTTATTATTCAAAATAATAATTAAAGAAATTAAATCTTTATTCATAAAAAGTTGGGCTCTTATATTAGACCGGGCACATTTTTTCATCCAGCATTTGGGCAGAGATCCATCAAAGGTAGTTTCTTTTGATCCATCTACCTCTGGCACTGGCCCTTTAGGTGGCCCATATTCTGATAACTTTACCCGTGCAGATCCTCCTTTGTATCGACCTGACATCCCTTCTGGTAGAGATTCGGTGACTTAGGAGGAGTTCCATCAGATGGATCGATTGGATGATGTGGACATCATTAATTTTTTCTAATAGATTTCTCTTTTATTTCTTTTGATAGGCCTCTGTTAGATATTTGGTGGCTGTGCCCCATTTCTCGTTATATCTTTTGATAGAACTCTGTTAGATATTTGGCAGTTGTGCCCCATTTCTTTGCACTTTTTATTTTTAGTTGTATATAGAGATGATGTATTAGATGATGATGTAGTTAGAAATGTATGTATAATGCTTTCTATTCCCTACATCATATTGTCATTTATCATTGTTATTTATCATGATGCATGCATTACGTTATAGATATTCATTCCCAGATGCGAGTTTATCATTGACCCCTAGATGGTCTTATGATACAGATCTATAGATGTTTTCATCCACCGTTAGCCGGATTGAAGATACCCTGTCCATACTGGTGGCCTCTTCTTTAAGATCTTGGTATGACAATTTGTCTCCCCCAGATTGATTGCCAGTTGATCAGTTATTGAGGCACTCTATGACCCTCTTGACGTTCCAGGTACCATTAGGCTTTATAGACGACATGATATCTTATTGGATACCAGAGAGACAGGTCCATGAGCTGACTCCTACATTGGAGGAGTATGAGCATCTCACTGATTTTCCTTTGGACCGACCTTGCGCTAGGATAGTTGTTGGTGATATGAGCCTATAGGTTATGACCTTGACAGGCTTACGGTGCAAAGTGGCCCTGGACAAGATTAACTCAGGGCATATGGTGTCCATGGATTTCTTGATTGACCGATTTAGGTCACTAGACAACTATCTACGATATTCAGGGGATTTTATCATTACTGAGGGTGAGTGGCAGGTTGCCCATGTAGATATTCTGTTGATATGCATCGTGGCCTATTTGTATATGTCGTTGTACATGGATCATCTGGACATTGGTCTGATTACGGTAGTCCGTGCTCCCAGGGAGGGTTACACCATCTTGTCGATGATATTAGCGGAGACCTTGAGGTCGGCCACATTTTGCCATACCTATTCTATAGGGTTTTTCAGAGGCAGTGCCATCTTTTTATATGTGTGGTTTATGACACACTTGAGACCGATTGGTACATTTAGACGTCATGGGTATTGCTTTACTCTTGGGATAGCTATGTCTTATTCCTTTTAGCCGGCTAAGTCTACATACGCAACATCCTAGTTGGCTTTTTTGACAGGGATTTAGGATACATTTCCCATCTTTCCTTATTCAGGACTCAGCTCTCCCTATAGCTTTATCACTCATGTAGTTTGCATGGACTATCTATGTGATAACCCTAAATTCGGGTCCTAAATCACCACGAATATGGTACAATCATTCTATAACTATTGCGGATGATATAAACATAAATTGTTTATACAATACACTTTACACACTATACCCCAAAATCGACTAACCTTAACTTATACACAATTCATAACTTGTCTAACATATAACATTATTATCATACAATACTATTACCAATCTAGCTGTACACATTAACTTAAAGCTAGAACTATCTTTAACCTTTCCTTGTATCCGATGTATTCGCCTTAATCTACAATATTTATCATGATATAGCAAGGGTGAGCATATGTTTGCCCAGCAAGTATAAATTTATTTGAGGATATATCATGATTGAAAGAGTTTGAATAATAAGCTAGCTATAATTCAACAATATAGTTGTGAATTTGCACAAACAAACTTGCATAGCTGAAGAACCTTTAACATGAACATATATATATATATATATATATATATATATATATATATATATATATGGACCGAATGGTAATGAAGGTGATCAGCCTTTCACACCTGATTAATACATGCAATATGTACGGACTACAATTTATCAATTCTTAGACATGGCAATCAGCAATGACTAACCATAAGTATATTTGAATGTAACAACTCCAGATCGAGTTAAAGAAAACTTGCCTGTTTCGTTGATTATCGTTACACAATTTAATAAGCGTTGCATGTAGACCTAATATATAAATAATATCGATATACAAATTAGAATAATATCATCACAATATAATACTATTATATATATGCAAAGAATAACCTAAACACATAACACATAACTCTATCAGTCTATACACCACATAAGACATAGCATTAAGTCAAACTATTGCAGTCTGAGTTGAACCTGACACAAATCTAACATCCCGACGATCTAGTTAGACAATTATCGAGTTTAAATTCAATTAAACTATGTATTAACACTTAACAATTATATTAGATAATCATATTATTAATCAAACTAATTTTCATAGACTTATAATAATTTTCAGATAATTATTACAATTTATCATGATTTTTGAATCAATTATATCATATTTTTATGAATTAAATACCACAATATTCCTTTATCATTAATATTTATTTAATACGAAATATTAATGGAAATCATAACATAATATTATATTATATTTATAATATTACAAAGTATTTTAAAAACTTAAAATTATATTTATATAATTTTTAAACACTTAAATCCATTATCTAATAATTGCTATTAATATTAAAATATTAATATTTTCATGACAAAATATCAAAAGTTATATTTTATAACTTAAAATATTTTTCTAACACTTAAATCATTTTTATATGATTTTTAAATCATTAATTCTATTTTTGTATAATTTATTTAATATATTTATTAAATAAACTAATTACCATTAATATTAATTTATTAATGAATTTCATCATTAAATATCAAAAGTTATTGGAAATAACTTAAAATATTTTCTAATACCATAATATAATTATTCATGATTTTTCATGAATTAAAATAATTTTAAATAATTTATTTAATATTATAGTTAAATAAATAAATATATTTTATATTCCAAAAATATTAAATATTCTTTAAATATACTAAAAATAATTAAAAACTATTCTTTAGGCTTTAAAATAATTTTTCATAATTTATTATGTATTTTTAATTATTAAAAATCATTTTTCTCTATTTATTAAATAAAAAAATAATTTTTGATAATTAAATGTCGCTAAAGGTACCATAGGCGACAAAACCGTCGCTAATACTGTTCTTGAGCTGTTCTTGAAGAAACCCAGAACATCATGTCAGTGTTCGAGTTGGTGTGTTTGATCGTAAATAAATCTAAGTTCCTGTTGATTTCTGGGGCATGTTAATCGTTGATCGTGTATGTTTATGTAACACTACATGTAACAATCATCATCTCGATCATTCAACAAACTAACAAGAAGATTTTGGCTTACAAACTCACTGTCAGAGTGTTTCTGGGTTTTCTCAGGAACCCAGCAGTTCGAGTGGCCAACTTGTGGCTCGATTATATACATATTCCAGTCTTGTTTCATGTAATGTTAAGGTTCAAATCTATAGTAGTTATGTCAAGGTACAACAACAAATCACCAGATCAACTTAACAACATCAAAACAGAAAGATCTGAGTAAGATAATGGCTTTCTTATGTAGTATATGTGATAGACTACTAAGAACAACTATCAACATGGCCCAAATAACAAAAAACAATTAACAGGCAATGATCTATGAGCCCTGACATTCGGCTGTCAGGCCATGTTTTAGGGTTCATAGATCAGTTTTGGAAAACTCATTTTCATGCTTCTAAATGTTATGGATCTGGGATTTAACAACCCAGATCACATATTAACACCCTCTAACACAACTTAAGACAACAAATCATAACATCTAACACCAGATCATGAATTTTTTATAAAGCTAGGGTTTATACCTTTATGCTTTGATTTCTAAATTCTGATTTTTGATGTTGTTCTTGCTTGCTATGAACTGATTCTAACTTTGTTTATCACCCCCCCCTCACTCTTAGACCCAAAATATAGAGAGAGAGTGGCTGGGTGAAAAAATGAAATAAAGTAAGTAACTTTACTTACTTTTTAAATTATACATCTTTGATTCATTGTATCTAAGGTTTCTAGGTGTAATGTATTGGCAAATTTATTTGATATTGAGCACATGGATGATATTTATTTGTTCAACCACCAATATTTTAGCAAGATTCACACTCCAACATAATAAAATACAAAAGGGCATTAATGTCATTTAGCTTTCCATTTTAAGGGCATGATGGTAACTTGCACAACCCTTTGGGTTTAACCCTTAGGGTTAAAACCTAAGGTTTCCATAAATACACATTTCTAGGATTTTTCAACTTAGATTTTCAAAATAGAAAATTATGATTTTTAAATTATAATTAGACTTTCCTAATTATATTATAATTTCCTAATCACATTAGGACTTAAACAAATTAGGATTAATATTTCCTAATTAAAATTGCTAATTTAGCAATTAAATCCACAGTTGTACATTAGGGTTTCCGACGGAACAATTAGGGTTTAAAATTTTGAAATTATGATTTGCTAATTAATTAAGCTTTACCCTAATTAATATTATAATTAATATCACTTAAGCATTATAATTATCCTTTAAATTCTCATATTAGGGTTTCCAATTTTTGAATTAGGGTTTCGGATTCCCGGAACCGAAATTAGGGTTTCGAACCGGTTTCTAGGGTTTCTTATCCATTGCTAGGGTTTTCTAACTGAACGTTGGCGTTCTTAATATATACTTAGGGTTTGACACTGATAAAATTTATCTGGTCAAACCTTAACCCTTAACCACATTTTGAACACATAATGACCATATACACAGAACATATTCACGTATACACTCAATCCTGAATAATTCACCTAAATCCTTCACAGAATTTTAAAATCCTCAAAATTCCTTCCCAAAAATTTCAAACGCATACACTAATATTCTGTCTAGGTCTATTATTTGACCTTAAATCCATCATTTAAGATTTTAATAAATTGTCTAAATTCTCGGGTTGTCACATTCCCCCTTCTTCTAAGAATTTCGTCCCCAAAATTCACCTTACACCTTACACCATACTGCTTATACCAGTCACACATCATCGCATGATACCCAATACACCACTCACAAGAGTAAAAATTTACAAATTATGTTGAGGGTTCATATAGACCATGAACACATACTTTTAACGGTATTCATACCACAAAAAAATACATTACTTGGTATGTTTACAATCACGAAGAAGGTAAATTACTGTTGCTAGTACGTACTTTAATCATGTCTTGCGAATATTCTCGCTATTGAATAATTTTATTCAATCTACATAGTTCACCTCAGTCTTATTATAGAATTCTGTACCAACATAATTTGGTTTGGGAAAATTTTCAAATAACGCTAAGAATTTTTTTCATAAACATTAGTCTAGCTGAATCGAATAACATAGACTTATATCAATAATTCAATTTAATAGAATTTTTTAGGTGTAGCCAAACCCCATTGGCAAATTAAATTCTTGAAAATATTTTTGAAGAATGACGTCATGATGCCGTACTGTATTAACAGTCTATTTGAGGATGCCGTCATTGTATGACTTTGTCATAACACATCATACAATAGTGAGACAACGATTTTTGGATCGAATTCAACACTATGTATTCCTGTATTTACAACTCCATCAATTTTTTTATCATCTCTGCACCAGGTTACATGGTACATGAGTGATAATTAAAAATATATTTTGATATTTCAAATAATCTTCGTCTAGCTGAAACAAGTAGCATAGACTATACTTTAAACCGTTTCAAAAATGATTAAGAGTCTACATTATTTTATTTTTTTAAAAAGCACATAGTGCGTATTTAGCTTGATGTCAAAATTTTGAAGTCTAGCATAGCTAGGAGTTTTGGAAAACTTATGTCTCCACTAATAATCATTTGCTTAAACAGTCTATCTATTCCTATAATCCTCAATTCTCCATTCACACACGACTATTCCCAGTTCGTCAAATCACACTTATGAGTTCATGAACTTGCCACAATCATATGAGTTTAAGAACTTACCCTAGTCAGACCTTTAGCGTCCATTCGCCGAGGGGTTCATAAACATTTCATATAACTATGAGTCAAGGATGTCACATAAGTATGAGTTTTAAGAACTCGTACTTAACCTTATATTCCCTACCTATGACCTATCTATCTGTTATACACATGAGAATGGAATCACCCTCTTAACATGCATATAGCAAATAGCGCGACATAAACATTTCAATGATTATTAGTGCCAGAAACTAAGTGGTTTTTACACCAAGTACAATTCCCTGCCTATACAAGGAATCATACAACTCAGCTGCTGACATGTGTCTTCAATTGAAATCCCCACCTAATCTTAACTCCCTTCTCAATACGAATTTCATTCAACTCGTATTCATAATTCTTTCCTGAATATGTACCAGTCTGTAGTACCATTAACACACAACAATCTTGCTATAAACTTTCCAATCATCAGATTGATTCTTTCTGACTGCCATAACCTTATCCGATCATGGGGTGATCTCATCGTATATATTACGATTCATTTCTATACTATGATCGTTTTGTTTTACGATATCTTATCCCTGCACTTTTAGTCATTTAGACTCTATCTATTCACCACTAATGTTCAACTTCATTATCAGAGCTAGGGAACTCTGTATCTTTATAACTCGCCGAGATTCATCTTTGAATCATACCAACCAACTAACTCTATGTGAGTTAGTACATATTCTAATCACTGCGATTATTGGTCTCAAGTATTCCTACCTAAGCTTCATAACCAACAGCTTTGATACCAACTGTGATAGCCTCAAATCCGGGTCCTAAATCACCACGGATCTAGTACAATTATTCTATAACTATTCCGGAAGATATAAACATAAATTGTTTATATAATACACTTTACACACTATAACCCAAAATCGAGTAACCTTAACTTATACACAATTCATAACTTGTCTGACATTTAACATTATTATCATACAATACTATTACCAATCTAGTTTGCATTATTAACTTAAAAGTCGGACTGTCTTTAACCTTTCCTTGTATCTGAAGTATTCGCCTTAATCTGCAATATTTATCATGATATAACAAGGGTGAGCATATGTTTGCCCAGCAAGTATAAATTTATTTGAGGATATATCATGATTGAAAGAGTTTGAATAATAAAGTCGACTATAATTCAACAATATAGTTGTGAATTAGCACGAACAAACATGCATAAATAGTGAAGAACCTTTAACCATATATAATATATATATATATATATATATATATATATATATATATATCCGACCGAATGGTAATGAAGGTGATCAGCCTTTCATACCTGATTAATACATGCAATATGTACAGAGTACAATTTAACAGTTCTTAGACATGGCAATTAATAATGATTAACCATAAGTATATTTGAATGTAACAACTCCAGATCGAGTTAAAGAAAACTTTCCTGTTTCTGTAACGCCCAAGAAAATCAGATTTTTATGACAATTAAATTTTTATTTGATTATGTGCATTAAATTAATTTAATTGATTATTTTTTGAGTAAGCTATGTGAAGGTCGTTCTATGACCTAGAATGTGCTAATGTGGTTAGTAATCTGGCTACGTGCTAGAATTAATTATTTAGAATTTCCAAGACGAAAATAAATATTTTTCAAGAAATTTTCGTAAAAACACTATTCATCCGTTTCTGTTCGGGGAATTATTTTGAAATTCTGAGAAAGGCGTAATGATAGAATATCAAGATAGGATGAAATATCTAATAATATTTCATTTATGGCAAACGAAGTTTCGCCTGCGGACTTAAAACCTAAGGTTGAGTGAAATGATTTCCGAGAAGGAAATGAAATGCGTAGAAGGATTTGCGTTATTGTTAATGTGTGTGTTATACTAGGGTGATACTATTTAGTATCTATGTATAATACGATGAGTTAATACGGAGTACAATACAATTATCGTACGAGTATTGTATAGAGAGAATACGTGAATTATACGTATAGAATACGATTCGTATTATGGAATTAAGTTAAGACTTAATGTTAATTCATTGGGGTTGGATTATATTTAGTCCAATCAATTGAATGAGCAAGCCCAAGGGATTAGTTGGTTAAGCCCAATTCAAGGCCCAATATTAGATTGGTTAAGCCCAATGCAAGAAAACTGAACCATGGATCAAATCGGTGGGTCACCGAAAGGGTAAAACCCATGGGGCAACCCATGTGGATGACCCATGGGCAAGGTGGGTCGGCCCTTGGTGTGCAAGGCAAGAATAATGCTTGGTCACCAAGTATTTTACTTGGTTACAAAGTGTTGAATAGTAAGGAGGTGGGGTGTTTAGTCCATTTTGCCCTCCATTTCATTTTCTATAAATAGAAGGCCTATGTTGGCCATTTGATGTTTTTCCAAGACTCAACCAATATATTTGAGAGAGAAAAAGAGCTAGACTCAACGAAACCATCTACTTTGAAGCGTTGCTTGAGAGTTTTTCAAGATTACCTAAGAGTTCTTAAGGTAATACTTCCTTAATTCTAATTCCATCTCTTTTGGTTTTCTTTTATCATGGAGAATCATAGATGGGTGGTGTATGTTTAGTATGGTGGAATAAGGATGACTTATCATAGATTTAATCTCTATAAGTTATGAAATCATAGAAATCATAAGGTTTGTTATAGTTTAAAATCATGAAAATATTGATTGTTGATAAACAATTGAACTCCATCAATACGTAAATATGTGCATCTTGTTTAGTTAGGATGTAAATATGAAGTCCATGGAGTATTTCATGTGATTTGACTTAGAGAACGTTAGTAACGAAGTTATGGCGAATTTCACGGAAATAGACGTTAAACGTCGAAAACGTTGAAATTCCGGATTGGTAGTCGAAAGTTTTTGTGAGACTTGAAAACGTTTTTTTTTCAATGTCAACACGTGAGATAGGGTATTTAAGAGTCGTAGGTTTGAGAATCGTCGGATTCCGACTTAAAACGAAGAAAACAAGCATTGAATGCTCATTAACGTTTACGAACGCTTAGAAAATGAAATCAATTGTGAATTTTGAGTTTATTGATTCAAAAGTGTCAAATTCTTATATGAACGCGTAGATTATGTCATTTATGACGTGTAGGCTTTTGAATGGACCAAAACGGACTTATAACGAAGAAGTTATGGCTTCGAGAAACTCACCAAAATTTTTAATCTGTGAAAATTTTCTGGTGCTGAGGTCTGGTGTCGCGGTGTGTTAAATGTCGTGCCGCAGCGCCGACACAGTATAGTTGGCTACTGGAAAGTGGCACCGCTGATTGAAGGAAGTTTCAGTGTATGACGCCTAGGCCAAAAGCATGGGCATCGCTAATCAGCCGCAGCATGGTCCTTAATGATGAGATGTCACGCCAAGCGCCAAAAGTGTGAGGTTTTTGATAGATGACTTAGGTTTTGAACTACAATTGTTCAAGAGACCTAGAAGAGTAAAGGTTATGCACTTCATAAGTGTACTAAAACTATTCCTATACTACCTATACTAAGGTATATGGTATTGAAACTTAGGAATTGAATGCATATTAGTAAGTTATGAATGAAGAACACAAAGTGTTGTCCTTAAACCCTAGTTGGGGAAACAACGTTGGTACTTCACCAATGATGATGGAGTCCGATTAATTACGTAAATTGATTAATAAGCCGGGACGAAGGGTAATAAGTCGAGTTGACTTTATTAATGATATTAAGTTAACAAAGACATAGAAGAGAAAGAAGTTGGTAGGAACAATGTGAATAATTGTTTGATAGCTAATTACAGTGTGCTATGTGAATATATCATGTAGATTCTGTAAAGGCCGTGGTCAGTCGATTAAGTTATTTGAAGACGCTGAAAGGAAAGTTTTCTTAACGCTTGTCTAACCTTCTAGTTAGTCAAGTTTTATGTGATTCATTGTACTGAATTGCACGACTGATTTTAAAGAAAGGGTCAATGCCAGATTTAACTCGGCTAGACTACTTGTAAGATATAGATTGATTTGTATACATATCTTTCTATATAAAAATGTTAACGCTATCCTATGCCAAGTAATTGGTACGGATATGAAGGTAAGGTTTGTCTATGAACAAACAAAAGTATTTTTCATCGATTATTTGATGGGCACGCGAGTTTGCCAAATGTTAAATGTAAATAAGTTTAACGAATGAGTGTTGATCAACATAGAGTAGTATAGGCTGATCACCTAGAAGTGCTCGTAAGTAATGCGGATGTACAGCCTTAGTGCTATGATATCCTTTTCAAGTATGGAAACGTAGTTACTATTCATGGTCATCGAATTAGGTTCGTAATTCCTAATCTATTCTATACTTTGGGAATTGATGATATGAATTGTTAAAGTATTATTGTTTCATAATACTTCATAACTATTTGTTCAGTTATGTTGGAATTGTCATATAATTCACGAATGTGGTATTAATGTTATCATTTGTTAAACTTGCTGAGCTTGTTATGCTCACTTCTTGCGTGAATTATATGATTGCAGTTAAGGATGGATGTACTGAGAATGCTAACAGAGATAAAGGCAAGGCTAAGATGGATACTTAACCATCGTGTAATAGACTAGTATGTTTGTATGTATTATACATTATGAACAACAAACGATGTAATCGGTTTATGAACCTGGGAAGGATTATACTTTGATTGTAATAAGAAGATAGTAATTACATTCATTTTGTTGTATTTCAATGGAATGATTGTATAGTTATGAGTACAGTGTAACACCATATGTCGGGTTGGAAGATACCCGAATTTGGGGGCGTCGCAGTTTCGTTAATTATCGTTATGCAATTTAATAAGTGTTGCCTGTAGACCTAATATATAAATAATATCGATATACAAATTAGAATAATATCATCACAATATAATACTATTATATATATATATATATATATACACACACACACATAGAATAACCTAAACACATAACACATAACCCTATCAGTCTATACATCGCATAAGACATAGCATCAAGTCAAACTATTGCAGTCTGTGTTGAACCTGACACAAATCTGACATCCCGACGGTCTAATCAAACAATTATTGAGTTTAAATTCAATTAAACTCTGCCTTAACACTTAACAATTATCTTAGATAATCATATTATCAATCAAAATAATTTTCATAGGCTTGTAATAATTTTCAGATAATTATTACCATTTATCATGATTTTTGAATCATTTATATCATATTTTATGAATTAAATACCACAATAATCCTTTATCATTAATATTTATTTAATACTAAATATTAATGGAAATTATAACATAATATTATAATATATTTATAATATTACAAAGTATTTTAATACCTTAAAATTATATTTATATGATTTTTAAACACTTAAATCTATTACTCAATAATTGCTATTAATATTAAAATATTAATATTTTCATGACAAAATATCAAAAGTTATATTTTATAACTTAAAATATTTTTGCTAACACTTAAATCATTTTTATATGATTTTTAAATCATTAATTCTATTTTTCTATAATTTATTTAATATATTTATTAAATAAACTAATTACCATTAATATTATTTTATTAATGAATTTCATCACAAAATATCAAAAGTTATTGGAAATAACTTAAAATATTTTCTAATACCATAATATAAATTTTCATGATTTTCATGAATTAAAATCAAATTTAATTAATTTATTTAATATTATAATTAAATAAATAAATACCTTTTATATTTCAAAATATATTAAATATTTTTGAAATATACTCAAAATAATTAAAAACTATTTTTCAGGGCTTTAAAATAATTTTTCATAATTTATTATGTATTTTTAATAATTAAAAATCATTTTTCTCTATTTATTAAATAAAATAATAATTTTCAGTAATTAAATGTCGCTAAAGGTACCATAGGCGACAAAACCGTCGTTAATGGTGTTCTTGGGCTGTTCTTGAAGAAACCCAGAACATCATGTCAGTGTTCGAGTTGGTTTATTTGACCGTAAATAAATCTAGGTTCCTGTTGATTTCTGAGGCATGTTAATCGTTGATCATGTAGTGTTTATGTAACACTACATGAAACAATCATCATCTCGATCATACAACAAACTAACACGAAGATCTTGGCTTGCAAACTCACTGTTAGAGTGTTTCTAGGTTTTCCTAAAAACCCAGCAATTCGAGTGGCCAACTTGTAGCTCGATTATATACATGTTCCAATCATGTTTCATGTGATGTTCAGGTTCAAATATATAGTAGTTATGTCAAGGTACAAAAACAAATCACCAGATCAACTTAACAACTTAACAACATCAAAACAGAAAGATCTAGATAGGTCAAAGTAAGCCAGAAAGACTGCTCTTGAACATTTCTGGAAAACCCAGAAATGTTCTTGAGTAGTTTGGTTAACGGTGGTTTGACCACAAATAATTTTGATTCTGAGCAAGATCTGAGTAAGATAATGGATTTCTTATGTAGTATGCGTGACAGGCTACTAAGAACAACTAACAACATGACCCAAATAACAAATCACAGTAAGATCTAGCGCCTGCAAAATGCTTGTCAGAGGTTACTGGAATTCTGGGCTGCACAGAATTCTAGATTTCGTGGCCAGTCAACGACCTTTGACTGCTTGTAACATTCAATCTACACATGATCTAGACTTGATTCAAGTTCTAGATCATAGTCCTTACAACATACTACAAGTATAAACTCTTAAAACATAAAAAACAATTAACAGACAATGATCTATGAGCCCTGACATTCGGCTGTCAGGCCATGTTTTAGGGTTCATAGATCAATTTTGGAAAACTCATTTTCATTCTTCTAAATGTTATGGATCTAGGATTTAACAACTCAGATCACATATTAACACCCTCTAACACAACTTAAGACAACAAATCATAACATCTAACACCAGATCATGAAATTTTTATAAAGCTAGGGTTTATACCTTTATGCTTTGATTTCTAAATTCTGACTTTTTGATGATGTTCTTGCTTGCTATGAACTGATTCTAACTTTGTTTATCACCCCCCTCTCACTCTTAGACCCAAAATATAGAGAGAGAGTGGCTTGGTGAAAAAATAAAATAAAGTAAGTAACTTTACTTACCTTTTAAATTATACATCTTTGATTCATTGTATCTAAGATTGCTAGGTGTCATGTATTGGCTGATTTATTTGATATTGAGTACATGGGAGATATTTATTTGTTCAACCACCAATATTTTAACAAGATTCACACTCCAACTTAATAAAATACAAAAAGGACATTAATGTCATTTAGCTTTCCATTTTAAGGGCATGATGGTAACTTGCACAACCCTTAGGGTTAAACCCTAAGGTTTTCATAAATACACATTTCTAGGATTTTTCAACTTAGATTTTCAAAATAGAAAATTATGATTTTTAAATTATAATTAGAGTTTCCTAATTATATTATAATTTCCTAATCACATTAGGACTTAAACAAAATAAGATTAATATTTCCTAATTAAAATTGCTAATTTAGCAATTAAATCCACAATTGTACATTAAGGTTTCCGACGAAACAATTAGGGTTTAAAAATTTAAAATTAGGATTTGCTAATCAATTAAGCTTTACCCTAATTAATATTATAATTAATATCACTTAAGCAATATAATTATCCTTTAAATTCCAAGATTAGGGTTTTTAATTTTTGAATTAGGGTTTTGGATTTCCGGAATTGAAATTAGGGTTTCAGAACCATTTTCTAGGGTTTCTTATCCATTGCTAGGGTTTTCTAACTGAACGTTAACGTACTTAATATATACTTAGGGTTTGACACTGATAAAATTTATCAACTGGTCAAACCTTGACCCTTAACCACATTCTGAACACATAAATGACCATATACATAGAACATATTCACGTATACACTTAATCCTAAATAAAACACCTAAATCCTTCACAGAATTTTGAAATCCTCAAAATTCCTTTGTAAAAATATCAAACGCATACACTAATATTCTGTCTAGGTCTATTATTTGACCTTAAATCCATCATTTAAGATTTTAA